>JABWTJ010000034.1:2650899-3250899 GCA_016801875.1 Solanum sitiens
GGATCGGGTGTCACGAACCGACACGTAGAATTAGGGGATCGGAGTGTCACGTTCCGACACATAGAATTAGGGGATCGGAGTGTCACGTTCCGACACATAGTATTAGTGGATCGGGTGTCACGAACCGACACGTAGAATTAGGGGATCGGAGTGTCACGGTCCGACACATAGAATTAGGGGATCGGAGTGTCACGTTCCGACACATAGTATTAAGGGATCGGGTGTCACGAACCGACACGTAGAATTAAGGGATCGGAGTGTCACGTTCCGACACATAGTAGTAGGGGATCGGAGTGTCACGTACCGACACAAGAGGAAGAAAGATAATAAATCTTGAGAGATGTTTATATACTCAATGTAATGAACCTAATTCCCAAATGAGTGTGGTATTGAGGCTTGAGTCCTCATGGATGAACTTGGTAGTACTTATTGATGATTATAGTACTTGTTACTACATGTTGAGTATTGTAGTTGATTTATGATATGAACTGATATATACTGTTTTCTATTTTGAGTTGGCCGATGATACCTACTCAGTACTTGTGTTTGTACTGACCCCCTACTTGTTGTTTCTTTCTTTGTTATTTGGGGAATGCAGCAAACGTACCGTCGTCTTCAACTCAGCAGCACTTCTAGCCAATCGTCACTACACCGGATTTCAGGGTGAGCTAATGCTTCTAGCTTGGACTGGATCTTCTCTTCAATGTCTTGATGCCTTGAACTTCCGGCATGGACTAGCCTTTTATTTATTTTAGCTTCTTAGATACTTCTAGATTTGTAACTTGAGGATAGATGTTCTTGTGATGATGACTTCCAGATTTGGGGATAATGAGTTTTAAGTCTTCCGCTTTGTATTTTTGTTCAATATGTTGGAGTTTTAGATTGGTTGGTTCGCTCACATAGTAGGATAAGTGTGGGTGCCACTCGCGGCTAGATTTTGGGTCGTGACACAAGGTGAATAAGATATGATATATTTCCTTAAATAAATTAATATAAACAAAGTTTAACCAAAACTTCCAGAAGAAGATGTAGAAAACTAAAGTGAAAGAGAGAAATAGAAAAATGGGAGACGAAAAGGAGAAGATAACCGGGAAGCTAAGAGAAAAATAAAAATACACTGAAAAAATAGACAGACGAAACAGAAATGGACAAAAGAAGGTGGAATAACTTACCATTTTAAATTTTGAGAAGATCTGAGTCGCAGGAGAAAAATGCAAATTTAAAATTGAAAGAGGTTGCTTGAAATGAGTGTTTTGAGGATACGATATATTTAGTTTGTGTTGCACAATACACACAACTACAAATCAATTTGGCTTGACTTTCCTTTCTGATAGTCGTTTTTTTTTACATTTTTTTTGGTCAAGTAGGACCAATGTTGGAATGGTGCTCCATATTGTCAATATTTGTGTTGCATCTGTGAAACAAATTCTGTTCGATTCAATATTAGTGAAATGAGTTAGCATATGTAAAATCAAAAAATAATGAATTGTAGAAGAGGAAAAAAAGACTATCGACTATCTGCTCACAGGTTGAAGTACACACTTTTGATGGAAATTACGGAGTTAGGTTAGTCTTCAAGCTCTATCTGCTTTGTTGGGACCATATAGTGCATCAGTTCCAGCATGTTGATGTAAATGCTGAATCTTTCTGTGGCCTTCTTCTACAGTATGGGAATTGAGAGTGTAGTGAATGAGAAAGTTGGCAGATCAGCAAGACTACACGATGGTATGTGCCCTGCTTGGGAAATTGATCATTTGTAACTACGACCGTAAATATATGCTTACTCATTAGACTATTTGTGATTTGCCCCATCACAAAAATAGTTAACTGCATATAAATATCATGAATATCCTATTCATTTTCATTAGTTATAATGCACAGTAGCATAGCAGTTCAATTGAAGTTCTATTTAATATTTGTTGAATAGTAATCATTATTAGTAGTTCAAATACTTTTTGATATGAAGCTAGAAAGTTAACTTCTCCATATCCATGAGTAGAAAAATAATTAAAATAACGTCAAGCAAAAAGACTCAACAGTGCAATCTCTGCTCCAACATGAGATCTCAACCTTAATACATAACAAAATAGGACTTCTAAGTTTAGAAGCAACTATTTCCCCTACAATGCTAGGTCTAGCCTTCAAAGCGATTTATAGAGAATTAGAACATAAATTTGGTGCGTCCAACTTTCTGAAACTTTCGAACAAGATATGAGCAACGATTACTGAAATACTCAACTGACTTTTGAACAAAATATGAGTAAGGATTACTGAAATATACTCACCTACAGTAACTTTGAATAGCTATTTCATAATCTCGTGTCTCCTGATAAATATAAAATTCAAGAAACTTCAAACTATAATAAAGAGACATTCATGAAATACAATGCGCAAACATATTACCCTTGAGAGAAGTACTAAGTTAGCAATACAAAATAAGGTATGAGACTTTATCCACATTAGCCAGTTCAATCTTCTCAATATAAAAGACCCATAAAATTTCCAGAAAATAAATTGGTTAAAAAAGAAAAATCTAACAAGTATAAAGATAATGATCAATAGCTCTTGACTAACCTGAAGAGGACCAATTTGTAGGCGAATATCAATTCTGCGGAGAAAGGATACAACATAGTGAGAGAGAAGATGGAACAATCTAGAGAAGATGAATTTTGTGTTTGGGGTGAAAAACCAGATGTGTTGCACTAAAGCAGCTATGTATACGTGTTGTTGTGAACCAAGCTGACTCCTTAAGGGCCTATGGGCTATTAGAGACTTTTATTTGGGATCCAGGCCCAATTAGTTATAGTTAAAATGTCTAGCGATTAGAAAGAACGGTTAGGAAAATAATGTCAAAGTTTTGGTTTTCAGTTTCCTCTCATCCCCTTTCTGTGGTCTAGTATCTCATCCCCTTTACCTTTATTCTATGTATCTGTAATTAGTATGTTATTACTCTGTTGTGCGTATTATACGTTGTAAGTTGTATTTAACGATAAAAATATACATCAATGTTTATATTAGAAATCGGGTTTGTTTCACGTGTCAAAAGGAAAATTAGAGGGTAGTGAACTTAAATGCATACACGTGGTGGAGAAAGAAAATAAAAAATATCAAATTGATAGTACAATTTACATTACCTTTAGTACAATTAGTAGATGCTGTGATAGTCCTTTTCTTGTTCACTTATAAATAAGGGTAATGTTTAAGTATAAAACAAAACTAATACACATTTTTTGTACTCTGAAACTTATATTCAAGACATGTATTGTGCATGCAGAATCTTTAACATCTGAATTAGCAATTTAAAAGCAATAATAATTAACTTATGTGCAACAATTGTGTCAAAAACAATAATTATGTAGATATTTAAAAAATCATGTTTAATTATCTTATGTGCATTAATAGTGTAAAAAAAATAAAAATTTTGTTTTAAAACAGTGCATAAATAACTTTTGTGCACACCAATAGTTAACTATTGTGCAACAATGTTAAAAAAAAGGATTTTTTTATCTTTTTCTACTCTTTAGAATTACATGTTTGAATGTTATGTGCTATCTTTCGATTTCATAAACTAAATGAGTTTTAAGGAGCTCTATGAGATCATCATCATTCACCACTCGAGCTAGCTAAGAGTTTGAGCAGATGGAGTGAATCTGGGAACCTTACACTTATGACGAGTATTTTCTTTTCTATCATCAAGGATAAAACTCTTCAACTTGTAGATATATGTATGTCTATCTTTATTTCTGTCTATTAGAGACCCACATCAATGTGTCAATTAAAGTCCTTGACCTTGGACTATCCACATGTTTTGAATTAGGTTCAACATAACGTTTATTTCTTTTTATCACCATCTATCAATTTTTACCTTATGTATTATGATGTACAATTCAAATTAAGTAGCTTAATTTATGACGGTGAATATGCATTAATCCTACGTCCCAGCGTCGAGGAGATTGTAACACAATATGGGTTATTAAGATCCAGAGTCAACAAAAAAAAAGTATGAATAGAGAGAAAATCAATGAAATTTAAGGGTGTTTGATTAATGTTTGTGCAACAGTCGTGTCAAAATTTTATGTAGCAATTTAAAAGCAATGTTTAATTAACTTTTGTGTAATAATTGTGTAAAAAAAATTATATAGTTATTTAAAAGTTGTGTTTACTTAACATTTTTGCATTAATAGTGTAAAAAAATTGAATATTTATTTTTAAATGGTGCGTAATTAATTAACTATTGTGTACACCAATAGTATCAAAAAATTTATACAATTTTCTAAAAGCGATGTGTAGTTATGTTTTCTGCACCAACCATATTAAAAAGAATAAGGAGCTTGAAAGTTTAATGAGATTTGAAGATTACTTGATGAAAGTTTAATGAGATTTAAATTATATCGAATGAAATTTCTTTTTAATTATTCATGTTCGTATGTGGTTTAACTGCAATGCAATCATCATCATTATGAGCTGATCAATAACCATTTGACTATAAAAAGTTGAAAACATGTCCAATTTTTTTACTAGAAAGAAAATTAAGAAAACAAAAATTTTGGACATTAATTAGCAATAAAGGAAATATATTAAATATTCTTGTATATATTTTATGCATCTTAAGCAAAAAAAAAATTATGTAAGGGCTGGGTTGAATTTTGTCTATTGCCTTCTGTAAATGCACTGGAATGTGTTTTCATAATTTTTGGCAATTTGAAAATGTGTAATATTGTATAGAATAGATTTTTCTCCATCCACCTGCTTAAGTTTTTCGTGTTTATTTCTGCGGAGATTTTCATATAATAAGATATTATCGTCTTTGCAGTACTAGATGTCTTGGTTAATTTCATTAGTTTTTCAAATTAGCATATATGTTTGTTTTCTGAATTTGGCGCGTATCCAGTAGGAATTGAACCTACAAATTCGTCAATTATGAGTTGGATGTTTTAACCGTTCAAATTAATTTTCTTTAAATCAACAAAGACGGCACTAAATATCTTCGCTAAGTTTTATTAATTTGCTCAATTGGCTGATAGGTTTCTCTTCGTTGGAATCTAAATTACTAAAAGAACGAAAGCTAAGTGTTATGTCAGGATGTTCGTGACCAAAAAATAAACGACCCCCGAAAAAGAAAATAGGGTTCTTAATGCTTCTTCACAGATTTACCTAATTTCTAAAAGAGTTGATAAACATTTCTTAAATAAAATTGCTTTCATAAATTTTCCTCGAATTTAGTTTCTTATTTCATTGTGAAAAAAAACTCTTCTAAATAATGTTGAAACCGTCATCATTATAGAAGATGAAAAGAAAAAGAAATGAACTATTTGGATCCATATTTCTTATTCACACCTTGAAAACTCAACATTAAGTATAATACAAAACTGACACACACTTTTAGTACTCTAGATCCTTCACTGAGGTCACATGTAAAGTGCGTGCAAAATCTTTAACCTTTAAATTAGCAAAATATCAAAAAAAAATGTATTTTCACATTGTGAAGTTCATTCAGATGCCAAAAAAATGGTTAGTATTTTTGTTTGCATTATCATCTTACTATTTAGTAGAAGTACTAAAAATGGATTCTTCTAATTAACTGTTACATATAATTACATTTTTAATACAGTGAGAGGAAAATCAAGGTCCTTGGTCTTGTACAATCCTCATGCTATGAGTTAGGTTCAAAGTTTATCATCATTAGATCGAGCCTGAAAAAACTTTATCGATCATAATTACAATATCTTATTTTATTTATTTCTGATTTACTTTTCAGGCCAGATTTATTTCGGATCAAATTGAAAATTTTTACACGTGATTACTCATGAGTTTGCCTAATATAGCATGGATCAGATAAGTTAAATAAATATGAGAAATATAAAAAAATAAAATACTCACATTAATATTTAAATCAGAATGAGAAATGTATGGTTTGTCTTATTTTTCTTACATTGTTTAAATTTAAATATCATAATTAATTTGAAATCAATAACAATTAAGAGTTCATCATCAACACGAGAAACTTACAATAACAATAATTACACTACATTTTCAATTACGTTAGGATGACTATATTAATAATTATCACTTATAGTTAAACATAGAGAAACAAATGAAGTGGCGGATGCTCTAGCAAAATATGTCACCCAAAAATATGCTAAAGGCCTTTTTAGGATATTGGTATTGAAAAAAAAACTCGATTATATTTGTGTTGGTTTAGTTTTAACAAAAAAAATAAATAACTTGAGACCAAACCAACCCGACATTATATATGTAATTTTAAAATTTTATTTTATACATAAACATATTTACTTTGATATCATTTTAAAATATTTATTATACTATTTCATAGTTTTTATCTTTTAATGTATTATTTCAAGTTTAAAACTTAGAATTCGAAATGGTCTAATAAAGATTATAGTTCATAGATATTGATAACTATAATAAATATTAAATCAAAATGAAATTAATACTAATGCAAAAAGAAAATCAATTCAACACTAAGAATGACAATAATATTGAATATTTGTTCTTTAGTTTTACATTGGTTTAGACAATTGAAATGCATAATCTAATTTTAATTTTCGTTAAATATTTAATAATGTAACTAATACTTATTAAACTTATTTTAGCATGATTTAGTACTTTAAAATTATGATTATTTTCATTATGACTTTACAATATTTATTTTATATGATGATTTCATTATTATTTTTTATTGAATATTTTTGTGTCATCGATACTCATCTATATTTTGTGTTATTTTTTTAAGGAACACCTTAGATAATTGTATATTGGTTGGACTAAAGAAATATTTGGAGCACAAGTTAATTATATGTTTGTATGCAAACTTTAAGGAAAAAATTCAAAAATCTGGAAAAATCCAAAGTTTATTAGTTTGGTTTGATTTATAAATTTAAAAATTTGACACAATGGTTTGGTTTGGTATTTGAAAAACCTAAACCAACCCGAGGTTGAAAAACCCGAAAAAATCTGAATTTTATTAGGATATGTTTAGAAATCCTACTTGGAGATAAAGTTAGGTTTTCCCTATAAATAAAAGGGTTCTCCTTCATTGTAGAGAAGATCTGTGAATCCTGAATATACTTTAAGAGGAATAAGAAGTTTTTTCTCTTTTCCCTACTTTGTTCTTCTTCATAATTTATATTATTTCATAACACGTTATTAGCAGGATTGTTCTATTCTTAATGAATTATGATAAAGACAGGGAAAGAGCAAAAGAGATATTGCATAAGTTATGCAATAAGGTTCTCATCTCTCTAAGGTATGATTTATCTTTACTTTGTTAGTTAATTTCTTTATGTGACAGGAGTTACCATCTGGTGTAAGCATTTAAAGAGACTTGTCGACTTTTTCTACGTTTAATTTTAATCGATTGGGAAGAGAGTTCCGTAATTTATTTTAATAATTAAATAAGAACAATTTAGTGAGAGGTATGTTTTCAATCTTTATATGAGGTATGTGATTTATTAAGTTATATCAATTAACTACTAATGTTGATTATAAGAAATCAATAATCTCAATTTTGTGTGTAATTATAATATATGATCCAAATAATGATCATCAAAAGTGATAAAATTGTAATTATTTCGAAGGCTTGAGGTTGAGCCTCATTGTGGGTAAGACGATAAATTTAAGTTTTATCGCACCAAAAGAATAAGACGGTGGATTTACGTTCAATCGCACCAAGAGGGTTAGACATTGGGTTAAAGTTCTGGTGCACCATGATGAAAAGATATTTGGTTCAAGTTCCATCGATTTATGGTCTAAAATATTTTTATATGGATAAGACATTGAATTTGAGTCTTAATGCACCATATTGATGATATAATAATGACTAAAGAAAAACTAATGTGTTTTCGATGAGAAGTCATGAAATTTATGAATTTGCTCCATTACTAAAGTCAATGTGGTAGTAGTGCATAATATGTCTGAAAGAAGACAAGTAATTGAATAATGCACATAAATATGGAATGAGGTACTAAAGCTATCATAATTTGATATGCTCACATGTTTGTGTTTCATTCATGAAGAATGAGAACTTTTGATAAATGCTAAAAATATAGATCCGTTCTTTAAAGGGAATGAGGTGCAAGTCACCATGCTAGGCATGAAAAAGATTGCAACCTTTGATCAATGATGTGGTATCACAAAGAATGTCTCTAAGAAGACATGTATTATAGAAAATTTTCATACTTTATCTTCAGGCTTGTATTGGACAAAAATTAGTGCAATTAAGGCACATTCTATGATAAATAAGAAGTTTACTAATTCCAATACTTTCTTAATTTGGCATGATTGTCTGGGACATCATTAGTCTATAATGTTTAGACGAATTATAGAAAATTAAAATGGACATCAATGGAAGAACCTAAAAATTCTTTTAAATGGTGAATTTTCTAGTACTGCTTGTTAGCGAGACAAGTTAATTGTGAGAACATCATAAACGAAAGTTGAGATTGAATTCCCTGCGCTCTAGGAACATATACAAATATTTGTGGATTATTCATCCACCTAGTGGATTGTTTATATACTTAATGGTCCTAATAGATGTTTCTTCTATATGGTCTCATGTGTGCGTATTGTTATCTCGCAACTTGATGTTTGCAATAATATTGGCACAAATAATATGTTTACATGCACAATTTTCTTCAGATTAGTTCATTCAGTGATAGAATCACGACTCACCTAAAGGGTGAAGTAATTGAGAAGAAATAAATCTGAAAATTACTCTAGAATTAAAACTTACTCATATAATAGTAAATTAGAAATTTACTAAAGCAAAAGGCACATGGCATAGTAAACTTGGAGTTTACAAGTACTAATAATTTTCTTAATTGGCATGAATAATTTGGTCATCTCAAAGATGTGCATACTAAGTAGTAGACATACATTGAAGAACTAGAAGATTATGTAAGAATTCTTTATGTTGCTTGTTCTAGTGATAAGTTAATTGGATCAACTAAAGTTGGGACTAAACCCCTAAATTCTGAAAAGTATAAAAGGTAAATATGGATCCGTTCAACTATCATGTGATATGATAAAGAAATGCATCTAAAATATAGTCCCTTGGGTTTCCGAAATAGAGCAATATCCTCAAAACTCTATATAAATCATTCTCAGGCCTAGATGTGAAATACACAACTTCACTTGAACTTATTTGTAATCCTCTTTCATCTTTGATAAAGCTTTGTACACGTGAGTGAATAATTGTAAAAGAAAAAGAGAAGGAAAGATACTGAGAGTAGGTTATACAAGTAGAGGCAGTGTCAAGGTTAGAACATCTGATTTGCATATCAGATAGGATTAAGAGATTACTCATTCTGTAACCCAAGTTCATTAAGCTCTGCAGGAAACCCTTGAAACCCAAGGGGACTGGACTAGGCACCACATTGGTGATCCGAACCAGTATAAATTTTTAGTGTCCATTACTTACATTTAATTACTTTATCTTATACTGTTAACTAATTTGCAGGATAGTCGACTGATTCTTACAGGTAGTTGACTAAGAGAATTTTAATTCACCCCCCTCTTGATTATTAATTAGTATTAGAGTAGGTCTCACAAATTCAATGTTTAACCGCACGTGAGTAAAGATCAAATTACACACTACCAAATTCCTGGTGCATTACTTCAAGACGGAGATTCTTCTCATCGACCTCCTTATTTCAACGGGCAACATTACTCTCACTGGAAAAATAGATTCAGAATCTTTGTTTCCTCAAATGACCATCAAGCTTGGATAGTCATTAAGAAGGGACCAAAGCCAATTCCAGGATTAACTAAAAAGGATGGAACTAAAAAAATCTTTTGACCCAGAATCGTTCGATATTACCAAGGAACAACAAGAGGTAATTCAAACTAACACTAGAGCTATAAGTTTGTTGTATTGTGCAGTAAGCGGAGCGGAATATGATAAAAATATCAACATGCGAAACTGACAAAGAGATGTGGGACAAACTTGAAGTAACCTATGAGGGAACTAATAAAGTTAAGGAAGCCAGAATCAGCTCCCTTGTAAATGAATACGAATTGTTCAAAATGGCCGATGATGAAAACGTTGAGTCCATTTTCTCAAGGTTTAGCAAGATTGTGTATGAACTAAAATCCCTTGGAATGGTGTACTCAAACTCATTCCAAGTCAGAAAACTTGTTAGAAGCATTCCCAAGGCTTGGGAAACAAAAGCTGTCATCCTTGAAGATGGAGATCTACAAAACATGACTTATGATGTGCTTCGAGGTAACTTAATGGCTTATGAACAAAATCATATCAATAGGTACAATAAAGATGACAAAAAGAAAAGTGTGGCATTTGTTGCTGAGACAACCGATGCTGGAGAGAAAGCGGATGAAAATCAAGATGAAGGTATGACATTTATAACTCGTGGAGTAAGGCAAATGCTCAAACAAAGAAGACAAAGGACTCAACATGACTTCAAGAAAAATGAATTCAAAAGAAATTAAGATCGATGTTACTATTGTGAAGAACCAGGACACATCAAACAAAATTGTCCAAAACGGAGGAGAAGGAACCGTCGAAAAAATGAAGATCCGAAAAGTCTTGAAGCATGGGAACAAGGAGAAACAACTGATGACGATTATGATGAAATGACAAATATATGCTTCATGGTTCTAGGTAAAACAAGTGAGGTAAGATCTTTTAACTGTAAAAATTGTGATGACTTACAAAATTCCTTGGCTATGGTCACTGATGAACTACAGAAATTTATTGACGAGTACAATAAACTTGCTCCAGAAAAGAAAGATTGACAAATTCTTCTTGTGGCAAGTCAGATTGAAGTTGATCTTTTAACGGAAGAACTAGAAGAAGTAAAGATGCAGTTAAACAACATAAGAAAATCTCCAAGTCAAAGTTCTGTTCAATCTAACAAAACTCCGCTCTATAGGAGAAACTCTCAAAATCACAGTTCTAACGGATCAAATAAACATTGCCAAATTATTATTATTCTAATACTGTCTCTAAAGTTATTTGTTTTACTTGTGGTGATGTAGGACATAAATCTTTTAACTATAAAAAATGCAATTCTAGGAAGTGGATTTGGAGACCAAAAACTACTAATCATCAAGGACCCAAAAACACTTGGGTACCTAAAAGAAATTAACTTCATTGTTTTGCAGGAGCAATCTAAGAAAACCTACAAGAAAGTAATGTGGCTACTTGATAGCGGATGCTCCAGACATATGTGCGGAAAGAAAGAAAACTTTAAATCCATCAAAAGAATTGATCGAGCATGTGTAAGATTCGGAGACAATGCAAAAGGAGAAGTAACAGGGGTCGGTATCATTACTCTAAGTTCATCATGTGACTTAGTTGAAGTTTATCTAGTTGAAGGACTTCAGCACAATCGTCTCAGCATTAGTCAACTATGCAATGCCGGATTTGAAGTTACCTACAACATAGTACTTGCATCATAAATAATCCAGAAAAGAAGCTCACTCTCGTTGGAGATCTAGTGAACAATATATATGTGTTAAATAATGTTGAATTTCCCTCTCTCACTTGTCTTACTACAGTCACAAATGATCCTTGGCTATGGCATCGAAAACTTGGACATGCAAGCATGTATGCTTTGTAGAAATTATCCAAACTTGAATTAGTCATTTGTCTACCTAAATTAAAATTTGAAAAAGATCATATCTGTGATGCATGCCAGCTGGGTAAGCATACTCGCTCATCGTTTAAGGTAAAAGACATTGTAAGTACTTCTAAACCTCTTCAACTTGTTCATATGGATTTATTCGTTCCTACTCAGACTGCCAGCATTGGAGGTAAAAAGTATGAATTTGTAATTGTGGATGACTTCTTACGATTCACGTGGGTAATTTTTCTTTCTCATAAAAATAAAGCATTCGCTAATTTTGAAGCATTCTGTAGAAAACAAAGAGAAGCAGGGTATTTCATTACTACAATTCACAGTGATCATGGTGGTGAATTTGAGAATAAAGCATTTGAAGACTTCTGTGTGTAGAATGGCTTTACCCAAAATTTATCCAACAAGAACTATGTTACTGGATCGAAGTCTGCCTACTTTTGGGCAGAAGCAGTAAGTGCCACTTGTCACATATTAAATCGATGCCTTATCAGACCAATATTAAAGAGGACACCGTATGAACTCTAGAAAGGAAAGAAACCAAATATAAGTTACTTCCATCCCTTCGGCTGTAAGTGTTTCATTCATACAATGGCAAGAATAATGTTGGAAAATTTGATCCAAGAAGCGATGAAGGTATTTTTTTGGGCTATGAAATTTCTAGCAGAGCCTTTAGAGTTTTTAATAAAAGAACTTTAAGTGTTGAAGAATCTGTGCATGTAGTTTTTGATGAAACTAATCCAAGATTGTAGGAAATAGAGAATTGCAAAGATGAAACTTCTCATGTCAGTCAAACTAGAGATGTTTCAAGAGATGCTTCTGGAACCAATATTGACAAGTCAACTACTGCAGAGAATAAAACAAGCATCCCCAGGGAATGGAGACATAATTTCAACTATCCTAGAAATTTCATTCTGGGAAAATCAGATGACAAAATGCAAACAAGATCATCCCTACGAAAACAAGCATCTTTGTCTCTCATCTCTCAAATGAAACCAAAACGAATAAATGAAGCTATGGAAGATTAATCGTGGATAAAGGCCATGAAATAAGAACTTGATCAGTTCGAAAAGAACCAAGTCTAGACACTTATTGAAAGACCGAAACAATGTTCAGTTATCGGAACCAAGTGGGTACTTCGAAACAAGTTGGATAAAAGCGGAAAAGTCGTCAGAAATAAAGCTAGGTTAGTAGCTCAAGGCTACTCACATCAGGAAGGAGTCGACTATGACAAAACATTTGCACCGGCAGCAAGATTAGAATCCATTCATATTTTGCTAGCCTTTACATCCTTCAATCATTTTAAACTTTTTCAAATGGATATTAAAAGCGCCTTTTTAAATTGTTTTATTAAACAAGAAGTGTTCGTAAAACAACCTCGCGGTTTTGAGAACCCATCTTGTCCAGATTATGTTTTAAATTATCCAAGGTTCTTTACGGTCTTAAACAAGCTCCAAAAGCTTGGTACGAAAGATTGAGCACTTTTCTTTTCAAAAATAATTTTCAAAGAGGAAAAATTGATACCACCTTATTTACAAAAAAATCTGATTCATGCATTCACATTGTTCAAATTTATGTTGACGATATTACCTTTGGAAGTTCTAATCTCTCTCCATGTGAGAATTTTGCTACTCTTATGAAAGGAGAATTTGAAATGAGTCTAATGGGTGAGCTCTCATTCTTTCTCGGCCTTCAAATCAAGCAATCAGACAAAGGAATTTTTATAAATCAAAGTAAGTATGAAAAGAGCTTTTAAAAAAGTTTGGAATGGAAAAAGGTAAAGCATTCGAAACCCCAATGAGTCCCTCTACCTGTCTGGAAACCGATGCTACAGGCAAGTCAGTTGATGAAAAAACATATCGAGGAATGATTGGCTCTCTACTATATCTCACTTCCAGTCGACCGAATATCATGTTTAGTGTGTGTAAATGTGCACGCTTTCAAGCCGCTCCAAAAGAATCGCATCTAACTGCAGTAAAGCGTATTATTCAATATCTTATTGGATTATCAGATCTAGGATTATGATACCCTTTCTCTAATAATTTTTTATTTAATTGGATATTCAGATGCTGATTTTGCAAGAGATAAAAATGATAGAAAAAGCACAAGTGAAACATGTCAATTTTTAGGAAAATCTCTCATTTCTTGGCATACAAAAAAGTAGAATTATGTGTCTCTTTCAACCACTGAGTTTGCAGTTGGAAGTTGCGGCACTCAATTGCTCTGGATAATGCATCAACTTTTAGACTATGGTCTAACATTCGAGGGAGTACCAATTTTTTGTGATAATACTAGTGCTATCAGCTTGTCTAAATATACCGTACATCATTCTCGGGCTAAACACATTGATATTAAACATCATTTTTATTTGTGATCATGTTGAAAGTGGTAATTTTGTGCTTGAATTTATTGACTCTGAAGATCAGTTAGCAGACATTTTTACTAAACCCTTACTTAAGGAGAGATTTCGTTTCCTTAGGGAACAACTTGGATATATTGGAACTGGTCATTAATTTTATTTTATTTCCTTTTAATGATTTTACTAATCGTTCTTTTTTTGTAGTGATTTTATGACCAACTCTTCCTTCCATAAAAACTCCTCGACTTCTGCTGACGTCCCTTCAATTGTCCCTTCTCCGCCTTTTCTTCTTTCCTCCTCTCCTTTTTATTTCCCCTTCTCCCTCTTCTCTCTTCACCCTCTCTTCTCTCACTAAAATGACTCGCACCCGCTCCATGGCGTCTCTGCAGAACGCCTCCCCGTCTTCTTATACTTCCCTTTAAGTAGAAATCCTTTCTTCTGATTCTTCTGACTCAGAATCATTGGTGCATCAATCCTTTTCCAAAAATCGTTCATGTTCCTCCAAGAAGAAAGTCGCAAAGAAAGCGCGTGTTGTCTTTCCCGATTCCTTTACAGACGATGACTCCTTACTCTTTTAGGGTATTGAACACAAGATGCGGCTTGCCTCCTTCTCAAAACGAACAATCGTACCTGAGAGAGTAATCAACCTTGAACAACTTGAAGCCTCCCACTGCACTGTAAGTACTTACTTTCGTGCTCAAAAGTTATCTCTGTTGTTGCGTCTCTGTGGGAATGAATTCTTCGAAGAACCTGTTCGTCTCTTTTATGTGAACCTCTGGATCTCTGCTGAAACTGGTGAATGGGAAACCCTAGTTCTGGGTCATCATATAATTATAAATGATTCTCTGTTTAAAGAAGTTTTTTGGTCTGAATTCTGTAGTAATGTTCCTTTTATGCATGGTAATATCTGGCCGATAAATTTGAAGTGTCTTTTGAAAATTCTAAGATTTTTATTGCTGAATCTGGATATGATATCTCTAACTTTGGTCCACTCTCTTTAGGCTTTGAGAATCATATTCTTGCTCATATTGTGGCTACTACCCTTGTTCCTCGTAAAGGATCACTGATCAATATTTCCAATAGAGATATTTTTGTGGTTCACTGCCTTCTGAAAGGATCCCTCTGAATTGGGCTATGTGGTTTCGAGAATACATAATAGAAAGTGTTGAAGACAATAACTCATCTGCAAGCCTAACATAATGACTGCTTATCTCTCGTATCATTGTTGATTCCCTGGTTCATCTCGCTAAGTACAAGCCTACTCTGATCGATGTCACTTATGACACTCGAACGTTCTCAAGCATGGGCTATGTGTTGGTTAATTAAAAATGCTACAAGAAGGACTCTGTTCGGTCTATAACCGAGACACCATGAGCCACTCGCATTTCTGTCGATTTTGCTGCAATGCTCCTCCAAGAAGCAGAGCATATTAAGGTAAGACTCGATGGTCTGGAATCCCATATGCAGGTCATACAGGATACCCTTGGAAGGGTGCTACCACTACACAAGAATTCCAGCACAGACGTTGGCAAGTTACGTCTTGAAGTAGGGGAACTTAATAAGGACGCTCTTCGCTCAGTCAATAAAATTCTCAAGGAAGTCAAATCCTCAAGACTGAAGCTGACTCTGCTCACAATGAGTTGGCTGTTACTATGCATACCCCTTACTCTACTTTTTCTAAAACTGTTGAGAAATCTCTTAACACTTTCTTCAGGAACATGATTAAAACCCTGACTTACTTTGTGGCTAAACATTAAGTCAGTGATTTTTTTTGCTCAAGACATTAAGTTTATGGAGTTATATCTCCTTCTCTATTGGACTGTAATTCGGGGCTTCTAACCCCATACTCTTGGACTGTATATGTGTTTTTGTCTATCCTGTTTGGTGTTCTGTTTCTTTTTCCTTTTTGATTATATCAAAGGGGTGGAAAATATACCGGCATGAAGAGAGGGGGAGAACATGAACAGGGGGACTCCCCCTGAGCATATATTATTTCACCGTAACATTAAACAGGGAAGTCAAATTACACTCTCATTTAATCTTAGTTGTCATTATCAAAAGGGGGGAGATTGTTAACTCATTATATTTTGACTAAATGACAACCTACAGGAAATAACATAACGATGGCTGACTATCCTCCCGAAATTCTGTTGGACAAGAATTAAAGAAGGAAAGAAGATATTCCTAAATATCTAGGATGGATTGAAGATCAGCACTGAGAGATCAATCCACTATTCAAGGAAGACATCTCCAGCAAATCGGCCAACAATGGGAAGAAGATATTCCTAAACATCTAGGAAAGATTAAAGATCAGAATTGAAAGATAAAGTCAAGATTCAAGGAAGACATTTCCAGCAAGTTGCCCAACAAAGGAAAGAATTGATTTAATCATGCACATATCTAATATGGACATGACTCAACAAATCAATTGCAAAATCAAGGAAACAATCAAGATTGATAAATCCCTTGGGTTTCTGAAACAGAGCAATATCCTCAAAACTCTATATAAATCATTCTCAGCCCTAGATGTGAAATACACAACTTCACTTGAACTTATTTGTAATCCTCTTTCATCTTTGATAAAGCTTTGTACACGTGAGTGAACAATTATAAAAGAAAAAGAGAAGGAAAGATACTGAGAGTAGGTTATAAAAGTAGAGGCAGTGTGAAGGTTAGAACATCTGATTTGCATATCAGACAGGATCAAGAGATTACTCATTCTGTAACCCAAGTTCATTAAGTTCTGAAGGAAACCCTTGAAATCCAAGGGAACTGGACTAGGCATCACATTGGTGATCCGAACCAGTATAAATTTTCAGTGTCCATTTACTTACAGTTAATTACTTTATCTTATACTGTTAACTAATTTGCAGGATAGTCAACTGATTCTTACAGGTAGTTGACTAAGAGAATTTTAATTCACCCCTCCTCTTGATTATTATATACACTGGTGATTGAGATAATTTTATCCTGGGAGAACATATTTCAAATCAAACCTCGAATACTAGAGGGGAATAATTTCCTTAAGGAGACACTGTGCATTCAGTGGGAATGATCTTCTTTCTGTTTCTCCAGATTCTGGTATGTGTTACAGATTTTAAATTTGTGAATTAATTTCTATTCTTCAGTTCTTCACTGGTTCATTAAACTTTGGTAACTTCTTATTTCTGCAAAGTTTGTTGGAATCAGTAAGACTCTTTAAACAGAGATTGACAACAATTCTTCTTTCATAAAATTATTTCGTATATTTTTTCTAATCTGTTTCTGATTCTACTTTCTCTAATAGTTTTAATTTTCTAGTTGTGAAAATGTTATTAAACTTTGTCATGTCTTACCAAGTTCTTCAAAGTTTTGTTCTAAGTATCTTAGGAATACAAGATGAACAACACAAGATTAAAACACGATGAATAATTTGTAATGTAGAAAGTAACATATAATTAAATTATTAATAACATCTTTAAGTTTTCACTCTGTTGATGCTATGTTTCCTTATTCTAAGCTCATATTTTAAAAAAATAATTTTATAGGATTCAATACTTGATATGATCTCTTAATAATTAAAAAAGGCGGAATGGTCTGGTGGACCCTTATACTTGTATCAGTTTGTATTGTGGACTCTTCTACTTAACATATTGTCAAGTGAACCCTTAAACTCCACCAAAATGATATTTTTAAGCCCCTCCAACCATGTGTGTAGCTCGCTCTCTTTTATTTAATTGACATGTCATATCCACGTAAGATATATTAATGCCACATCATAATTATTTCATAACTATTTTTAAAAATTATTAACCAAAATTATTTAATAAAATGTAAAATAATAACATTTTAATTTATTATTGGCATTTCTAATCCTCCCTATTTTCACTATTTCACCACCAAACGAAAGTCATCGATGGCGTCGTAAAACCCATTAGAATCCAACTGTAAAACCCAATATAGCATTTTCGATTTTTCGGCATGGATAGCAATACAAATTGATCGGAGAAGGTAGAGGATCTCGTCGATGCCGGAGAAATCGATGGAGCCATTGCGTCGTCTCCATTTTTTGCCGGCGTCGTCTCCATTTTTGCCGACGTCATCGCCATTTTTACTGGCGAAATCAAAGTAACAACAACTTAAGCCACCTAACAACCACAGTAACAACAACCTAAGCCACCTAACAACCAGATCTGACCAAACTTTTCATAATCCAATGTCAACTACTATTTCACACCCCAAATTGCTTACAAATACAAGAATAATTTGACAACAAAAGAGGTCGCATTAGAGATATTAATAACTATATTTATTCCACTAATTTTCTGATTTTTTCTTTGCTTATTATGTTCAAAAAGTTTTTGCCCAATTTCGTTTTTATTTAGGGTAACAAAAAACAAAAAACAAAAAGAAAAACGAGAAAGAAGTTGGAAAGGAGCGAGGAAAGGAAGAAAGAGAGAAATCGAGGTCTGGGAGGGGAAGAACAGGGAAAGTGATGATTGAAGAGGAAAAAAATAGGGATGGGTGGGGGAAAGAAGATAAAAGTGAAAGAAAAATGGAGTTTTGGGGGTTGGGGTTGGGGTGGGTGTCTGAAAAGAAGTAGTGTGGGGAAGAAGATGGAGATTTTTTCTTTTTAAATTTATTATTTTCTTTTTTTTAATAAGTTTAATAAATTAAAAGTAAAAGTTAAAATTTAAAATATCATGTTCACTTGCCTTTACAGGCGTGTGACTACACTCTCATTGCCAACTCATCTATATTAATGCCACATAAGGATGGTCAATGGTCAGAAGGGTTTAATATGTTGTGTTATGTTGAGTATAAGGGTTCAGTTGACAAAATGTTAAGTAGAAAATTCCACAATACAAACTGATACAAGTATAAGAGTCTACTAGACCATTCCACCATTAAAAAAAATTAACATTGATTATTAATTGTAACCTTCGTTTTATTTTAATTAACTCAAAGAAGCCTTGGTAGCTATCAAATTCTTTTTGTTTGTCATCTTTCTAATTCTTTTTTATGAACTTTGTCTTGCATGTAATTAACAGATAAGAATATGAATATATATTAATTTGTGTTGATAATTATAGTGTTTTAAAGGACTAAATATTATCATCTTTTGTTTCATTTGGAGAAGAGATATTTTATTGTTATATTTTAATTTGTTATTGGTATCCAAGAGTAGATTCCAAATATTTAAACTATTTTTTATTTGAAAATGAACGATATTCATGTAATTTAATTATAAAACTATTTTTGAATACAATAATAATTTGGAACAATTTATATCAATTTAGATGAGTACACGTGGAACGCACATGTCCAAAAACTAATATTATTACAAATGGG
This sequence comes from Solanum sitiens, assembly GCA_016801875.1. Lineage (NCBI taxonomy): Eukaryota > Viridiplantae > Streptophyta > Magnoliopsida > Solanales > Solanaceae > Solanum > Solanum sitiens. The sequence continues at coordinate 2,670,205 of JABWTJ010000034.1, forward strand.
AAGATCATAACTTCAAAGTTGGATTACAATTTTAAATCCCTTCCCTAAATTTATATATTGTTTAAAAACTAATTTAAAAAATATTAAATATTAATTATATGGTATTAATCTATTATATTTCTAGATCCAATTAATTCACTGAATATTTAATTTGTTTCATTCTAAAATGGAGCTTGGTAGATGAAGTATTTTGTCACAACAAATTAAAGACATTAAATTATACTACCTCCGTCAACTTTTAATTGTCATGATTTCATTTAATAGAGTCAAATTATTGTTGGTGGTGTAATTATATTGCTCATCACAGTCACTTTATGTTAATGTATGCATACACTTGATTATTCTAATGTATAATTGTTCATGAATGTAGTTGCTCATCACATGCAACAAAAAAGAGGTAAATCTATTTATGCTTTGTTAGTTATTGAGGAAGTTCCTCCATTCTTTTAAACTGAAATAGTTTGTCTCTTTAATTTTTGTTATTTAAAAGTTTTAGAATTCATTAGCTATTTTATTATTTTTAGTCTACTCTATTTCATCTTATTTTCGAATATTTGTGGGATGAATATAATATACATCTCAAGCTATATAATTTTTTGTGATGCTATAATAATGTATGGATATTGATAAACTTTAATATATTCTCTTCAAAAATTATGTGACATTTTCACAACTAATAATTCATGTGAAATTTATGTATTAAAATGATACAATTTCTTTAAAATATTTGATATGATTGTCAGATTGTCCATTTTATGTTAAGTTTTAATTTGGTGTTACGCTACTTTTCTTTTGATTACTTGATTTTATGAAATGAGTATTTATATATATTGTAATTGTACTTGAATCATTTACTAATATTTATGCTAAGTAGCGAAAAATACACATATATTTTTCTATTCTGAAATTTAATATTTTTTTAAGTATATAAAAATCTTATAGTAATTATAAGGGACAAACGTGCAGTGCACATTCCCAAAAACTAGGTTTATGACTAGATCGAAGACACAATAGTTGCTCATATGGTAGATGGAATTGATTTTTTCATAAAGCTACCTCAAGGTTGGCCGCTAACACTGATATTTTTCAAGAGCTCAAGTCAGTATTATTTTATTCACAAGAGATATCTTTGACCCTCCTTTGCTAGGTTGCGTTAAGTTCGTAGCATTATTATATATTATGTAGTTGTTTAATACATGTGTTGCACATTTTGTGCATTTGTGTAGACGTCCTAATGGGATTGGATTATTAATCAAATATAGATGTAAAATTTACATTATGAATGATAATTCGACTTGAACTTGCATGGTGTATATAATAGTTAAAGGGATGCAAAACATGACTAAAATTTCTCAGTATGCTCTCTAATTAAGAAAGAAAAAGATGAAACAATGAGGAATTTTGTGCACCATGAAGAGGTAGTTGTTATGGGAATATTGAGTTCACACACGATCCTTATGGCCTGGCGCCCCGTGCCAGCAATGCGCCCCAAACTTGGGCTACTAGTTTTGTGTCGGGCGCCAGGGGTCGCTTGGCCTATTCCTTCTGTGTTTCATTCCAAACGTGTTTCCTTTTAGTCGTGGTTATGTTTCCCTTTTTTGTATTAGCTTCTATAGGCTCCAACCATTGAGAATTCTTTCATGTTCTAATCACGTGTCTTAATGCACATTCAAAACTAAGAGAAAAGTTTTTTTGAGTTATTGTTGAGGATCCTTTGTAATCAATAATGGTTTTAAACTAATTCGGTGAGTAAGCAAAGATGAATGTTGAGAAGAGTGTTATTCGTGATTGAGAAAAGATTTAAGGAGACTAAGTATTCTAAATGTAACACTTTTACAATGAAAAAGAGAAATTTTGATTTATAAAAAGAGTAATGAGTTTAGAGAGATTCAAAGCAGTTACCTCTTTTAAGAGGTCCTTTTGAGTAATTACCTCAAATTGAGAAAGAGCATGTTTTACATATTTGAGCATGAATATATATATTTAATGGGAATAATATATTGAGCACCGATATGGAGATTAGCTCAGACAACTCACATCCCTCATAAACTATGTAGCCAACATCGGTAAAGGATCATACTTTTTAAAAGATTCCTTATTGCTTTCAAGCATATCTTAGTGGATCACTTAGTTGAGGTGTTTTATGCCTCGACAAGGTATAGGACAATTCTAGCATCGTGGACGAGACGTTGTATCATCACATAACTTATAGTGAAGTTGTCGGTTAGAGAATCTCCCAAATAAGAGTAAAGAGTAAATTATTGTATTTTTATACATTCTTAATTTAGTATTTGTTTATTTTGAAGCTTTAAACATTTTACCTTTTCTTATTTCTTTTGTATTGAGCGAAGCTGAGGTGAGTACTCTTTTAGTCTTGTAAGTTTTGTTACTTATCCATTCAGTTCTCTTTATATGTTCGTACATTCAATGTACCGATTTCATTTGATTTGCATCTTACTATGATGCAGATATAGGTTCAGGATCATCAACATACGCTTCGTTGAGATCATTTGACATTCCAATTAGCTTTGGTGAGCTTCCTTGCATTCCAGATGATTTTCTCTTTTCCCTTTTCAGTTTAGTCTTTTTAGGGTGTGGAGAAAGATCACCTGATGGCCCAGATGTGGAAAACTATTAAGGCCATTTTCACTTGCGTTGCCCCCGGCAAGGAGATTTGCATTGCCCCGGGCAAGGAGATCCCCCAGCTTGACCCGAAGGACTTTTCATAGTTTCTGATGTTGAACGAGGCTTGGGCTAGCTTGGAATGCTTTGAGGACATGGCTTCGCTTTCTTTTCCTTCTTACTTATGAATTTTACAACAATCTTGTTTTCGTGTTTACCTTTTCTATACTTTCTAAGTTTTGTAGCACATGGATGCTTGTTATGGTTGTTTGAGTAATTACCTCAAATTGATAAAGAACATGTTTTACATATTTGAGCATGACAATATATATTTAATGGAAATAATATATTGAACATCGATATGGAGATGAGTTCAGACAACTCACATTCCTTATAAACTATGTAGCCAACATCGGTAAAGGATCATACTTTTTTGACAATTCCTTATTGCTTTCAAGAATAGCTTAGTGGATCACTTAGTTGAGGTGTTTTATATTCGTACAAGGTATAGGACAATTCTGGCATTGTGGACGAGACGTTTTATTATCACATAGCTCATAGTAGTAGTTGTTGGTAGAGAATCACCCAAATAAGAGTAAAGAGTAAATTATTGTATATTTATACATTCTTAAGTTAGTATTTGTTTATTTTGAAGCTTTAAACATTTTACCTTTTGTTATTTCTTTTGTATTGAGTGGAGCTGAGGTGAGTACTCTTTTAGTCTTGTAAGTTTTGTTACTTATGCATTCAGTTCTCTTTACATGTTCGTACATTCAATGTACCGATGTCATTTGACTTGCATCTTACTATAATGCAAATATAGGTTCACGATCATCAACAGACGTTTCATTGAGATCATTTGACATTCCAATCAGCTTTGGTGAGCTTCCTTGCATTCCAGATAATTTTCTCTTTTCCCTTCTCAGTTTAGATTTTTTTAGGGTGTGGAGAGGGATCGCCTGATGGCTCCAGATGTGGAAAACTATTAAGGACATTTTCACTTGTGTTGCCCCGGGCAAGGAGATCCCCCAGCTTGACCCGAAGGACTTTTCATAGTTTTTGATGTTGAACGCGGCTTGGGCTAGCTTGGAACGCCCCAAGGTCATGGCTTCACTTTCTTTTCCTTCTTACTTATTAATTTTACAACAATATTGTTTTCATCTTTACCTTCTCTATATTTTCTAAGGTTTGTAGCACATGGATGCTTGTTGTGGTTGTTTGATGCAGCCCTGTTTTAATCTTAAAACTTAATTTTTGCTCCTATTATTGTTGAACACTGGTTCAGGAGTTGCAGGGATTGGTTCAAATCCCTTCCAAATTGACATTTTGAAAGTAACGAGTTCAGGAAAAAACGGGCGAGGTTTTGTCTCTCATCGTCCCGCTCTAGAGGGATAAATCCCGTTGTAGAGGCACCGCTCTAGTGGGAATAATCCCGCTGCAGCGGCTCCGATAGGACCAGAACCCAAGCCAAATTATAATACTTGATTAATGTATCAGTTACATACAATAACATTTTTAATACCGTGGCAGTGCATATAATCCAAAACACCAATGTTAATATATACACTCACTTCACTCAATTGAAACACAAAATAATTTTTTTTTCTTCCGTTGCTTTACTTTCTCTGTTTTTTTTTTCTTTTTCTCTCTATTGTTATAGGGTATGTTATTAACGAGGGCGGTGTTGAGGAGGCGAGTGTAAAGATAGAAAATGTTCAAGAGGAAATGAAGGGAAAGTTGGAGTAGAGTACTTCCTATGGAAACTCAAAAGAGGAAATTCCTCAATTAGATATCAAGGATTATGAGGAACTTGGTTCACTAATCGATTTGGGGGAACTAGGGGATTCTAGTTACAAAAATATTGGTATAGATTTTAATTCTATGTTTTCTAACTATTTTCCTGAAGATAATCAAGAGAAGTTAATGGAAATTATTCCTTATGTTGATCCTTCAAGAGTGGAAATTCCTCAAGAAGAGATCACATCCGGAGGGGACGAATCATCATTCACCACTGGAGCTAATTGGGACTTCGAGCTGATGGAGTAAATATGGGAGTCTTGCACTTACGATGAATACCTCCGCTTCTATCATTAAGGCAGCTTGTAAATTTATGTATGTCTATTTTTATTTTTGTCTGTTAGAGTTACATATCGATGTTGGGAATTAAGATCGTTAGTCTTGACAATCATCATGCCATGAGTTAGGTACAAAGTAGATTCCTTTTATCATCGTCTTTCAGATTTTTTCTTCTATGTAATAATGTACAACATAAATTAAAATAAATAAGTAACTTAATTTGTAACGATAATTGTGCATTAATCCTACGTCTCAAAGTTTTTTTTTCCCAAACCTTGTTTGTAACGATGAATTGTGCATTAAACCCAAACTCTATATGGGTTATGAAGAAAGAGAGGCAACAAAAAAAAGAGTAAAATCATGAATAGGAAAGATCAATGAAATGAGGGGTGTTTAATTAACGTTTTGTGCTAATATTATGCCAAAACAATTATGTAGGTATTCAAAAACAATGTTTAATTAACTTTTAAGTCTCGACAGTGTCAAAAAGTTGTATATTTATTAGAGCCGTCAATATAGGCTAGACCCCTGATCCGTTCTGGCCTAACTCGAGATTTAATAGGGTTGGGCTATGATTTTTGGAGCTCATTTAAAAAAATGACTTTTTAGCCCGACCTGAATAAGTATGATGATATTTTTAAATTATAATTATAATTTAGTTTAATAATTATAAGAATATATAATTTTTAAAATGTGGACTGGCCTGGCAAGCCTGTAGCCCACGTACTTGTGGGTTGGGTCGAACGTTCTCTGTCCCACACCAAAAATGGGCTAGTCCGGCCTGGTCTGTTAAATGTCAAAGCCTGTATGGATTAGTCCGAATGGGATGGACTAGCCCATATTAACCGCTCTAATATTTATTTTAAAATGGTGCATAATAAGATTTTGTGAAAAAAAGTCTTCTAATTAATTGATTATTGTTCAAGTCGTCACATTTCTATTGCAAAAGACACATTAATAATTCTAAATTAGCACGGTTATTGCCGCACTATGAATTTATCTCGTTGTACTATTTTGGAGAAGTAAAATAATAAAGATCGACAATGCCAATATAAAACTATCAAATTGAACTATTTTCAACTTCATCTCAAATACAAACAACTATAATTATCTCTTAACTTGTATGTTAAGTATAAAGCAAAACACACACACATTTTTTGTACTCTGAAACTTATATTCAAGACAAATGTATTGTGCATGCAGAATTTTTAACATCTGAATTAGCAATTTAAAAGCAATGATAATTAACTTATGTGCAAGTCAAAAATAATAATTATGTAGATATTTAAAAAATCATGTATAATTATCTTTTGTGCATTAATAGTGTAAAAAAAATCAAAATTTTGTTTTTAAAAGAGTGCATAAATAACTTTTGTGCACACCAATAGTTAACTTTTGTGCAACAATGTTAAAAAAATAAAAAGATTTTTTATCCTTTTCTACACTTCATTAGAATTATATGTTTGAATGCTATATGCTATTTTCCAATTTGGTAAGCTAAATGACCTATTTAACCTTTTCGACTATAGACACTTGGCAAGTGTGAAGGTCCAGATGCAAAAATAATTTTTTGAAGGTCCTTAAATATAGTTGCTTTCATAAATTTCCCTCTTTCATTGTAATTATTTTTCTAACTAATGTTCAAAAAATCACAATTATATTACAAAAACAACATATAAATAATTCTATGTTAACATTGTTATGAAAATACTGGTATGAATTTTAATTTAGTATTTTCTAATTTTTTCTGAAGATGAAGACAAATTAATGAAATTACTTCTTATGTCGATTCTACACGGCATTGTCTTCAATTGTTCCATCATTAATAAAATTAAAAGAATAAATGAAAATTTCTCTTACAGAAGAGATCAGATTGGTTGGAGAGGGATCATCATCATTCACTACTCGATCTAGCTAAGATTTTGAGCAGATGGAGTGGATCTGGGAACCTTACACTTATGACAAGTACTTTCTTTTCTATCATCAAGGATAAAACTCCTCAGCTTGTAGATATGTGTATGTCTATCTTTATTTCTGTCTATTAGAGACCCACATCAATGTGTCAATTAAAGTCCTTGGCCTTGGACAATCTACATGTTTTGATAATTGATCAATTTTGTTTATTGCCTTCTGTAAATGCGCTGGAATGTGTTTTCATTTTTGGAAATTTGAAAATGTGTAATATTGTATAAAATGAATTCTTCTCCATCCACCTGCTTAAGTTTTTCGTGTTTATTTCTGCGGAAATTTTCATATAATAAGATATTATCGTCTTTGCAGTACTAGATGTCTTGGTTAATTTCATTAATTTTTCAAATTAGCATATATGTTTGTCTTCTGAATTTGGCGCGCATCCAGTAGGAATTGAACCTACGAATTCGTCAATTATGAGTTGAATGCATTAACCATTCAAATTATTTTTCTCCAAATTAACAAAGACGTCACTAAATATCTTCGTTAAGTTTTATTAATTTGCTCAATTTACAGATAGGTTTCTCTTCGTTGGAATCTAAATTACTAAAAGAACGAAAGCTAAGTGTTATGTCAAGGATGTTCGTGACCAAAAAAATAAACGATCCCCGAAAGAAAATAGGGTTCTTAATGCTTCTTCACAGATTTACCTAATTTCTAAAAGAGTTGATAAACATTTCTTAAATAAAATTGCTTTTATAAACTTTCCTCGAATTTAGTTTCTTATTTCATTGTGAAAAGAACTTTTCTAAATAATGTTGCAACCATCATCATTATAGAAGATGAAAGAAAAAGAAAAGAACTATTTGGATCCACATTTCTTATTCGCACCTTTAAAACTCAACATTAAGTATAATACAAAACTGACACAACAGTTTTAGTACTCTAGATCCTTCACTGAGGTCACATATATAGTGCGTGCAAAATCTTTAACCTTTATATTAGCAAAATGCCAAAAAAATAAAAAAGTATTTTCACATTGTGAAGTTCATTCATATGCCAAAAAAAATGGTTAGTATTTTTGTTTGCATTATCATCTTACTATTTAGTAGAAGTACTAAAAATGGATTCTTGTAATTAACTATTACATACAATCACATTTTTAATACAGTGATAGAAAAATCACCTTGCTAATAGTGTGATTGATTATACGATGAGTCATGCATCCATGCATAAAATCCAAAAATATTAAGATTCTTCCATCACTATATATACATTCACTTCACCACTCAATTGAAGCACAAAATAATCTTTTTTTTCTTCCATTGCTATGTTTCCTCCTTTTCTTTTTCTTCTTCTCTCTATTGTTACGTGGCCTGTTATTGACGAGGGCACTGTTGAGGAGGTAAGAGTACGGATAAAAATTGTTGAAGAGGTCAAAGTAGAGATAGATAATGTTGAGGAAGAATTCAAGAGAAATTTGGAGAAAAGTACTTCAGATAGAAACTCGAAAGATGAAATTTCACCATTGGATATCAAGAATTACGAAGAACTTATGTTAATAATTGATTTGGGGGAAGTAGGGCATTCTAGTTACGAAAATGTTGATTTTGATTTTGATTCTATGTTTCCTGACTTTTTTCCAGAAGATGAAGAGAAGTTGATGGAAATTACTCCTTTTGTTGAACTTGTAGGGGCTTTGTCTCCAACTTTTTCATCATTAATGGAATTAGAAAAATGAATTGAAATTCCTCCACCAGAAGAGTTCATATTTTGAGGGGAGGAATCATTCACCACTGAAGCTGATTTTGACTTCGAGCTGATGGAGTGGATTCAACTTTACACTAGTTTTGATGAGGACTTCCTCTTTTACAATCTATGATAAAATCCACCAGCATGTCGATTTATATGTATGTCTAATTTTATTTCTATATGTTAAAGTCCCAAATTGATATGGGCAATTAAGGTCCTTTGTCTTGTTCAATCCTCATGCTATGTGTTAAGTTCAAAGTTTATCATCATTACATCGAGCCTGAAAAAACTTTATCGATCTTAATTAAAATATCTTATTTTAATTATTTTGGATCAAATTGAAAATTTTTACTCGTGATAAGTTAGGGACACGACTCATGAGTTTGCCTAATATAGCATGGATCAGATAAGTTAAATAAATATGAGAAATATATAAAAATAAAATACTCACATTTAATATTTAAATCAGAATGAGAAATGTATGGTTTGTCTTATTTTTCTTACATTGTTTAAATAAATATCATAATTAATTTGAAATCAATAATAATTAAGAGTTCATCATCAACATGAGAAACTTACAATAACAATAATAACTACACTACATTTTCAATTAAGTTAGGATGACTATATTAATAATAATCACTTATAGTTAAACATAGAGAAACAAATGAAGTGGCGGATGCTCTAGCAAAATATGTCACCCAAAAATATGCTTAAGGTCTTTTTAGGATATTGGTATTGAAAAAAAAAATCGATTATATTTGGGTTGGTTTAGTTTTAACAAAAAAGAAATCAACCTGAGACCAAACCAACCCGAAATTATATATGTAATTTTAAACTTTTATTTTATACATAAAAATATTTACTTTGGTGTCATTTTAAAATATTAATTATACTATTTCATAGTTTTTATCTTTTAATATATTATTTCAAGTTTTAAACTTAGAATTTGAAATGGTCTAATAAAGATTATAGTTCATAGATATTGATAATTATAATAAAAATTAAATCAAAATTAAATTAATACTAATGCAAAAAAAGAAAATCAATTCAACACTAAGAATGACAATAATATTGAATATTTGTTCTTTAGTTTTACATTGGTTTAGACAATTGAAATGAATAATCTAATTTTAGTTTTCCTTAAATATTTAATAATGTAACTAATACTTATTAAACTTATTTTAGCATGATTTAGTACTTTAAAATTATGATTATTTTCATTATGACTTTACAATATTTATTTTGTATGACGATTTCATTATTATTTTTTATTGAGTATTTTTATGTCATCGATACTCATCTATATTTTGTGTTATTTTTTTAATGAACACCTTAGATAATTATATATTGGTTGGACTAAAGAAATATTTGGAGCACAAGTTAATTATATGTTTGTATGCAAACTTTAAGGAAAAAATTAAAAAATCTGGAAAAATCCGAAGTTTATTAGTTTGGTTTGATTTATAAATTTAAAAATTTGACACAATGGTTTGATTTGGTATTTGAAAAACCCGAACCAACCCTAGGTTGAAAAACCCGAAAAAATCTGAATATTATTAGTTTGGTTTGGTTTATAAATTTTAAAATTTTACACGAATAGTTTGGTTTGATATTTGAGAAACGCGAACCAAACCGGTCATGTACACCCCTAACCTGAGGTAACTATTAAGAATTTAGGTTATTCAAAACGCATCTTCAGTGCTTTTTTGATCTAATGCTGCAATTTAGGGTAAGCATCAATAAATGGAGCGGAATAAATCTTGGTAAATCATAGGAAAATTCCAATATAGTAGTTATTGATGTGTAAATAAAACTATATATATATAAAAAAAACAATTAACCTATCTATCATCATCAACAATTAAAACACATTGTGGTTGCTATGGCTTGAATTTTCCTTAATGAACTGTAAATAATAGGAACTTTATCAGCTAAATGATCATTTAATTTTAAAAACATGTCCAATAAGGGAGATTATTTTACTAGATAAAGAAAAAAAATCATTTTTGGACATTAATTAGCAATAAAGAGAAGATTTTGAATTTGCCTCTGTATTTTTTATGTATCTTAAGCAATTATTATTATTATTATTATGTAAGGAGTTGGGATGATACTTGATCAATTTTGTTTACTACCTTCTGCAAATGCAATAAACATTTTCTCAATAAAGGAGTGGATTTTCACACCTTCTCCATCCATCTCGTTAGGGTTTTCGTTAATTTGTGTGATTATCAAATAAGTTTCTCTTCATGACTTAGGTTTTTTTTCCTCTAAATTAATAAAAAACGACACTAAGTATCTTAGTTGAGATTCATTAATTTTCTCGATTAGCAATTTTTATGTTTTTGTGATTTAGGTTCATTTTCTCTAAATTAATGAAAAAAAAGGGAGACGCAACTTAATTCTTTGAATATCGAAAGCTAAGTGCTTTGCCAGGGATGTCTATGATCAAAAAAGAAATGACCACGTAAAAAAGAAAATAGGATTCTTAATGCTTATTTCCGAATTCGACTACATATGGAAAAAAGAAAATAGGGTTCTTAATGCTTATTAATACTGTTTCATTTCAATAGGAAAAAAAACCTGATGCCAATAGAGAACCACCAAACTGCATTACTTGCAACTTCATTCTCAAATATAAATAAATTGTAATTATGTCTTCTCTTATGTGTTAAATATAAAATTAAATTGAAACACAATTTTTGGATTCTAAAATCTTGACTGAGGATACATGTATAGTGCATGCGGAGTCTTTTAACATTCAAATTAGCAAACCTCCCAAAAAACAACAAAAAAACAAATTTTCATAATGTGATGTTTATCCAAGTGCAAAGGAAAAAAGCACTTTCCTTTGGTACTTATCCCAACGAGCGCCTCTCGCTATCCATTACTCACCCCTGAAATATCTTGACCTTTCCCTATTTCCTAACAATTATACATTATAGAACACATCCACGTCATTTCATATTCGCATGCACACACCTAATCCACCCACAACCGAACCTCAAGGATTCCACACATGCAAAATACTGAACATAACATGATCCACAATACATATTTACCACAAGTACTTTGTCTTCTCACGAAACCCAAATAGTTAGCTTGCAAGAACATGGAAATTAGATTCGATGTTGTGCCGGAACGTGGCAACCCGATCCAAAATTATGCCAGAACGTGACAACCGATCCAGTTAGCTTGCCGAGATGTGGAAATCCGATCCCCATTCACAAACCATAGTCACAATCACAAGTATATCATCAAGATCATACATTCACATCATAATTTCATGACTACATCATTCACCTATCTCATTTACAACAAGTGTGATCAATATTGCAACATTCACACACATATAAATATCACAATGAAGCAAGAACATGCATACATCACACAATTATGAAATCAGAACCCTAACCTATGAATTACTCCTCGGTTTCTATTATGAATTAAATCGAGCTCAGCCCTAGCTCTTCCTTGGTATGCGTTCTTAGGTTTTAATCCTAATTCACCGACTCGTCAATGTCATGGCTTCACTAGGTCGAATATAGCGTACATTCATAGGTTTGTTCCACCTTAGAGAATACCCTTATTTTGGAAGAAATTTATCCAAGAACTATTTCGGAAAAACTAACAGGTCATCAAAATTTCTACTTGAGGACTAAACCGATCACGTTGAATTATATGGATTTTCCATGAAATTTACTTGGTACACGAAGGTCTACATATAATCCATATTTGATTCATACATTACATAGTAAGCACAAATTTATAACTACTCAATGCATAAAATATAACCTACATGGGCGCCAAACAGTTGCACAGGATTTTTGATTTCGTTCCCAACTTTTCCGGACTCGCTAATGTGAAATTGGCCAAGAATTTTCAAGATTACACCAATGCCATGCTAGAAATCTCATTCTCATTATTTCCCAATATTAGAATGGTTTTTCTGAGGTTTCTAGGATAATTTACGACTTCTCTAGATATTTTAGGAAGATGGAGAAAATAGCATTTCTCGTAATTATGTTATATCCTGCCTATCCCGCTGTAGCACCGACGCGCCAACGACATCCAGCCCGTTGTAGCGTGACAGGGTCCAAATTTTTTGTGAATTTTTGTCCTTCCTAAATAACAACAATTCGGGTGGTTACACCATGACTCTACGTAGTTAAGGCGCGTGGAAGGTATTTGGATGCCACATAAGTCATAAAGGTGTATAAAATTACAAAAAAAAATAAGTTTAGAAGGTTAATAGAACCTTAGTTTACTTGAGATGTGTCTCTGATATTTCGGTCATCGTATACTTAGTGTTAAGATACTTATTGTAGTATGTTATCAATAATTATCATCTTGTTATTTGATTCAATCTTTTCCACAATATTAGATTAAATTGTTAAAGTAGTTCCCTATATTTAGTCAAGATAGTTACATATTAAGTTGTTAGAGTAGTTCCTTAGAATTAGTCAAGTTAGTTACATCTTTCTAGTATTTAAGCTGATGTTACGATTAAATAAACTCATTCAAGTTTTCTTTCATTCTCAAATCTCTTTATGATTTCAGAGCCCCTCTAAAACTCTTACAAGTCATAATCAAATTTTTCCCTCTATATCTCCGCGTCAAAATCATAGTTGTACTTGCTACCACCGGTGACAGTGTTGCTGCAGTCACGACTACAACTCATGTGGTACAATTCAATCCAGTTGTCCAAGTACCCTTCAACCTACAAGGTAACCTCAACTTTGTGACCTGGAAGGCACAACTAGTGATGCTACTCAATGGATACAAGATCATTGGGCATCTCACTGGTGCCAAATCTGCTCCGCCAACCACTATCACACAAATTGATAGCACTATCACAAATCCTGAATATGAGATATGGTTTTGCGAAGACCAGCTAATTCAACATGACATGATGGAATCTGTTGACCCCGTCATTGCTCCCATCAGCAAAATAGCATGGGACCTCCTTCATACGACTTATGCTAATTGGAGTCACACTCGCATCTTCAGCTTGTGAGATCAGTTGTAAAACTTAGAAAAGGCATCTACGATAGTTGCTACCTACCTATAGGAAATCAGAGCAATTGATGATGTTGTCAAATTAGTAGGCTCTCCAGTGGCGATGATGAACTAGCAATCAAGATCTTGAGTGGCCTAAGTCATAAGTACCGTGAAATCACTGCAGTTATATGGGCGCGTGACACAACCTTAAGCTTTGAATTGCTATTTCAAAAACTCATGGACCATTAAATTTTTCTCAAAGATCAATATATGGATAAATCATCCTCCATAATCATGGCTGCAGTTGAAAAAAGGACTAAGTTTCAGACTTAACATCAGAAGAATGATTGTCACTTTTCTAATCAATCTTCAAAACAAAAAGCTCCACGATAGTTGTACCCTAGCAATCAACAAAATGGGAGACAACCTAGACAATCGGTGAAATGCCAACTTCACCAAAAAATTGGTCACATAGCTGATGTGTGTCGCTCAAAATTGCACAATCATTTTGAAGTTATGGTCAACTTTGTGTCGAATTATCACTCAGATACAAATCCTTGCATACTTGCTTTTGGTGCAATCCATCATGTCCAAACAGATTCAGATAATCTTGAAGATTATAAAGGCAATAAGGAAGTGTCTATGGGGGAATGAAAAACTATTCCCATTACTCACACTAGTTTAACTCAAATTAAGGCTTACAACTCTAATTTTATGCTCTCTAACACTCTTTGTGCTCCAGCTATAAAAAAGAACCTTATTTCTATTGCTAAGTTTTTCTCTGACAATCTAACCTCAATCGAATTTTTTCCACTCTTTTCTTGTGAAGGATCTCAAAACTCAGAGAATGCTCGTCAAGGTCGGAATAAACATGGATTTTATGAGTGGCCCCAAAGGGATCATATGTCACCTTCTACCAACTTCACCTCCACCAAAGTCTGTCGTCATTTGTGGCACCGTTGCTTGGGTCATCCTCGCCTAAAATTCCTAGACCTAGTACTGAGTAAATTTTCCCTTCCTTTTTTCACGAAAGAAAAGTTTGGATTTAGTTATTCTTGCTCATCAAATAAAGCTCATTGTTTGCCATTTCAACTGCTCACTTTCAATAGTAATGAACCACTTTAAACTTTTTTTACTGATTCATGAGGTCCTTCACCCATTTTATCACTCGTTGATAATAAGTTGTATTTCTACATTTTTGTTGATCATTACACCAAATATATTTGGTTATATACAATCAAAAACAAAAGTGAAGTTGCTTCCATTTTTTGGCAGTTTCATCCTTTGGTGGAAAATTCTTTTAAACACAAAATGGTTTCACTTTATACGAATGGAGGGGGTGAATACGCAGGTCTTAAACACTAACTACAATCCAGTGGCATTGAGCATTTAATATCCCCACCCTACACACCCCAACAAGTTGTCATAGCTGATAGGCGTCATCATCACATTGTCGAAACAGCTTAAACTTTTCTTAATGAAGCCTCACCGCCATCTGAATTATGGTCCTTTGCCTGTCATCATGTTGTCTATCTCATAAATAGACTTCTTACACCGGGCCTAAATAATTACTCTCCTTGCAAAAAATTATTTGGTGAGACTCCAAAGTACTCTTCGCTAAAAAATTTTGGTTGTCTTATCCTTGAGTAAATCATATACACACAATAAATTTCAGCCTAGATCTACACCATGTGTTTACTTAGGATTTTCTATTGTTCATCACACACCTTTGTTTTGATCTAGTGCAGTCAAAAATATTTGTTAGTCATGATGTTCAATTTTGTGAAGATATTTTTCCTTTTACACAAATGTTTTCACAATTGAAAAATAAATTTTCCATATTAAAATGGGAAATAATAGATTCCCAAGTCTGTAAGGAACCTTATCCAGATGTCCAAGACAATGTGGAGTCCAATCTCGTTCCAACTCTTCCGTCGTCTATTCCTATGCCGCTAACCATTCACTCTCATTCAAAAACTCAAGAGACCATACCTGATTACCCGATTCAGTCCTCCCCCATCAATAGTGATACACCATCCACCGAATCCTCCAGAAATTATGCCACCTGCCGCTGCCCCTCCACCCTCCAGTGTAGTCACAAGGTCCAAAAATAATATCTTCAAATCGAAGAAACAATTCAGCTTCTTGGATCACCTTTCTCCCACAGCAAATACCTTTAAGAAATCAGTTAAGCGCATTGAATGGAAGAATATCATGGATCTGGAATATGAAGCCTTAATGAGAAACCAAACTTGGGAACTAGTACCTAGGGACCCGATGAACAATGTTGTTGATTGTAAGTGCCTATTTAACATTAAAAGAAAATGTGATAGTTCCATTGACAGGTACAAGACACGATTAGTAGCCAAAGATTTCATAGAATGTCCAAGATTGGACTTATGAAACTTTTTGTCCAGTTGTCAAACCAGCTACCATAAGAATCGTTCTTTACGTTGCAATTCAAAATAAGTGGAAAATTCACCAGCTTGACATGAACAATGCATTTTTCAGTTTACATGAACAAGTATTCATAGCTCAGTCGAAATGCTATGCTAATTCAAAATTTCCCAATCATGTATGTCACCTCAAAGAGTCCATTTATGGCTTAAAACAAGCTTCACTAGCTTGGTATGAAACTCTCAAATCACACTTGACTAAAATTGGGTTTGTTAAGTCTGAATCAGATGCTTATCTGTTAATTTTCACATCTAAAGTTGTGACGATGTATATTCTGGTGTATGTTGATAATATCCTTAATACCAGGAATTATTCAATCCTTGTCGCACATGTATCACCTCTCTAGCTGACAGGTTAACCCTAAAGAATCTTGGTGAACTCAAATATTTTTTGGGGATCGAAGTCAAACATGTTTTGGATGGGATTGTCTTATCACAGTCCAAATACATACCTGAGATTCTCTCAGATGTAGATATGGCCGACTGCAAATGAGTTACGACACACATGTGAAAAAGCAAACGATGGTTCACCTCCTACCAATGTAACCCTGTATTGACACACTCTGGGTAAGTTGCAATACTTATTATTCACGCGTCCTGATATTGCATTTGCAGTTAACAAATTATCTCAGTTTATGCAATCCCCCAGTCTAAAGCACCAGGAAGCAGTAAAAAGGGTTCTTCGATATCTCAAGGCATCAGGAACATCGTGTCTGCAAATCTCTCATCACTCTGATAATAATCTATATATGTATGTCGATGATGATTGGGGGGTGATCATTGTGATAGAATCTCCACATCTGGTTATATACTTTTCTTGGGGACAATTCCAAGCAGAATACAAATCGGTTGTCAATGAACTCTATGAGATTACTTGGGTCCACAACATGTTGAATGGGTTACGATATCAAATCTCACAAACGCCAAGCATTTTTGTAATAACATTGGTGTCTCATCTCTCAGATAAAACCCCAGTCTTCCACACTAAGATTAAGCACATTGCAGTAGAATTTCATTACCTCCAAAACAGTGTGAAATCGGGCAGAGTGATGGTCAAATATCTTCCTGTCGTGGATCAAATTGAGAACACTCTCAGAAAGTTGATGCCCAGGCCTTCCTTCCTTCTGTGTTTATCCAAGTTAGGCATTGATGCACCACACCTAACTTGAGGGGTGTGTTGAGATACTTGCAGGAGTCTGTTATCAATACTTATCAGATTGTTATTTGATTCAATCGTTTCCACAATTTAGATTAAGTTGTTAAAGTAGTTCCTTAGCTTTAGTCAAGATAGTTTCGTATTAAGTTGTTAGAGTAGTTCCTTAGAGTTAGTCAAGTTAGTTACATCTTACTTGTATTTAAGTTAATGTTACGATTGAATAAAATTATTCCAGTTTGCTTCCATTCTCAAATCTCTTAAGGGAGGACTTCTACCTTTTCTCTTTAAATTAATATATCTTAAATTTAATATAATTCAAATTATTTTATAAATTTACATTCAATTAGTTTTAAATAATTACAATAGTACTCTAAACATCATGAGAATATGTAGAATTACGTTGTATTCTTTATCAAACATTTAAAATAGAAAATATCATGCATGCATGATAAATAATTAAATACAATGAAACTAATAAGGAGGTACTACATATTAGCTAGATTCCAGTAATCATAAACGTAAGTACTCCACTAATTAATATCATCACAACAAATGAAATACTATTATATACAACTAGTTGTGAAATTTCCAGTGGGGTCTAGAGAGGATAGTGTGTATGTATACCTATTTTGAAAGATAGAGAAGCTATTTTTGATAGACCCTCGTGTCAAGAAAAAATATACAAAAGTAGTTCAAAAAGAGAAATATATGGAAATGAAGAAGCTACGATAAATAGATAAGGAGGTACTACATATTAGCTAGATTCCAGTAATCATAAACGTAAGTACTCCACTAATTAATATCATCACAACAAATGAAATACTATTATATACAACTAGTTGTGAAATTTCCAGTGAGGTCTAGAGAGGATAGTGTGTATGTATACCTATTTTGAAAGATAGAGAAGCTATTTTTTATAGACCCTCGTGTCAAGAAAAAATATACAAAAGTAGTTCAAAAAGAGAAATAAATGGAAATGAAGAAGCTACGATAAATAGATAACGAAATTACCAAAAGCAATTCATATGATCCTCTAACATCTTCATTCATGAAGAATATACGGCTTCTATCAAAAATAATTTTCTACCCATAGGAGAAAAAAGAAATTACAATGTGTAAATTAGTTTATTTTTCTCATGTACTTGTTTGTTGATGGTAATGAGAAGTGAATATATTTGATCAATCTTGGTTGTATAATGTACTTATCTCAATCTTATTACTCTTAATTAGAATGTTGTTCAAATTGATTTGTAGTTTAGTACTAATGGAGTTTTATTTTTAAGAAATAATAAGGTATCGTGTATCCAATACAAAAATAATGAGCTTTTTTTTCGATTTAAGAAATACTCTATTAATGAAATTTGATTATACGAACTACAGGAACAAAATGCACAGAGTGAAATACTTCTGTTATTGATTTTCCAAAAATCGTGTTTTAAAAAAATTTAATGAATAATTAAAATGAGCATTTTTTTTATATAAAAAATTGTATTCCAATAAAATTTAATTAAAATTTACTTTAAATGGGTTGGTGACTTTCTAAATGAAATATCAAGAGTTTATATCATCGGATTAATAAAAAAAGTTAGGGTTAGCTTGTTCATCGTTAAATATTCTTAAATCTCCAAAGATAATTAGCTTGTTCATCTAATCGTATTAATCATGGTTTTAGCAATTCATTTATCGATTTCTGGTGCTTTTACACCTGCATATGAAAAAAGCCCTCTCATAGATATTTTATTTGTACATTATCATGCACTGCTTGTTTGCTACAAATTAAAGAGATCTAATGTTTTTTATTCCAGAGGACAAAATTAATGTGTGTGACATGCGGCCTATCTTAAAAATTACAAATATTTGAGATGAGCTCCACATGTTGCAACTTAATATTCACACACTAATTAAGTCATATAAATAAATCTTGATACCTAATTATATTATTACAAATAGTAGCCACTAACCAACTATGGTTTAATCCTGATGTCTCTCAAGAGCTCAAGTCAGTACTTACGAGAGATAGTTGCTTATACGTAGACAGTGTTATATATTATAGTAGTTGTTTAATACACGTGATGTTCCTCACTTCCAACCCGAAGGTTGCGAGTTCGAGTAAGCAAGGGAGAAAAAGGGCTGGGAACTCCTAGGGGGTGGGTAAAAAAAAAGAAGTTAAACTCTCACAACGTAGGTCGGAAGTATAGTGATATCCTGGGGCACATTGTACTAACGTGCAAAAAGAAACTAGTGACCGCAAATCAACATACAGTGGAAGCGCATTCTCAAAATAGAAGCTCACACAAGTATATAAAATCGCTATCCCACGAGCGATTTTGCCCTTTTGCTTAAAAAAAGTTTGATGTGCCTTTTTGGAATTTTGATCAAATTTTTCTTGCCCTTTCGGCTTCGGACTCTAATTTGCAACATGATCTATATATCTATGTTTAAATTCTCCTTCGATCAGCTATATGAAAATTCACATAGTGCTACATCTAACTCTTTACTATACACATTTTCTTATAATTTTTGGATTATCCCTACATTTGTCATTTATAAAAATAAAAAATATTGGAGTTAGCAACATCATAGGATATACAAGGAATGTGCAAGCTAAGATTTGGTGGATCAACTTTTTTAGAGATGAACAAAGCATTCTTTTCACTCTTTTTTTTAGAAGAACAAAGGTGATATGTTTTAGTTTAACATAGTTTCCTTCTTTGAAGGTAAACTAAAGGGTCATGCATCAAAATATAACATGATGACTCTTTACTAATATACTGGTGTGATGTAATTTGTAAACAAAATTAATTATAATTTACTTGATCTTTTTAATGATTAAATTAAATCATTGTACTATATTAATTGACAATACTCATTTATGTTTATTTTTTGTAAGTGATGTGTAAGATAGAATATATAAAACTACATTTTTTATTATTTTTTTCTTAAGGGGTGTACAAGATGTTGGGTTTTAAAAGGTGCGAGTTTTATAAAAAGTTGCGACTTTTATGAAAAGTTGCGACTTTTATGCAAGGTTGTGATCTTTCCTACAGATTGTAACTTTTCCAAAGATTTGTGACCTTTCCGGTAAGGCACAATAAGAACTTTTTTCACACTACCCTTTGTTTTCTATAAATTGAGATATTTCTTCTCATTTTAAATTGAGAATTTCTTGACTTCTTCTACTATTACTAAATCTAGTATTAAGTGTACTTTACTGCCGTTGAGTGACTCGCTGACACCAACGTTTTGGGTATCAATACACTGGTGATTGAGATCATTCTATCCTGGGAGGACATATTCCAAATCAAACCTCGGATACTATAGGGGAATAATTTCCTTAAGGAGACACTGTGCATTCAGTGGGCTTGATCTTCTTTCTGTTTTTTCAGATTCTGGTATGTGTTACAAATTTTAAATTTGTGAATTAATTTATATTCTTCAATTCTTCGCTGGTTCATTAAACTTTTGGTAACTTCGTGTTTCTGCAAAGTTTGTTGGAATCAGTAAGATTCTTTAAAAAGAGATTGACAACAATTCTTTTTTAAGAAAAATATTTCGTATATTTTTTCTAATCCATTTCTGATTCTAGTTTCTCTAATAGTTTTAATTTTCTAGTTGTGAAAATGTTCTTAAACTTTGTCGTGTCTTACCAAGTTCTTCAAAATTTTGTTCTAAGTATCTTAAAAATACAAGATGAAACAACGCAAGATTAAAACAGGATGAATAATTTGAAATATAGAAAGTAACATATAATTAAATTATTAATAACTTCTTTAATTTACATAAAAAATAATGATTTAAATGTGTATGTATCCTTATTTATTTATCCTTTTGTTTCACTTTGAGAAAAGGAAAATTCAATGTTTCAACTTTTGATATTGTTCATATTTTAAGTTGTTACTCCGTTGATACGATGTTTCCGTATTCTAAGCTCATATTTTAAAAAAATAATTTGATAGGATTCAATACTTGATATGATCTCTTAATAATTAAAAAAATTTAACATTGATTATTAATTGTAACCTTAATTTTATTTTAATTAACTCTAAGAAGTCTTGGTAGCTATCAAATTCTTTTTGTTTTTCATCTTTCTAATTCTTTTTTATGAACTTTGTCTTGCATGTAATTAACAGATGAGATAAGAATATGAATATATATTAATTTGTGTTGATAATTATAGTATTTTAAAGTACTAAATATTATCATCTTTTGTTTCATTTGGAGAAGAGATGTTTTATTGTTATATTTTAATTTGTTATTGGTATCCAAAAGTAGATTCCAAATATTTAAACTATTTTTTGTATGAAAGTGAACGATATTCACGTAATTTAATTATAAAACTATTTTTGAATACAATGATAATTTGAAACAGTTTATATCAATTTAGATGAGTACATGTGGAACGCACATGTCCAAAAACTAATATTATTACAAATGGGAAGATCAAAACTTCAAAGTTAGATTACAATTTTAAATCCCTTCCCTAAATTTATATATTGTTAAAAAACTAATTAAAAAAATATTAAATACTAATTATATGGTATTAATCCATTATATTTCTATATTGAATTAATTCACCGAATATTTAATTTGTTTTCATTCTAAAATGGAGCTTGGTAGATAAAGTGTTTTGTCACAACAAATTAAAGGCAGTAAATTATACTACCTCCGTCAACTTTTAATAGTTATGATTTCATTTAATAGAGTCAAATGATTGTTGGTGGTGTAATTATATTGTTCATCACAATAACTTTATATTAATGTATGCATACACTTGATTATTCTAATGTATAATTGTTGATGAATGTAATTTCTCATCACATGCAACGAAAAAGAGGTAAATCTATTTATGCTTCGAGGAAGTTCCTCCATTCTTTTAAACTAAAATTGTTTTGTCTCTTTAATTTTTGTTATTTAAAAGTTTTAGAATTCATTAGCTATTTTATTATTTTTAGTCTACTCTATTTCATCTTATTTTCGAATATTTGTGGGATGAATATAATATACATCTAAATATATATAATTTATTGTGATGCTATAATAATGTATGGATATTGTTCAACTTTTATATATTCTCTTCAAATATTATGTGACATTTTGACAACTAAAATTCATGTGAAATTTATGCATTAAAATGATACAATTTCTTTAAAATATTTGATATGATTGTCAGATTGTCCATTTGATGTTAAGTTTTAATTTGGTGTTACGCTCCTTTTCTTTTGATTACTTAATTTTATGAAATGACTATTTATATATATATATATATATATATATATATATATATATATATATATATATATATATATATATATATATATATATATATATATATATATATATATATATATATTGTAATTGTAATTAAATCATTTACAAATATTTATGTTAAGTAGCGAGAAATACACATATATTTTTCTATTCTGAAATTTAATATTTTTTTAAGGATTTAAAAATATTATAGTAATTATAAGGGACAAACGTGCAGCGCACATTCCCAAAAACTACCTTTATGACTAGATCGAAGACACAATAGTTGCTCATATGGTAGATGGAATTGATGTTTTCATAAAGCTACCTCAAGGTTGGCCACTAACACTGATATCTCTCAAGAGCTCAAGTCAGTATTATTTTATTCACAAAAAGATATCTTTGAACCTCCTTTGCAAGGTTGTGTTAAGTTGCCTATTCGTAGCAATGTTATATATTATGGTAGTTGTTTAATACATGTGTTGCACATTTTCTGACTTTGTGTAGACATCCTATTGGGATTTGATTATTAATCAAATATAGATGTAAAATTTACATTATGAATGATAATTTGACTTGAACTTGCATGGTGTATATAATGGTTAAAGGGATGCAAAACATGACTAAAATTTCTCAGTATGCTCTCTAAATAAGAATGAAAAAGATTGGAACAATGAGGAATTTTGTGCACCATGAAGCGGTAGTTTTAAGGGAAGATTGAGTTCACACAAGACCGTTATGGCCTGGCGCCCCGTGTCAGCACGGGGCCCCAAACTTGGCCTACTAGTTTTTTGTCGGGCGCCAGGGGTCGCTTGGCCTATTCCTTCTGTGTTTCATTCCAAACGTGTTTCCTTTTAGTCGTTGTTATTTTTCCCTTTTTTGTGTTAGCTTCTATAGGCTCCAACCTTTGAGAATTCTTGCATGTTCTAATCACGTGTCTTAATGCACATTCAAAACTAAGAGAAAAGTTCAAAAAGTTTTTTTGAGTTATTGTTGAGGATCTTTTGTAACCAATAATGGTTTTAAACTAATTCTGTGAGTAAGCAAAGATGAATGTTGAGAAGAGTGATATTCGTGATTGAGAAAAGATATAAGGAGATTAAGTATTCCAAATGTAACACTTTTACAATGAAAAAGAGAAATTTTGACTTCTAAAAAGAGTAATGAGTTTAGAGAAATTCAAAGCAGTTACCTCTTTTAAGAGGACCTTTTGAGTAATTACCTCAAATTGAGAAAGAGCATGTTTTACATATTTGAGCATGACTATATATATTTAATGGGAATAATATATTGAACACCGATATGGAGATGAGTTCAGACAACTCACATCCCTCATAAACTATGTAGCCAACATCGATAAAGGATCATACTTTTTAAACGATTCCTTATTGCTTTCAAGCATAGCTTAGTGGATCACTTAGTTGAGGTTTTTTATGCCCCGACAAGGTATAGGACAGTTTTGACATCGTGGACGAGATGTTGTATCATCACATAGCTTATTGTGATAGTTTTCGGTTAGAGAATCTCCCAAATAAGAGTAAAGAGTAGATTATTGTATTTTTATACATTCTTAAGTTAGTATCTGTTTATTTTGAAGCTTTAAACATTTTACCTTTTGTTATTTCTTTTGCATTGAGTGGAGCTGAGGTGAGTACTCTTTTATTCTTGTCAGTTTTGTTATTTATGCATTCAGTTGTCTTTATATGTTCGTACATTCAATGTACCAATGTCATTTGATTTGTATCTTACTATGATGCAGATATAGGTTCAGGATCATCAACAGACGCTTCGTTGAGATCATTTGACTTTCCAATTAGCTTTGGTGAACCTCCTTGCATTCCGGATGATTTTCTCTTTTCCCTTTTCAGTTTAGTCTTTTTCGAGTGTGGAGAAGGATCGCCTGATGGCCCAGATGTGGAAAACTATTAAGGCCATTTTCACTTGCGTTGCCCCGGGCAAGGAGATTTCCATTGCCCCGTGCAAGGAGATCCCCCAACTTAACCCGAAGGACTTTTCATAGTTTCTGATGTTGAACGAGGCTTGGGCTAGCTTGGAATGCCCCGAGGACATTGCTTCGCTTTCTTTTCCTTCTTACTTATGAATTTTACAACAATCTTGTTTTCGTCTTTACCTTTTCTATACTTTCTAAGTTTTGTAGTACATGGATGCTTGTATTGGTTGTTTGATGAAGCCCTGTTTTAAATCTTAACTTAAATTTTGCTACTATTGTTTTTGAACACTGGTTCGGGAGTTGCAGGGATTGATTCATATCCCTTCCAAGTTGACATTTTGAAAGTAGGGAGTTCAGGAAAAACTGGCGAGGTTTTGTCTCCCATCGTCCCGCTCTAGAGGGAGAAATATCGTTGTAGAGGCACCGCTCTAGTGGGAATAATCCTACTGCAGCGGCTCCGATAAAACCAGAACCCAGGCCAAATTATAACATTTGATTAATGTAACGGTTACATGCAATAACATTTTTAATATCGTGGGAGTGCATATAATCCAAAACACCAATGTTATTATATACACTCACTTCACTCAATTGAAACACAATTTTTTTTTTCTTCCTTTGCTTTACTTCCTCTGTTTTATTTCTTTTTTCTCTCTATTGTTATGGGGTATGTTATTAACGAGGGCGGTGTTGAGGAGGCGAGGGTAAAGATAGAAAACATTCAAGAGGAAATGAAGGGAAAGTTGGAGAAGAGTACTTCAGATGGAAACTCAAAAAAGGAAATTCCGCCATTGGATATCAAGGATCATGAGGAACTTGGATCACTAATCGATTTGGGGGAACTAGGGGATTCTAGTTACGAAAATGTTGGTATGGATTTTAACTCTATGTTTTCTAACTTTTTTCCTGAAGATAATCAAGAGAAGTTAATGGAAATTATTCCTTATGTTGATCCTTCAAGAGTGGAAATTCCTCCAGAAGAGATCACATCCGGAGGGGACGAATCATCATTCACCACTGGAGCTAATTGGGACTTCGAGCAAATGGAGTAAATATGGGAGCCTTGCACTTATGATGAATACCTCTGCTTCTATCATTAAGGTAGCTTGTAGATTTATGTATGTCTATTTTTATTTCTGTCTGTTAGAGTCCACATATTGATGTTGGCAATTAAGATCCTTAGTCTTGACAATCATCATGCCATGAGTTAGGTACAAAGTAGATTCCTTTTATCATCCTCTTTCTATTTTTTTCGTCTATGTAATGATGTACAACTTAAACTAAAATAATAAGTAACTTAATTTGTAACGATAATTGTGCATTAATCCTACGTCTCAAAGTTTTTTTGTCCCAAACCTTGTTTGTAAAGATGAATTGTGCATTAAACCCAAACTCTATATGGGTTATGAAGAAAGAGAGGCAACAAACAAAAGAGTAAAATCATGAATAGGAAAGATCAATGAAATGAGGGGTGTTTGATTAACGTTTTGTGCAATAATTATGCCAAAAAAATTATGTAGGTATTCAAAAGTAGTGTTTGATTAACTTTTATTTCTCGACAGTGTCAAAAGGTCGTATATTTATTAGAACCGTCAATATGAGCTAGGCCCGTTTAGTCGGCCTGACCTAACTCGAGATTTAATAGGGTTGGGCTATAATTTTTGGAGCTCATTTAAAAAAATAATTTATTTGCCCGGCCTGAATATGTCTGTTGATTTGTAGGGCTTGAGAAATATCGGTAGGGTCAGCCCACGGGCCAATAAAATTAATTAAAAAATATAATATAATATTAAAATTTAAAATTAAAGAGAGTCCAAAATCAAAACAATTAGGTTAATATTTCTATTTAGTTATTTATACTTTCACTTGGAAAAAAAAACTT
Organism: Solanum sitiens; assembly: GCA_016801875.1. Classification (NCBI taxonomy): domain Eukaryota; kingdom Viridiplantae; phylum Streptophyta; class Magnoliopsida; order Solanales; family Solanaceae; genus Solanum; species Solanum sitiens. The sequence goes on from JABWTJ010000034.1 coordinate 2,696,262, forward strand.
AATAAATATTATAAAGATAATTGTATTAGGAATATTTTCTGCTTTTGAAATCTATTATATATATAAACTTCAGGATTATTCAACGGAGAGTCTTCAGATCTTTGTACATGTGAACTTTTTAGTGCAGACTTGTTCCTGCAAATTATCGAAAAGTGCATACACCAAATATTAGAATTAGAATAATACATATTTACATTAAGTTTCATAACATACCCCATTCATTGCCTACAATGCACATAATGCTAAAATAGAACGATAATTAAATAACAAACCTTGAGGAGAATTTGAATAAACAGTTTCTTTGATTGTCATGGATATTGTTGTATTGGAGATCAGTTTCATCCATCATCTTCCTTGCTCTTGAGCTATTTTAATTCATAGGAACTTCAAATTAATTAATTGTTTGGTCCATCGAATCACTGAGAAATAATAGAGTAGACAATCAGATCTATACCTCACTAATAAATGTTTCTAGTGCCCTTCCACATGAGAAAAACTGAACATACTTGAGCAAAGATTTGTAGATTTGTTATGAGATCACTCTTACATCTCGAAAGATGTTTGATAATCTAGAAAGAGGAAAAACGACATCACAAACAAAAGAAGACATTGTTAATTAGAAAAGAAATTTAACTAACAAACTAATCACTCCAAAAGGTTAACTTAAAATTCTTGATGAATCCAACCATTCTAGCCTTATTTTCACAAAAGTAACATCAAAACTATTTTCAACTTTTTTCACATCTGAAATGAACTCGAAGCACGAATAACTAACCACCGAAAATAAAATCTATGACAAAAGTAAGTTAAAATTGTTTCAATATACGATACAATAAAAATAAAGAGACTTCTCTCCTAAATTAGGCCTACTAACTTCAAAGCTACAGCACAACACTCTTTCGAAGGTTATTGTAAATACTAACTAACCAGTGATAGTTTCAGTTTTATAATAAAAACATAGATCGACACATCCAAAAAAAATAAAAACAGGATCATACATAAAAAATTTACTTAGTAAAGAAGCATTATCATAAGTCACTCGAGGGCAGAGCTAGCAAGGACTGAGGGAATTCATCCAAACCCCTCCAGTGAAAAATTAAACCGTTTATACAGGGTCAACATTATTTTTTATGTAAATATAGTAGATATAAAATCCCTTAGGCCTCTTCATGTGTTCACATTTTGTATTTTGAATCCCCTTAATAAAACTTTTAACTCCGCCATGGATCCACTAATTTCATAAATAATCAACCAGTTATTTTTCCAGCATTTCAACCTACCATTTTATTACAAAGTATGTGAGCTAGTATAAAAATACAGCTAAATGTCAGGTCAAAAATATGCAGTCCTCAAGTCTAGAGATTGATGTAGGCGCACACACAAACCCATTGACAAAGAAACTGGAACAAAAGGTCTACTATGCATCTTAATGAAGGAAAGGAATAGAACTATAAGCATGTAATCAATAGTATTTCTAATTACTGGTCCTTATCCTCATCAAGTCATGTAATCATCTCTCAAGTTTGCAATTTAACAGTCAAAAATCTTTCTATTCCTTACGTGATGACCAACAAAAAGAGAAGGTGTTACTACCAGTGCTATCAAGAATAAAGGATCACGAAAAGCTATATAAGGTTCCCTTTTGGTTGAATAAGAAGATCATAAGCTATCTTGTGTTTAGAATTGTCATTAAAATTGTGATTACCTTGCCAAATATACACCATAGAGTGCTAGGCATTTCAAATTTGAGTTTTATATCTATCGACATCTTACAGTATTCTCGTTGGATTCTTCTTAATACAATCTTAAACCTAAGAAATTGAGACTAAATAGTAATGAGTACACGTATATGCAAAATTAATTAAAGGAAGAGCGTCAAAAGCTCACAAGATTTCTGGTGAGATTTACCTCATTTTCGTTCTTTCGTGTTACGCCCATTTCATAGTGATGGGTTCATGTTAATTTTCCCAATTTCCAAACCAAAAACACATAAAAAGTAAAAGACAATTTTGAATTTAGTAAATAAGAAATCAATATCTCAGGAGTAAAATAGAATGAAAATTACCTCCAATTTTGATAGTCAAATGTGAAATTCATCACCAAAATTGATGCACCAGCTCGGAACTCGAATCACTGCTCTAATTTTCCATCAATTGCTAAAAGTCTCTTCTTTGTTAAAAGTGATCAGTATGGAAGACTAAAAAATAGAGAAGTAGAAAATAATGGGAAAGATGAAAAAGTGATGCAAGGACCAAAGCAAAATAATGAAAAATCGGAGGAGGTAGAAGGATATGTGTAGTACACGTGTTTACTTACCAGTGAAGGTACAATGGTGTAGTACAATTTTCACTGCTATTGGCATAAATCTGTGGTGTCGTGTTCGTATTTCAGCTGTAGGATATCATCTTGTGCATCAGTATGGAAATGAAGACTTTTGCTTGACTTATCGGGTGATGGAAGCATTTGGAAGTTGACATTTCTTGTGTTCGATTGCTGGAGGTTTCATACCAGCAAGTGCAAATGCAGTTACTGCTTCTACTCCAAGCTCAGATTGATTATATTGTTCAATTACATCAATGATGATGAGACACATCATCTGGTGAATACAGTGTGGAGGCTGATGAATTGTTAGAATCGTAGTGCTTCCAGCTTGGGCTACCTGAATATTAAACATATCAGTTAAGTTACATTTGGTTCTTATTCAATTCAGAAGGAATTGGTCTAGTTAACTGGTTGTTTTTCCAGTTTCAAGTAGTTGAAACTTTGAATGTTTCCAAACGAAGCAGATTAGAAGAAAGGAATAGAAGATTTTGATGAAATATCAACTACCTACCAATCTTTAAAAGCTAACTGCCTCATGTCATTGAATAGTTGAATTTATTTATCCCCTTTAGATTTCTTGATTCATTGTTGAACTTTGTCAGCTCCATGACTCTTAACTAACAATGTAAAGGAGAGCTAACCTTTTGCTACTAAGCTTTGATAAATATTATGCATCTACTTGATGCCTGCAATAGAACTTATTACTTCATAAAAAAAGAGAGCTTCAACTCAAACAACTCATCCAAACAATTCCCATATTGAGCTAATGAAATGAAATTGTGACAAAAAGTAAAGAAAATCATCGAGTATAAAAAGGAGACCAATATTCTCAGTAGTGAAAAGAACACAGTTCGGCGACATCATCACTTATTCTTCAAGCAAAATATAATCATACAACAGTCAACATAGAAAAAGAGGAGAATGTTTTTTCCTTGTAATGTGTTAAACTCTTGTAAAAGAACCTATAATGATAGCATTTTCATATACATTATCTATTTGGTTAACATTAAATAATCAAAAGATCAATGTGTTTTCGATTTGTAGAGTGAGGTTTCTCGTATACCTTCTCGAGCACAACCCATATTGATGCAAGGATTGGTGAATTAGGATCCACACACAGTTTATGAAACATCATAGATATCAAAGAATAGATGGTAAAAATCATTTGTAACTACGACCGTAAATATATGCTTACTCATTAGACTACTTGTGATTTGCCCCATCACATAAATAGTTAACTGCATATAAATATCATGAATATCCTATTCATTTTCATTAGTTATAATGCACAGTAGCATAGCAGTTCAATTGAAGTTCTATTTAATATTTGTTGAATAGTAATCATTATTAGTAGTTCAAATACTTTCTGATATGAAGCTAGAAAGTTAACTTCTCCATATCCATGAGTAGAAAAATAATTAAAATAACGTCAAGCAAAAAAACTCAACAGTGCAATCTCTGCTCCAACATGAGATCTCAACCTTAATACATAACAAAATAGGACTTCTAAGTTTAGAAGCAACTATTTCCCCTACAATGCTAGGTCTAGCTTTCAAAGCGATTTATAGAGAATTACAACATAAATTTGGTGCGTCCAACTTTCTGAAACTTTCGAACAAGATATGAGCAACGATTACTGAAATACTCAACCGACTTTCGAACAAAATATGAGTAAGGATTGCTGAAATATACTCACCTGCAGTAACTTTGAATAGCTATTTCATAATCTCGTGTCTCCTGATAAATATAAAATTCAAGAAACTTCAAACTATAATAAAGAGACATTCATGAAATACAATGCGCAAACATATTACCCTTGAGAGAAGTACTAAGTTAGCAATACAAAATAAGGTATGAGACTTTATCCACATTATCCAGTTCAATCTTCTCAATATAAAAGACCCATAAAATTTGGAGAAAATAAATTGGTTAAAAAAGAAAAATCTAACAAGTATAAAGATAATGATCAATAGCTCTTGACTAACCTGAAGAGGACCAATTTGTAGGCGAATATCAATTTTGCAGAGAAAGGATACAACATAGTGAGAGAGAAGACGGAACAATCTAGAGAAGATGAATTTTGTGTTTGGGGTGAAAAACCAGATGTGTTCCACAAAAGCAAATATGTATACGTGTTGTTGTGAACCAAGCTAACTCCTTAAGGGCCTATGGGCTATTAGAGGCTTTTATTTGGGATCCAGGCCCAATTAGTTATAGTTAAAATGTCTAGCGATTAGAAAGAACGGTTAGGAAAATAATTTCAAAGTTTTGGTTTTCAGTTTCCTCTCATCCCCTTTCTGTGGTCTAGTATCTCATCCCCTTTTCCTTTATTCTATGTATCTGTAATTAGTATGTTATTACTCTGTTGTGCGTATTATACATTGTAAGTTGTATTTAACGACAAAAATATACATCAATGTTTATATTGGAAATCGGGTTTGTTTCACGTGTCAAAAGGAAAATTAGAGGGTAGTGAACTTAAATGCATACACGTGGTGGAGAAAGAAAATAAAAAATATCAAATTGATAGTACAATTTACATTACCTTTAGTACAATTAGTAGATGCTGTGATAGTCCTTTTCTTGTTCACTTATAAATAAGGGTAATGTTAAGTATAAAACAAAACTAATACACATTTTTTGTACTCTGAAACTTATATTCAAGACATGTATTGTGCATGCAGAATCTTTAACATCTGAATTAGCAATTTAAAAGCAATAATAATTAACTTATGTGCAACAATTGTGTCAAAAACAATAATTATGTAGATATTTAAAAAATCATGTTTAATTATCTTTTGTGCATTAATAGTGTAAAAAAAAAAAAATTGTTTTAAAACAGTGCATAAATAACTTTTGTGCACACCAATAGTTAACTATTGTGCAACAATGTTAAAAAAAAAAAGGAATTTTTATCTTTTTCTACTCTTTAGAATTACATGTTTGAATGTTATGTGCTATCTTTCGATTTCATAAACTAAATGAGTTTTAAGGAGCTCTATGAGATCATCATCATTCACCACTCGAGCTAGCTAAGAGTTTGAGCAGATGGAGTGAATCTGGGAACCTTACACTGATGACGAGTATTTTCTTTTCTATCATCAAGGATAAAACTCTTCAACTTGTAGATATATGTATGTCTATCTTTATTTCTGTCTATTAGAGATCCACATCAATGTGTCAATTAAAGTCCTTGGCCTTGGACTATCCACATGTTTTGAGTTAGGTTCAACATAACGTTTATTTCTTTTTATCACCATCTATCAATTTTTACCTTATGTATTATGATGTATAATTCAAATTAAGTAGCTTAATTTATGACGGTGAATTATGCGTTAATCCTACGTCCCAGCGTCGAGGAGATTGTAACATAATATGGGTTATTAAGATCCAGAGGCAACAAAAAAAAAGTATGAATAGAGAGAAAATCAATGAAATTTAAGGGTGTTTGATTAATGTTTGTGCAACAATCGTGTCAAAATTTTATGTAGCAATTTAAAAGCAATGTTTAATTAACTTTTGTGTAATAATTGTGTAAAAAAAATTATATAGTTATTTAAAAGTTGTGTTTACTTAACATTTTTGCATTAATAGTGTAAAAAAATTGAATATTTATTTTTAAACGGTGCGTAATTAATTAACTATTGTGTACACCAATAGTATCAAAAAATTTATACAATTATCTAAAAGCGATGTGTAGTTAAGTTTTCTGCACCAACCATATTAAAAAGAATAAGGAGCTTGAAAGTTTAATGAGATTTGAAGATTACTTGATGAAAGTTTAATGAGATTTAAATTATATCGAATGAAATTTCTTTTTAATTATTCATGTTCGTATGTGGTTTAACTGCAATGCAATCATCATCATTATGAGCTGATCAATAACCATTTGACTATAAAAAGTTGAAAACATTTCCAATTTTTTTACTAGAAAGAAAATAAGAAAACAAAAATTTTGGACATTAATTAGCAATAAAGGAAATATATTAAATATTCTTGTATATATTTTATGCATCTTAAGCAAAAAAAAATTTATGTAAGGGCTGGGTTGAATTTTGTCTATTGCCTTCTGTAAATGCACTGGAATGTGTTTTCATAATTTTTGGCAATTTGAAAATGTGTAATATTGTATAGAATAGATTCTTCTCCATCCACCTGCTTAATGGAATTAGAAAAATGGATTGAAATTCCTCCACCAGAAGATTTCATATTTGGAGGGGAGGAATCATTCACCACTGAAGCTGATTTTGACTTCGAACTGATGGAGTGGATATGGGAACTTTACACTACTTTTGATGCAGACTTCCTCTTTTATAATCTATGATAAAATCCACCAGCATGTCGATTTATATGTATGTCTATTTTTATTTTTATATGTTAAAGTCCCAAAGTGATATGGGCAATTAAGGTCCTTGGTCTTGTACAATCCTCATGCTATGAGTTAGGTTCAAAGTTTATCATCATTAGATCGAGCCTGAAAAAACTTTATCGATCATAATTACAATGTCTTATTTTATTTATTTCTAATTTACTTTTCAGGCCAGATTTATTTCGGATCAAATTGAAAATTTTTACACGTGATTACTCATGAGTTTGCCTAATATAGCATGGATCAGATAAGTTAAATAAATATGAGAAATATAAAAAAATAAAATACTCACATTAATATTTAAATCAGAATGAGAAATGTATGGTTTGTCTTATTTTTCTTACATTGTTTAAATTTAAATATCATAATTAATTTGAAATCAATAACAATTAAGAGTTCATCATCAACACGAGAAACTTACAATAACAATAATTACACTACATTTTCAATTAAGTTAGGATGACTATATTAATAATTATCACTTATAGTTAAACATAGAGAAACAAATGAAGTGGCGGATGCTCTAGCAAAATATGTCACCCAAAAATATGCTAAAGGCCTTTTTAGGATATTGGTATTGGAAAAAAAAATGATTATATTTGTGTTGGTTTAGTTTTAACAAAAAAAAATAACTTGAGACCAAACCAACCCGACATTATATATGTAATTTTAAAATTTTATTTTATACATAAACATATTTACTTTGATATCATTTTAAAATATTTATTATACTATTTCATAGTTTTTATCTTTTAATGTATTATTTCAAGTTTAAAACTTTGAATTCGAAATGGTCTAATAAAGATTATAGTTCATAGATATTGATAATTATAATAAATATTAAATCAAAATGAAATTAATACTAATGCAAAACGAAAATCAATTCAACACTAAGAATGACAATAATATTGAATATTTGTTCTTTAGTTTTACATTGGTTTAGACAATTGAAATGCATAATCTAATTTTAATTTTCGTTAAATATTTAATAATGTAACTAATACTTATTAAACTTATTTTAGCATGATTTAGTACTTTAAAATTATGATTATTTTCATTATGACTTTACAATATTTATTTTATATGACGATTTCATTATTATTTTTTATTGAATATTTTTGTGTCATCGATACTCATCTATATTGTGTGTTATTTTTTTAAGGAACACCTTAGATAATTGTATATTGGTTGGACTAAAGAAATATTTGGAGCACAAGTTAATTATATGTTTGTATGCAAACTTTAAGGAAAAAATTCAAAAATCTGGAAAAACCGAAGTTTATTAGTTTGGTTTGATTTATAAATTTAAAAATTTGACACAATGGTTTGGTTTGGTATTTGAAAAACCTAAACCAAGCCGAGATTGAAAAACCCGAAAAAATCTGAATTTTATTAGGATATGTTTAGAAATCCTACTTGGAGATAAAGTTAGGTTTTCCCTATAAATAAAGGGGTTCTCCTTCATTGTAGAGAAGATCTGTGAATTCTGAATATACTTTAAGAGGAATAAGAAGTTTTTTCTCTTTTCCCTACTTTGTTCTTCTTCATAATTTATATTATTTTATAACACGTTATTAGCACGATTGTTCTATTCTTAAAGAATTATGATAAAGACAGGAAAAGAGCAAAAGAGATATTGCATAAGTTATGCAATAAAGTTCTCATCTCTCTAAGGTATGATTTATCTTTACTTTATTAGTTAAATTTCTTTATGTGACAGATCTGGAGTTACCATCTGGTGTAAGCATTTAAAGAGACTTGTCGACTTTTTATACGTTTAATTTTAACCGATTGGGAAGAGAGTTTTGTAATTTATTTTAATAATTAAATAAACACAATTTAGTGAGAGGTATGTTTTCAATCTTTATATGAGGTATGTGATCTATTAAGTTATATATATTAACTACTAATGTTGATTATAAGAAATAAATAATCTCAAATTTCTGTGTAATTATAATATATGATCATATTAATGATCATTAAAAGTGATAAAATTACAATTATTTCTAAGGCTTGAGGTTGAGCCTCATTGTGGGTAAGACGATAAATTTATGTTTTATCGCACCAAAAGAATAAGACGATGGATTTACGTTCAATCACACCAAGAGGGCTAGACATTGGGTTAAAGTTCTGGTGCACAATGATGAGAAGATATTGGGTTCAAGTTCCATCGATTTATGGTCTAATACATTTTTATATGGATAAGACATTGAATTTGAGTCTTAATGCACCATATTGATGATATAATAATGACTAAAGAAAAACTAATGTGTTTTTGATGAGAAGCCATGAAATTTACGAATTCGCTCAATTACTAAAGTGAATGTGGTAGTAGTGCATAATATGTCTGAAAGAAAACAAGTGATTGAATAATTCACATAAATATGGAATGAGGCACTAAATCTATCATAATTTGATATGCTTACATGTTTGTGTTTCATTCATGAAGAATGGGAACTTTTGATAAATGCTAAAAATATAGATCCGTTCTTTAAAAGGAATGAGGTGCAAGTCACCATGCTAGGCATGGAAAAGATTGCAACCTTTGTTCAATGATGTGGTATCACCAAGAATGTCTCCAAGAAAACATGTATTATAGAAAAGTTTCATACTTTATCTTCAGGCTTGTATTGGACAAGAATTAGTGCAATTGAGACACATTCTATGATGAATAAGAAGTTTACTAATTCCAATACTTTCTTAATTTGGCATGATTGTCTGGGACATCATTAGTCTATAATGTTTAGACGAATTATAGAGAATTAAAATGGACATCTATGGAAGAACCTAAAAATTCTTTTAAATGGTGAATTTTCTAGTACTACTTGTTAGCAAGACAAGTTATTTGTGAGAACATCATAAACGAAAGTTGAGATTGAATCCCTGCGCTCTAGGAACATATACATATATTTGTGGATTATTCATCCACCTAGTGGATTGTTTATATACTTAATGGTCCTAATAGATGTTTCTTCTATATGGTCTCATGTGTGCGTATTGTTATCTCGCAACTTGATGTTTGCAAAAATGTTGGCACAAATAATATGTTTACATACACAATTTTCTTCAGATTAGTTCATTCAGTGCTAGTTCACCTAAAGGGTGAAGTAATTGAGAAGAAATAAATCTGAAAATTTCTCTAGAATTGAAACTTACTCATATAATAGTAAATTAGAAATTTACTAAAGCAAAAGACACATGGCATAGTAAACTTGCAGTTTACAAGTACAAATAATTTTATTTATTGTCATGAATAATTTGGTCATCTCAAAGATGTGCATACTAAGTAATAGACATACATTGAAGAACTAGAAGATTATTTAAGAATTCTTTATGTTGCTTGTTCTATTGATAAGTTGATTGGATCAACTAAAGTTGGGACTAAATCCCTAAATTCTGAAAAGTATAAAAGGTAAATATGGGTCCGTTCACCTATCATGTGATATGATAAAGAAATGCATCTAAAATATAGTCACATGTGCGTTTGTTGTCAACTTGCAGTTTGACATTCACAAAATTGTTTGTGAAGATAATTGAGTTAAGAACACAACTTTCAGAATATGAAATCAAGATAATTCATCTTGATAATATTGATAAATATTTAAGATGATGTGACATTAAATGTCTCAGAAGTGAAATCATTGCTTGTGATATTAAAGCTCCATGTGTTGATCTGAAATATGATACGCATACAAAAGTAGTTATATGCATCAAACCAATAAATTATGATCAAATTTTATTTCAATTGATTTATAGTCAGGGACCAAATATTTTTCATTCGATTATTTTGATATGCAGTATATAATCAATTAATATACAATGATGCACAAGGATAGATTCTCCAAAAGATTGAGATATATGTTAGTTTGTCTAACGTAAGGGGGAGTTTAGAAGCAACACAAGAGCTGTAAATACTCCTATTGAATGTCCTTATGGATAGAGTCTACGACATGCATGAAGCATGATATACTAATCAATTCAAAATAAAATAATCCTTGAAAAATGAGGAGGATCAAAGAATCAAAATGATCATAATAAGGAGACAATGTGCTCTTTAAGAGCTTACGACATAACACTTCATGAAAGCTCATAAGAGGGGTACGTACCTAAAAATAATAAAGTGATGAGATCTCAATTAATCGATATAAAATGGTATATCATTGACGATATTTTTAATAAAATAGCGCGCAATATTGTAAAAGATTATTATGATATAAATTCTACGACTATTAAAACATGCTGGTGTAGAAATCATTATCAAGTGAAAATGGAATGGTGCATATTGGTAAGCGTAAAACTTATTTGACTAGCAATCTAGGCACTAGAAGATGTCATACAACTAATATTGAATGTTGTCACTTGACAAAATTGATATGAAAAATATCCAATGAGTTCAATATCTAAAACATATACAAGTTTTGGAAAACTTGTTTATAATCCTCATATATAGATTCGAACAATCAAGAGTCTTTTGTATTGTTATGCAAGTTGATGACTTGAATTGAAACTCTTGAAGAGTTTTTAAAAGGCAATAGATTATTTGCTTAAAGAAGTTGAAGTAAGGAACTTGCAGAATTTTTTTTTATCTTAAAGGTAAGATTCATACGAGGAGATAGAAGGAAACATATTTCGCCAATCTTTTTCTACACTCATGAGCTCCCACGAATGACGATATCAACATGCAACATGTTTGTTCAAGTAATAATATAGTTGATTTATCCCCCAAATTTCTACCAACTACTACTTTCAAGAAGATGGTGGACAAGCTTGGAAATCGAAGAATATAGTCTCTGAATTGATGTTGTCATTAGGGAGAGTTAATACGCGATGTACACTTTTTCCCTCACAAGGTTTTGTCCCATTGGGTTTTCCTTGTAAGGTTTTTAATGAGGCATCTATAATGCGTATTATTAGATGTGTGTAATCTTTTTCCTACACTAGATTTTTTCTCACTATGTTTTATCTAGCAACGTTTCCACGAGACACATAATCTATAGGCATTTAAGGGGGAGTGTTCTAAACATATTTGTATTATAGTGAATGTCTAATTATGTGGAGTCCTTTTAAGATATGCTTAATTATCCTACTTGGGGACAAAGTTAGATTTTCCCTATGAATAAAGGGGTTCTCCTTCATTGTAGAGAAGATCTATGAATCCTAAATATACTTTAAGAGGAATAAGAAGTCTTTTCTATTCTCCCTACTTTGTTCTTCTTCATAATTTATATTATTTCATAACAGAAACACAATTTTTGGATTCTAAAATCTTGACTAAGGACACATGTATAGTGTATGCAGAGTCTTTTAACATTCAAATTAGAAAACCACCAAAAAACTTTCATAATGCGATGTTTATCAATGCAAAAAAAAGCACTCTCTTTTGGTACTTATCCCAACGAGCGCCTCTCGCTATTTATTACTCGCCCCTGGAACATCTTGACCTTTTCCTATTTCCCAACAATTATACATTATAAAACACATCCACGTCATCTCATATTCGCATGCACACACCTAATCCACCTACAACCGAACCTCAAGGATTTCACACACGTAAAATACTAAACATAACATGCTCCACAATACATATTTACCACAAGTACTTTGTCTTCTCACGAAACCCAAACAGTTTTTTTGCCAGAACGTGGCAATTCGATTCCATGTTGTATCGGAACGTGGCAATCCAATTTAAAGTTATTCCAGAATGTTACAATCGATCTAGTTAGCTTGCCGGGATGTGGAAATACAATCCCCATTCACACACCATAGTTACAATCACAAGTATATAATCAAGATCATACATTGACATCGTAATATCATGGCTACATCAATCAGCTATCTCATTTACAACAAGTCTGATCAATATTGCAACATTCACACACATATAAATATCATAATGAAGCAAGAACATGCATACATCACACAATCATAAAATCAGAATCATAACCTATGAATTACTCCTCGGTTCCTAATATGAATTAGACCGAGATCAGCCCTAGCTCTTCCTTGGTATGTGTTCTTAGGTTTTAATCCTAATTCACCTACTCGTCAATGTCATGGCTTCACTAGGTCGAATATAGAGTACATTCATAGTCTTGTTCCACATTGGAGAATACCTTTATTTTGGAAGAAATTTATCCAAGAACTATTCCAGAAAACCCTAACAGGTCATCAAAATTTCTACTTGAGGACTAAACTGATCACGTTGATTTATAATGATTTTCCATGAAATTTACTCGGTACACGATGGTCTACATATAATCCATATTATTGATCTCATACATTACATATTAAGCATGAATTTACAACTACTCAATACATAAAATATAACTTACCTGGGTGCCAAACAGTTGCACAGGGTTTTTGATTTCGTTCCCAGCTTTTCCAGACTCGCTTATGTGAAATTGACCAAGAATTTGCAATATTCCACCAATGTCATGATAGAAATCTCATTCACATTCTTTCCCAAGCTTAGAATGATTTTTCTGAGGTTTCTAGAATAATTGAAGACTTCTCTTGATATTTTAGGAAGATGGAGAAAATAGGATTTCTCGTAATTACGTTATATCTTGCCTATACCGTTGTAGCGCCGCCGCGCCAACGGCATCCAGCCCGTTGTAGCGTGAAATGGTCTAATTTTTCCGTGAATTTTTGTCCTTCCTGAATAACAATGATTCGAGTCGTTACACCATAACTCCACGCAGTTGAGGCGCGTGGAAGATATTTGGATGTCACATAAGTCATAAAGGTGTATAAAATTACAAGAAATAAGTTTAGAAAGTTAATAGAACCTTAGTTCAGTTGAGGTGTGTCTCTGATATTTCGGTCATCGTATACGGAGTGTTAAGATACTCGTAGTAGTTTGTTATCAATAATTATCAGATTGTTATTTGATTCAATCTTTCCACAATATTAGATTAATTTGTTAAAGTAGTTCCTTAGATTTAGTCAAGATAGTTACATATTAAGTTGTTAGAGTAGTTCCTTAGAATTATTCAAGTTAGTTACATCTTTCTTGTATTAAGTTGATATTACGATTGAATAAAATCATTCAAGTTTGCTTCCATTGTCAAATCTCTTTATGATTTGAGAACCCCTCTAAAACTCTTACAAGTCTGATTCAATATTTTTCCTCTATCTCTCCGCGTCAAAATCATAGTACCAGTGACAGTGTCGCTGCAGTCACGACTACAACTCATGTGGTACAATTCAATCCAATTGTCCAAGTACCCGTCAAACTACAAGGTAACCTCCACTTTGTGACCTGGAAGACACAACCAGTGATGATACTCAATGGATACAAAATCATTGGGCATCTCACTGGTGCCAAATCTGCTCCGTCAACCACTATCACACAAAGATAGCACTATCACAAATCTTGATTATGAGAAGTGGTTTTGCGAAGACCAGCTAATTCGAAGGCTTGAGGTTGATCCTCATTGTGGGTAAGACGATAAATTTAAGTTTTATCGTACCAAAAGAATAAGACGATGGATTTACGTTCAATCTCACCAAGAGGGTTAGACATTAGGTTAGAGTTCTGGTGCGCCATGATGAGAAGATATTGGGTTAAAGTTCTATTGATTTATGGTCTAAGATATTTTATATGGATAAGACATTGAATTTGAGTCTTAATGCACCATATTGATGATATAATAATGACTAAAGAAAAACTAATGTGTTTTTTATGAGAAGCCATGAAATTTACGAATTCGCTCAATTACTAAAGTGAATGTGGTAGTAGTGCATAATATGTCTGAAAGAAAACAAGTGATTGAATAATTCACATAAATATGGAATGAGGCACTAAATCTATCATAATTTGATATGCTCACATGTTTGTGTTTCATTCATGAAGAATGAGAACTTTTGATAAATGCTAAAAATATAGATCCGTTCTTTAAAAGGAATGAGGTGCAAGTCACAATGCTAGGAATGGAAAAGATTGCAACCTTTGTTCAATGATGTGGTATCACCAAGAATGTCTCCAAGAAACATGTATTATAGAAAAGTTTCATACTTTATCTTCAGGCTTGTATTGGACAAGAATTAGTGCAATTGAGACACATTCTATGATGAATAAGAAGTTTACTAATTCCAATACTTTCTTAATTTGGCATGATTGTCTGGGACATCATTAGTCTATAATGTTTACATGAATTATAGAGAATTAAAATGGACATCTATGGAAGAACCTAAAATTCTTTTATATGGTGAATTTTCTAGTACTACTTGTTAGTAAGACAAGTTATTTGTGAAAACATCATAAACGAAAGTTGAGATTGAATCCCTGCGCTCTAGGAACATATACACATATTTGTGGATTATTCATCCACCTAGTGGATTGTTTATATATTTAATGGTCCTAATAGATGTTTCTTCTATATGGTCTCATGTGTACGTATTGTTATCTCGCAACTTGATGTTTGCAAAAATGTTAGCACAAATAATATGTTTACATGCACAATTTTCTTCAGATTAGTTCACGCAGTGATAGTTCACCTAAAGGGTGAAGTAATTGAGAAGAAATAAATCTGAAAATTACTCTAGAATTGAAACTTACTCATATAATAGTAAATTAGAAATTTACTAAAGCAAAAGGCACATGGCATAGTAAACTTGCAGTTTACAAGTACTAATAATTTTATTAATTGGCATGAATAATTTGGTCATCTCAAAGATGTGCATACTAAGTAATAGACATATATTGAAGAACTAGAAGATTATTTAAGAATTCTTATGTTGATTGTTCAATTGATAAGTTGATTAGATCAACTAAAGTTGGGACTAAATCCCTAAATTCTGAAAAGTATAAAATCTTAATATGGGTCCGTTCACCTATCATGTGATATGCTAAACAAATGCATCTAAAATATAGTCACATGTGCGTTTGTTGTCAACTTGCAGTTTGACATTCACAAAATTGTTTTTGAAGATAATTGAGTTAAGAACACAACTTTCAGAATATGAAATCAAGATAATTCATCTTGATAATATTGATAAATATTTAAGATGATGTGACATTAAATGTCTCAGAAGTGAAATCATTGCTTGTGATATTAAAGCTCCATGTGTTGATCTGAAATATGATACGCATACAAAAGTAGTTATATGCATCAAACCAATAAATTATGATCAAATTTTATTTCAATTGATTTATGGTCAGGTACCAAATATTTTTCATTTGATTATTTTGATATGCAGTATATAATCAATTAATATACAATGATGCACAAGGATAGATTCTCCAAAAGATTGAGATATATGTTAGTTTGTCTAACATAAGGTGGAGATTAGAAGCAACACAAGAGCTGTAAATAGTCCTATTGAATGTCCTTAAGGATAGAGTCTACGACATGCATGAAGAATGATATACTAATCAATTCAAAATAAAATAATTCTTGAAAAAGGAGGAGGATCAAAGAATCAAAATGATCATAATAAGGAGACAATGTGCTCTTTAAGAGCTTACGACATAACACTTCATGAAACCTCATTAGAGGGGTACGTACCTAAAAATAATAAAGTGATGAGATCTCAATAAGTTATGTCGTATTGTGAATCGATATAAAATGATATATCGTTGACGATAATTTTGATAAAATAGCGCGCAATATTGTAAAAGATTATTATGATATAAATTATACGACTATTAAAACATGCTGGTGTAGAAATCATTATCAAGTGAAAAATGGAATGGTGCATATTGGTAAGCGTAAAGCTTATTTGACTTGCAATCTAGGCACTAGAAGATGTCATACAACTACTATTGAATGTTGTCACTTGACAAAATTGATATGAAAATATTCAATGGGTTCAATATCTAAAACATATACAAGTTTTTGGAAAACTTGTTTATAATCCTCATATATAGATTCAAACAATCGAGAGTCTTTTGTATTGTTATGCAAATTTATGACTTGAATTGAAACTCTTGAAGAGTTTTTAAAAGGCAATAGATTATTTTCTTAATGAAGTTGAAGTAAGGAACTTGCAGAATTGTTTTTATCTTAAAAGGTAAGATTCATACGAGGAGATAGAAGGAAACATATTTCGTCAAAGTTTTTCTACACTCATAAGCTCCCACGAATGACGATATCAACATGCAACATGTTTGTTCAAGTAATAATATAGTTGATTTATCTCTCAAATTTCTACCAACTACAACTTTCAAGAAGATGGTGCACAAGCTTGGAAATCGAAGATTCTAGTCTCTGAATTGATGTTGTCATTAGGGAGAGTTAATACGCTATGTACTCTTTTTCCCTCACAAGGTTTTGTCCCATTGAGTTTTCCTTGTAAGGATTTTAATGAGGCATCTATAATGCATATTATTAGATATGTGTAAGATAGAATATATAAAACTACATTTTTTATCATTTTTTTCTTAAGGGGTGTACAAGATGTTGTGTTTTAAAAGGTGCGAGTTTTATGAAAAGTTGCGACTTTTATGCAAGGTTGTGATCTTTCCTACAGATTGTAACTTTTCCAAAGATTTGTGACCTTTCCGGTAAGGCACAATAAAAACTTTTTTCACAATACCCTTTGTTTTCTAGAAATTGAGATATTTCCTCTCATTTTAAATTGAGAATTTCTTGACTTCTTCTACTATTACTAATCTAGTATTCTAAGTGTACTTTGATGTCGTTGAGTGGCTCGCTGACACCAACGTTTTGGGCATCAATACACTGGTGATCGAGATCATTCTATCCTGGGAGGACATATTCCAAATCAAACCTCGGCTACTATAGGGGAATAATTTCCTTAAGGAGACACTGTGCATTCAGTGGGCTTGATCTTCTTTCTGTTTTTTCAAATTCTAGTATGCGTTACAGATTTTAAATTTGTGAATTAATTTATATTTTTCAATTCTTCACTGGTTCATTAAACTTTGGTAACTTCGTGTTTCTGCAAAATTTGTTGGAATCAGTAAGATTCTTTAAAAAGAGATTGATAACAATTCTTTTTTAAGAAAAATATTTCTTATATTTTTTCTAATCCGTTTCTGATTCTAGTTTCTCTAATAGTTTTAATTTTCTAGTTGTGAAAATGTTCTTAAACTTTGTCGTGTCTTATCAAGTTCTTCAAAGTTTTGTTCTAAGTATCTTAAAAATACAAGATGAACAACACAAGATTAAAACACGATGAATAATTTGAAATGTACAAAGTAACATATAATTAAATTATTAATAACTTCTTCAATTCACAGAAAAAATAATGATTAAATGTGTATGTATCCTTATTTATTTATCCTTTTGTTTCACTTTGAGAAAAGGAAAATTCAATGTTTCAACTTTTGATATTGTTCATATTTTAAGTTGTCACTCCGTTGATACTATGTTTCCGTATTCTAAGCTCATATTTTAAAAAAATGATTTTATAGGATTCAATTCTTGATATGATCTATTAATAATTAAAAAAATATAACATTGATTATTAATTGCAACCTTCATTTTATTTTAATTAACTCTAAGAAGTCTTGGTAGCTATCAAATTCTTTTTGTTTTTCATCTTTCTAATTCTTTTTTATGAACTTTGTCTTGCATGTAATTAACAGATGAGATAAGAATATGAATATATATTAATTTGTGTTGATAATTATAGTATTTTAAAGTACTAAATATTATCATCTTTTGTTTCATTTGGAGAAGAGATATTTTATTGTTATATTTTAATTTGTTATTGGTATCCAAAAGTAGATTCCAAATATTTAAACTATTTTTTGTATGAAAATGAACGATATTCATGTAATTTAATTATAAAACTATTTTTGAATACAATGATAATTTGAAACAGTTTATATCAATTTAGATGAGTACACGTGGAACGCACATGTCCAAAAACTAATATTATTACAAATGGGAAGATCAAAACTTCAAAGTTAGATTATAATTTTAAATCCCTTCCCTAAATTTATATATTGTTAAAAAAACTAATTAAAAAATATTAAATACTAATTATATGGTATTAATCTATTATATTCTAGACTGAATTAATTCACCGAATATTTAATTTGTTTTCATTCTAAAATGGAGCTTGGTAGATAAATTATTTTGTCACAACAAATTAAAGGCAGTAAATTATACTACCTCCGTCAACTTTTAATAGTCATGATTTCATTTAATAGAGTCAAATGATTGTTGGTGGTGTAATTATATTGTTCATCACAGTCACTTTATGTTAATGTATGCATACACTGGATTATTCTAATGTATAATTGTTGATGAATGTAATTGCTCATCACATACAACGAAAAAGAGGTAAATCTATTTATGCTTCGAGGAAGTTCCTCCATTCTTTTAAACTAAAATTGTTTGTCTCTTTAATTTTTGTTATTTAAAAGTTTTAGAATTCATTAGCTATTTTATTATTTTTAGTCTACTCTATTTCATCTTATTTTCTAATATTTGTGGGATGAATATAATATACATCTAAATATATATAATTTATTGTGATGTTATAATAATGTATGGGTATTGTTTAACTTTTATATATTCTCTTCAAATATTATGTGACATTTTCACAACTAAAATTCATGTGAAATTTATGCATTAAAGTGATACAATTTCTTTAAAATATTTGATATGATTGTCAGATTGTCCATTTGATGTTAAGTTTTAATTTGGTGTTACGCTCCTTTTCTTTTGATTACTTAATTTTATGAAATGACTATCTATATAGATATTGTAATTGTATTTAATTCATTTACAAATATTTATGCTAAGTAGCGAGAAATACACATATTTTTCTATTCTGAAATTTAATATTTTTTTTAAGTATTTAAAAATCTTATAGTAATTATAAGGGACAAACGTGCAGCGCACATTCCCAAAAACTACCTTTATGACTAGATCGAAGACACAATAGTTGCTCATATGGTAGATGGAATTGATGTTTTCATAAAGCTACCTCAAGGTTGGCCACTAACACTGATATTTCTCAAGAGCTCAAGTCAGTATTATTTTATTCACAAAAAGATATCTTTAAACCTCCTTTGCAAGGTTGTGTTAAGTTGCTTATTCGTAGCACTATTATATATTATGGTAGTTGTTTAATACATGTGTTGCACATTTTGTGACTTTGTGTAGACGTCCTATTGGGATTGGATTATTAATCAAATAGATGTAAAATTTACCTTATGAATGATAATTTGACTTGAACTTGCATGGTGTATAAAATGGTTAAGGGGATGCAAAACATGACTAAAGTTTCTCAGTATGCTCTCTAAATAAGAATGAAAAAGATTGCAACAATGAGGAATTTTGTGCACCATGAAGCGGTAGTTTTTAAGGGAAGATTGAGTTCACACAAGACCGTTATGGCCTGGCGCCCCGTGTCAACACTGGGCCCCAAACTCTGCCTGCTAGTATTGTGGCGGGCGCCAGGGGTTGCGACATTTATGAAGAGTTGTGACTTTTATGAAAGGTTGTGATTTTTCCTAAAGATTGTGACTTTTTCAAAGATTTGTGACCTTTCCGGTAAGGCACAATAAGAGCATTTTCACACTACCCTTTGTTCTCTATAAATTGAGGCATTTCCTCTCATTTTAAATTGAGAATTTCTTAACTTCTTCTATTACTACTAAATCTAGTATTCTAAGTGTACTTTACTGCGGTTGAGTAGCTCGCTGACACCAACATTTTGGGTATCAATACTATTAACTCATTATATTTTGACTAAATGACAACCTACAGGAAATAACATAACGATGGCTGACTATCCTCCCGAAATTCTGTTGGACAAGAATTAAAGAAGGAAAGAAAATATTCCTAAATATCTAGGAAGGATTGAAGATCAACACTGAGAGATCAAGCCACGATTCTAGGAAGACATCTCCAGGAAATCGTCCAACAAAGGGAAGAAGATATTCCTAAACATCTAGGAAGGATTAAAGATCATAATTGAAAGATCAAGCCAAGATTCAAGGAAGACATTTCCAGCAAGTTGCTCAACAAAGGAAAGAATTGATTTAATCATGCATATATCTAATATGGACATGACTCAGGAAATCAATTCCAAAATCAAGGAAGCAATCAAGCGATCCTTGATTGATAAATCCCTTGGGTTTCCGAAATAGAGTAATATCCTTAAAACTCTATATAAATCATTCTCAGGCCTAGATGTGAAATACAAAACTTCACTTGAACTCATTTGTAATCCTCTTTCATCTTTGATAAAGCTTTGTACACGTGAGTGAACAATTGTAAAAGAAAAAGAGAAGGAAAGATACTGAGAGTAGGTTATACAAGTAGAGGCAGTGTCAAGGTTAGAACATCTGATTTACATATCAGATAGGATTAAGAGATTACTCATTCTGTAACCCAAGTTCATTAAGCTCTGCAGGAAACCCTTGAAACCCAAGGGGACTGGACTAGGCACCACATTGGTGATTCGAACCAGTATAAATTTTCAGTGTCCTTTACTTACAGTTAATTACTTTATCTTATACTGTTAACTAATTTGCAGGATAGTTGACTGATTCTTACAGGTAGTTGACTAAGAGAATTTTAATTCACCCCCCCTCTTGATTATTAATTAGTATCAAAGCAGGTCCCATAAATTCAATGTTTAACCGCACGTGAGTAAAGATCAAATGACACACTACCAAATTCCTGGTGCATTACTTCAAGAAGGACATTCTTCTCATCGACCTCCTTATTTCAACGGGCAATTACTCTCACTCGAAAGATAGATTCAGAATCTTTGTTTCCTCAAATGACCATCAAGCTTGGATAGTCATCAAGAAGGGACCAAAGCCAATTCCAGGATTAACTAAAAAGGATGGAACTGAAAAAACCTTTTGACCCAGAATCGTTCGATATTACCAAGGAACAACAAAAGGTAATTCAAACTAACGCTAGAGCTATAATTTTGTTGTATTGTGCAGTAAGCGGAGCGGAATATGATAAAAATATCAACATACAAAACTGATAAAGAGATGTGGGACAAACTTGAAGTAACCTATGATGAAATGACTAAAGTTAAGGAAGCCAGAATCAGAGCCTTTGTAAATGAATACGAATTGTTCAAAATGGCCGATGATGAAAATGTTGAGTCCATTTTCTCAAGGTTTAGCAAGATTGTGTATGAACTAAAATTCCTGGGAAGTGTGTACTCAAACTCATTTCAAGTCAGCAAACTTGTTAGAAGCATTCCCAAGGCTTGGGAAACAAAAGCTGCCATCCTTGAAGATGGAGATCTACAGAACATGACTTATGATGAGCTTCGAGGTAACTTAATGGCTTATGAACAAAATCACATCAATAGGTACAATAAAGATGACAAAAATAAAAGTGTGGCATTTGTTGCTGAGACAACTGATGCTGGAGAGGAGGCGGATGAAAATCAAGATGAAGGTATGACATTTATAACTCGTGGAGTAAGGTAAATGCTCAAACAAAGAAGACAAAGGCCTCAACATGACTTCAAGAAAAATGAATTCAAAAGAAATTAAGATCGATGTTACTATTGTGGAGAACCAGGACACATCAAACAAAATTGTCCAAAACGGAGGAGAAGGAACCGTCGAAAAAATGAAGATACAAAAAGTCTTGAAGCATGGGAACAAGGAGAAACAACTGATGATGATTATGATGAAATGACAAATATATACTTCATGGCTCTAGGTGAAACAAGTGAGGTAAGATCTTTTAACGGTAAAAATTGTGATGACTTACAAAATTTCTTGTCTATGGTCACTGATGAACTATAGAAAGTTATTGACGAGTATAATAAACTTGCTCAAGAAAAGAAAGATTGACAAATTCTTCTTGTGGCAAGTCAGATTGAAGTTGATCTTTTAACGGAAGAACTAGAAGAAGTAAAGATGCAGTTAAACAACATAAGAAAATCTCCAAGTCACAGTTCTGTTCAATATAACAAAACTCCGCTTTATAGGAGAAACTCTCAAAATCACAGTTCTAACGGATCAAATAAATCATTGCCAAATTATTATTATTCTAATACTGTCTCTAAAGTTATTTGTTTTACTTGTTA
The DNA here is from genome assembly GCA_016801875.1 of Solanum sitiens. Taxonomy (NCBI): domain Eukaryota; kingdom Viridiplantae; phylum Streptophyta; class Magnoliopsida; order Solanales; family Solanaceae; genus Solanum; species Solanum sitiens. The sequence continues at coordinate 2,718,946 of JABWTJ010000034.1, forward strand.
TGATATAGGACATAAATCTTTTAACTATAAAATATGCACTTCTAGGAAGTGGATTTGGAGACCAAAAACTACTAATCATCAAGGACCCAAAATCACTTGGGTACCTAAAAGAAATTAACTTCATTGTTTTGCAGGAGCAATCTAAGAAAACCTACAAGAAAGTAATGTGGGTACTTGATAGTGGATGCTCCAGACATATGTGCGGAAAGAAAGAAAACTTTAAATCCATCAACAAAATTGATGGAGGATGTGTAAGATTCGGAGACAATGCAAAAGGAGAAGTAACATGGGTGGGTAACATTACTCTAAGTTCATCATGTGACTTAGTTGAAGTTTATCTAGTTGAAGGACTTTAGCACAATCGTCTCAACATTAGTCAACTATGCATTGCCGGATTTGAAGTTACCTACAACACAGTACTTGCATCATAAATCATCTAGAAAAGAAGCTCACTCTCGTTGGAGATCGAGCGAACAATATATATGTGTTAAATAATGTTGAATTTCCCTCTGTCACTTGTCTTACTACAGTCACAAATGATCCTTGGCTATGGCATCGAAAACTTGGACATGCAACCATGTATGCTTTGTAGAAATTACCCAGACTTGAATTAGTCATTTGTCTACCTAAATTAAAATTTGAAAAAGATCATATGTGTGATGCATGCCAGCTGGGTAAGCAGACTCGCTCATCGTTTAAGGTAAAAGACATTGTAAGTACTTCTAAACCTCTTCAACTTCTTCATATGGATTTATTCGTTCCTACTCAGACTGCCAGCATTGGAGGTAAAAAGTATGCATTTGTAATTGTTGATGACTTCTTACGATTCACGTGGGTAATTTTTGTCACGACTGGAATCTAGACCCCAGATGAGACCGGCGTCGTTGACCTCTCAGAGGTCACAGACAAGCCTACATACGTCGTCGTTACTTCATCTAGGTTAATTTTAGCGGAAAATTTGAAATTTTGTTTACTTAAACTTTATATTGGAAAACATTGATCTCGCATAATCTTATCTACGTAAACTCATAAGCGTTCACAACAACCATCTAAATCAAGATAATCAAATGAAAGATATAGTCATAAATATAGAGTTGCCAAAATAGCACCAATACAACGTCTGAAAGTAAATACGAAAGAAACTCTAGTGGAACATACTCCACTAGATCATGCCTACGGCTACGCTAGAATAAACCAGTAAGCATCCTCGAAAGCATGAGGGCCTACCAAATCCGAATGAAAGCTCCACGTCCGGATAACTTCTGCGTTGACTCGTAAGCTCTAACGTCCAGCTGCACCTGCACCTAAAAGTTGATAAATGTATGGAATTAGTACACACTTGTACTAAGTATGGGTATATGCAAGCACACACCATGGACATGCATGATTTAGAATAGCTCTCTTCTAACGATATGAGTTATGGAAAGTCAAGTCAGTGGACTTGCCAAAATCGGATTAGGAAAGTTATGCCATGAGAGTAACATGCATCATCATACGTATCATATTGCACACAGCACATAACATATTGCATATAGCATATATCATATTTCATTTCATTCGTTCATATGCCATGAGACCTTGGAATCATGGACTTAACATTAGGACTTCCCAATATGAGGGCTCAACATATGGGACCTCAACTAGGGAGCCTTCTTTAGCAAACACAGAGTCTGCTTCATTCATTCATACGTACTTCATTTCATTTCATTCATAGGCTAGTATAAACACCATCTATACCTAGGATGTAGTTTAAGACTCTCATTGGGTTCACTGTGCAATGACTAAGAATGACCTAGTGTCATTACATAAGTCTAGTTCACCTCTTGATTATCCTACCCAAACATCTTTGGTATCGTTCATTTCATTGTGTGCATTACATGAGGCTGGCCTCATTCTTTCTTTGGAAACTTTAACTTTAACCAAAATAGATCATGTGAGCTCCATGAAATCCTGTGTCTACCCCACACCGAAAAAAGGTGGAATCACCGGCCAAAGTGAAACCAAAATCATGCTAGCGTATATAGGGGATTGAACCCTGCTAGATCCATATGTTGGCTGCATAGGTTCAAAGACTAGGAGATATAAGGAGACCCATACCCATCTGGACGGACAGTCTCATCTCATGAGAATTACACGAACCTCTGCCTTCCCTAAAGAAGGAATCGCCACTCATAGCTAGCCTATCAGTGCTCAGTATAAAATTCCATTACATTCATCTCATACATCATAGAAGCTGGATTCTAGCATGAGGACATCATTGCTCATTAGATGATTTCTCATCTCATTATTAGTATTAAGTATGTATTAACTTTAATACTTTCATTAGAGTGTTCATACAGACTGGTCTCTTCATTAACTTTACACTCTCATAGGTGTACGTTTTGGTAACATTTACTTAGTCTCATTGGAGATTGCTCTCATGTTTCACATTAGCCTCTTATCATGTTGTCACCAAATTCATTAGTCTTAGCACATTTGCCCTTCATAATTACTCACCCCTTTTTACGTGAATGTTCATTTCATCATATGCCACTGCACTTGGCCTTTTAGTGTGTTTCACACTCTTACTTAACCCTTCTGGGGTCTCATCATTCATCACATAACATCTTAGGTTCACTTACTTTATAAACGTATGCTGGACTTATGAGTCCACACACACAAGCCATGAGTCTTCATTCATAGTTCATTTAAGTGATTCATATTGCCCAAGATTATGTGGTACAAGACTTATGCATCTTGTAAGTGTGTCAAGGTCTCAATTTGATTCCTATAGGCAGCATTCATTAAATATTTAATCACGTAAGACTTATGTGTCAATACGGAATTGGGCAAGGGAAACCTATTTCAAATCCCTTGTATAACACTTAGTTAATTTTCTTTATGATTTTCGTTGTCATAACTTCTTGGCTAGGGAACCCGAGATCAATTCCCCACACCTACACTTTCTTTCTCTTTTTTTTATTTCTTGATTTTTGCCTTAAATAATTCGGCCTGGGGAACCCAAGATCAAATCCCCACGCCCACATTCTTTTCTTTTTCCTTTATTTACTTGATTCATTCGTTTAGATTAAGAGGGTGTGTGATCGAACCCCCACAGCCTAACCTTATTTTAATTGCATTTTCTCCTTACCTTCTCATTCGGCCAAGAGGTTGTGGGTTCAAATCCCACATACCTCATTTTTATTATTTCTTTATTTTATTTTTCTCCTCTCTCCTTCATCCGTCCAAGAGGTTGTGGGTTTGAACCCCACACGCCTCACTTCATTTTCTTTCATTTTCCCCCTAACTTTTCACTTGAGCTTTAGCCCATTTTGAATCCCCCTTACCACATTTTATTATTCAATTTTTAATAACATGTATATGGTGAGTTCTTGGGTTCAATCCCCACTGACCTCATGCATTTAAAAAATATTTTTAAACGTGACTTTTTTTTTACAGTAAGCTGCCAAAAACAAATTTCCAGAATGCTGGAAATTTGTTCACCCTCTTTGCAGTCCATTTTCTCAACTTTCAAGTGTTAAATTTAGGACAAATTTTCGTGTTGCATCTAGTGCATCTTTAGGTGGGTTTTCATGGTTACTTTCGAGAATTTAATCACCTTTTTGCAGTCCATTTTCTCACCCTCTTTCACGTTAAACATTAAGACATTTCGAGTAGTTTGTAGGGAGATCTTTAGGTGCATTTTCAAGGTTACTTTCAATCAAGAATTATCATTTAATTCAGCAACTTTGAACTTATATGAACATCACATTTTTAACATATTCATACACTTAAAATACAACAATTTAACATGCCAAATTTCATGCTCCTAGCCGAGACCAAATCACAGTACACACGTGCACCCACAAGTTAACATATCACACATTTTCGGAAACACATATTTCATTTCTACATAATTCCGAATACACATTCAAACACGTAATCGCAACCAGCCCTAAAATCATCTACCAGAAGTCATACCAACGCATACTTGAATCTTTCAAAGGATCTAATGACAGGGGCATGCAACGGGGACAACCTTAGTTTTTGATTGTGAATAGTCTGAACCTTTGGGATCTCTTGGGAAAGGGACCAAGAGGGAAGAAACCCATACCTGAATTTGTTCAAAGTGTTCTTACGTGCTGCCAAAATTCCCCCACTAAGCCAACGCCTCACCACCGAAATCACAAACACAATCCGTAGAGAACTTGGTTTTTGCTTTTCGTTTTGAAGCTTGTTTTGCTTTTTGAGTTTGAGCGTTCAAGTTCTTGATGAACTTTATATTTTCTTTTTGTTCTGTTCCTCTGTTTTACAGAAAGTTAAGCGTGTAAATAAGGTGAGAGTAGAGAGAGACGTGAGAATGAGTTAGCTTAGGATTAGGAGATTAGGTGGAGACTTAGTCAAACTAGGACTCCTCATTATTTATTAATTTTATTATTAAAAATCTGATTTTCTTTACTTAAATCAGAAAATTAAATATTAAATAACTCAACTAATTCACTAAATACCAATTAATTCATTTAATTCGTTGCTTCCACCCAGGTTCGAACTCGGGTAAAGCTTAAATTAGTATAAGGGTCAAATTCGGTCAACCCCTACCCGAATTGCCCCTTAATCATATTAATTAATTAATTAATTAATACTTAGGGTAATTACAATACTATCCTTAGCCTGGAAAAGACCATTTTACCCCTAGACGATTAGACCCTCCAAACCTAAGATTACCCCTTTTAAGTCCGGTAAGACTCATCCGGGTGAATCTCTACAATTCGGGTGCCCTACATGGTTGGTTCTCACCTTGCCTAGCTCAACTAACTCACCAAGTTGGTTGGCTTGGCTAGTGCATAAGTTCTGAGGTCTGGTTCTACGCGCAACAAGCCGTGTGAACCCGGTCTAATCCATGCATTCTAGGTACGTTTAAGCATTACTTAGCATAGTTATTTTCGAGTTGTTACAATTTTTCTTTCTCATAAAAATAAAGCATTCGCTAATTTTGAAGCATTCTGTAGAAAAGTTCAAAGAGAAGCAGGGTATTTCATTACTACAATTCACAGTGATCATGGTGGTGAATTTGAGAATAAAGCATTTGAAGACTTCTGTGTGCAGAATGGCTTTACCCAAAATTTCTCTTCACCAAGATCACCTCAACAAAATGGAGTGGTGGAAAGAAAAAATCGCTCTCTACAAGACACAACAAGAACTATGTTACTGGATCGAAGTCTGCCTACTTTTGGGCAGAAGCAGTAAGTACCACTTGTCACATATTAAATCGATGCCTTATCAGACCTATATTAAAGAGGACACCGTATGAACTCTGGAGAGGAAAGAAACCAAATATAAGTTACTTCCATCCCTTCGGCTGTAAGTGTTTCATTCATAACAATGGTAAGAATAATCTTGGAAACTTTGATCCAAGAAGCGATGAAGGTATTTTTTGGGCTATGCAATTTCTAGAAGAGCCTTTAGAGTTTTTAATAAAAGAACTTTAAGTGTTGAAGAATCTGTGCATGTAGTTTTTGATGAAACTAATCCAAGATTATAGGAAATAGAGAATTGCGAAAATAAAACTTCTCATGTCAGTCAAACTAGAGATGTTTCAAGAGATGCTTCTGGAACCAATACTGACAAGTCAACTACTGCAGAGAATAAAACAAGCATCCCCAAGGAATGGAGGCATAATTCCAACTATCCTCAAAATTTCATTCTGGAAAATCAGATGACAAAATGCAAACAAGATCATCCCTACGAAAACAAGCATCTTTGGCTCTCATCTCTCAAATGGAACCAAAACGAATAAATGAATCTATGGAAGATGAGTCGTGGATAAAGGCCATGAAATAAGAACTTGATCAGTTCAAAAAGAACCAAGTCTAGACACTTACTGAAAGACCAAAAAAATGTTCAGTTATCGGAACCAAGTGGGTACTTAGAAACAAGTTGGATAAAAGCGGAAAAGTCGTCAGAAATAAAGCTAGGTTAGTAGCTCAAGGCTACTCACATCAGGAAGGAGTCGAATATGACGAAACATTTGCACCGATAGCAAGGTTAGAATCCATTCGTATTCTGCTAGCCTTTGCATCCTTCAATCATTTTAAACTTTATCAAATGGATGTTAAAAGCGCCTTTTTAAATGGTTTTATTAAAGAAGAAGTGTTCGTAAAACAACCTCGCGGTTTTGAGAACCCATCTTGTCCAGATTATGTTTTTAAATTATCCAAGGCTCTTTACGGTCTTAAACAAGCTCCAAAAGCTTGGTACGAAAGGCTGAGCACTTTTCTTATCAAAAATAATTTTGGAAGAGGAAAAATTGATACCACCTTATTTACAAAAAAATCTGATTCATGCATTTCATTATTCAAATTTATGTTGACGATATTACCTTTGGAAGTTCTAATCTCTCTCCATGTGAGAATTTTGCTACTCTTATGAAAGGAGAATTTGAAATGAGTCTCATGGGTGAGCTCTCATTCTTTCTCGGCCTTCAAATCAAGCAATCAGACAAAGGAATTTTTGTAAATCAAAGTAAGTATGAAAAGAGCTTTTCAAGAAGTTTGGAATGGAAAAAGGTAAAGCATTCGGAACCCCAATGAGTCCCTCTACCTGTCTGGAAACCGATGCTACAGAAAAGTCAGTTGATGAAAAAAAATATCGAGGAATGATTGTCTCTCTACTATACCTCACTGCCAGTCGATCGAATATCATGTTTAGTGTGTGTAAATGTGCACGCTTTCAAGCCGCTCCAAAAGAATCGCATCTAACTGCAGTAAAGCGCATTATTCGATATCTTATTGGATCATCAGATCTAGGATTATGATAACCTTTCTCTAATAATTTTTGATTTAATTGGATATTCAGATGCTGATTTTGCAAGAGATAAAAATGATAGAAAAAGCACAAGTGGAACATGTCAATTTTTAGGAAAATCTCTCATTTCTTGGCATAGCAAAAAGTAGACTTCTGTGGCTCTTTCAACCACTGAGTCTGAATATTTTGCAGTTGGAAGTTGCGGCACTCAATTGCTCTAGATAATGCATTAACTTTTAGACTATGGTCTAACATTCGAGGGAGTACCTATTTTTGGCGATAATACTAGTGCTATCAGCTTGTCTAAATATACCGTACATCATTCTCGGGCTAAACACAATGATATTAAACATCATTTTATTCGTGATCATGTTGAAAGTGGTGATTTTGTGCTTGAATTTATTGACTCTGAAAATTAGTTACCAGACATTTTTACTAAACCCTTACTTAAGGAGAGATTTTGTTTCTTTAGTGAACAACTTGGCAATATTGGAACCGGTCATTAATTTTATTTTATTTCCTTTTAATGTTTTTACTAATCGTTCTTTTTTGTAGTGATTTTATGACCAACTCTTCCTTCCATAAAAACTCCTCGACTTCTGCAGACGTCCCTTCAATTGTCCCTTCTCCGCTTTTTCTTCTTTCCTCCTCTCCTTTTTATTTCCCCTTCTCCCTCTTCTCTCTTCACCCTCTCTTCTCTCACTAAAATGACTCGCACCCGCTCCATGGCGTCTCTGCAGAACGCCTCCCCATCTTCTTATACTTTCCTTTAAGTAGAAATCCTCTCCTTTGATTCTTCTGACTCAGAATCATTGGTGCATCAATCCTTTTCCAAAAAGCGTTCATGTTCCTCCAAGAAGAAAGTCACAAAGAAAGTGTGTGTTGTCTTTCCCGATTCCTTTATAAACGATGACTCCTTACTCTTTTAGGGTATTGAACACAAGATGCGGCTTGCCTCCTTATCAAAACGAACAATCGTACCTGGGAAAGTAATCAACCTTGAACAACTTGAAGCGTACTTACTTTCGTGCTCAAAAGTTATCTCTATTGTTGCATCTCTGTGGGAATGAATTCTTCGAAGAACATGGTCGTCTCTTTTATGCGAACCTCTGGATCTCTGCTGAAACTGGTGAATGGGAAACCCTAGTTCTGGGTCATCATATAATTATAAATGATTCTCTGTTTAAAGAAGTTTTTTGGTCTGCATTCTGTAGTAATGTTCCTTTTATGCATGGTAATATCTGGCCTGATAAATTTGAAGTGTCTCTTGAAAATGCTAAGATTTTTATTGTTGAATCTGGATATGATATCTCTAACTTTGGTCTACTCTCTTTAGGCTTTGAGAATCGTATTCTTGCTCATATTGTGGCTACTACCCTTGTTCCTCGTAAAGGATCACTGAGCAATATTTCCAACAGAGATATTTTTGTGGTTCACTGCCTTCTGAAAAGGATCCCTCTGAATTGGGCTATGTGGTTTCGAGAATACATAATAGAAAGTGTTGAAGACAATAACTCATCTGCAAGCCTAACATACTGACTGCTTATCTCTCGTATCATTGTTGATCTCGCTAAGTACAAGCCTACTCTGATCGATGTCACTTATGACACTCGAACGTTCTCAAGCATGGGCTATGTGTTGGTTAATGAAAAATGCTACAAGAAGGACTCTGTTCGGTCTAGAACCGAGACAGCACGGGCCACTCACATTTCTGTCGATTCTGCTGCAATGCTCCTCAAAGAAGCGGAGCATATTAAGGTAAGACTCGATGGTCTGGAATCCCATATGCAGGTCATACAGGATACCCTTGGAAGGGTGCTACAACTACACAAGAGTTCTAGCACAGACGTTGGCAAGTTACGTCTTGAAGTAGGGGAACTTAAGAAGGACGCTCTTCGCTCAGTCAATAAAATTCTCAAGAAAGTCAAATCCATCAAGACTGAAACTGACTCTGCTCACAATGAGTTGGCTGTTACTATGCATATCCCTTACTCTACTTTTTCTAAAACTGTTGAGAAATCTCTTAACACTTTCTGCAGGAACATGATTAACACCCTGACGTACTTTGTGGCTAAACATTAAGTCAGTGATTTTTTTGCTCAAGACATTAAGTTTATGGAGTTATATCTCCTTCTCTCTTGGACTGTAATTCGGTGCTTCTAACCCCATACTCTTGGACTGTATATGTGTTTTTGTCTATCCTGTTTGGTGTTCTATTTCTTTTTCCTTTTTGATTATGTCAAAGGGGTAGAAAATATACCGGCATGAAGAGAGGGAGAGAACATGAACAGGGGGACTCCCCCTGAGCATATATTATTTCACCGTAACATTAAACAGGGAAGTCAAATTACATTCTCATTTAATCTTAGTGGTCATTATCAAAAAGGGGGAGATTGTTAACTCATTATATTTTGACTAAATGACAACCTACAGGAAATAACATAACGATGGCTGACTATCCTCCCGAAATTCTGTTGGACAAGAATTAAAGGAGGAAAGAAGATATTCCAAAATATCTAGGATGGATTGAAGATCAGCACTCAGATATCAATCCACGATTCAAGGAAGACATCTCCAGCAAATTGGCCAACAAAGGGAATAAGATATACCTAAACATCTAGGAAAGATTAAAGATCAGAATTGAAAGATCAAGTCATGATTCAAGGAAAACATTTCCAGCAAGTTGCCCAACAAAGGAAAGAATTGATTTAATCATGCACATATCTAATATGGACATGACTCAACAAATCAATTCCAAAATCAAGGAAGCAATCAAGATTGATAAATCCCTTGGGTTTCCGAAATAGAGCAATATCCTCAAAACTCTATATAAATCATTATCAGCCCTAGATGTGAAATACACAACTTCACTTGAACTTATTTGTAATCCTCTTTCATCTTTGATAAAGCTTTGTACACGTGAGTGAACAATTGTAAAAGAAAAAAAGAAGGAAAGATATTGAGAGTAGGTTATACAAGTAGAGGCAGTGTCAAGGTTAGAACATCTGATTTGCATATCAGACAGGATCAAGAGATTACTCATTCTGTAACCCAAGTTCATTAAGTTCTGAAGGAAACACTTGAAACCCAAGGGGACTGGACTAGGCATCACATTGGTGATCCGAACAAGTATAAATTTTCAGTGTCCATTTACTTACAGTTAATTACTTTATCTTATACTGTTAACTAATTTGCAGGATAGTCGACTGATTCTTACAGGTAGTTGACTAAGAGAATTTTAATTCACCCCCCCCCCTCTTAATTATTAAATACACTGGTGATTGAGATCATTCTATCCTGGGAGAACATATTTCAAATCAAACCTCGAATACTAGAGGGGAATAATTTCCTTAAGGAGACACTGTGCATTCAGTGGGCTTGATCTTCTTTCTGTTTCTCCAAATTCTGGTATGTGTTACAGATTTTAAATTTATGAATTAATTTCTATTCTTCAGTTCTTCACTGGTTCATTAAACTTTGGTAGCTTCTTGTTTCTGCAAAGTTTGTTGGAATCAGTAAGATTCTTTAAACAGAGATTGACAACAATTCTTCTTTCAGAAAAATATTTCGTATATTTTTTCTAATCTGTTTTTGATTCTAGTTTCTCTAATAGTTTAATTTTCTAGTTGTGAAAATGTTATTAAACTTTGTCATGTCTTACCAAGTTCTTCAAAGTTTTGTTCTAAGTATCTTAGGAATACAAGATGAACAACACAAGATTAAAACACGATGAATAATTTGAAATGTAGAAAGTAACATATAATTAAATTATTAATAACTTCTTTAAGTTGTCACTCCGTTGATGCTATGTTTCCTTATTCTAAGTTCATATTTCAAAAAAATAATTTTATAGGATTCAATACTTGATATGATCTCTTAATAATTAAAAAAGGCGGAATGGTCTGGTGGACCGTTATACTTGTATCAGTTTGTATTGTGGACTCTTCTACTTAACATATTGTCAAGTGAACCCTAAACTCCACCAAAATGATATTTTTAAGCTTCTCCAACCATGTGTGTAGCTCACTCTCTTTTATTTAATTGACATGTCATATCCACGTAAGATATATTAATGCCACATCATAATTATTTTTATAAATTATTAACCAAAATTATTTAATAAAATGTAAAATAATAATATTTTAATTTATTATTGGCATTTCTAATCCTCCCTATTTTCACTATTTCACCACCAAACGAAAGTCATCGCCGGCGTCGCAAAACCCATTAAAATCCAACTGTAAAACCCAATATGGCATTTCCGATTTTTCGGCATGGATAGCAATACAAACTGATCGGAGAAGGTAGAGGATCTCGTCGATGCCGGAGAAATCGATGGAGCCATTGCGTCGTCTCCATTTTTTCCGGCGTCATCGCCATTTTTGCCGGCGAAATCAAAGTAACAATAACTTAAGCCACCTAACAACCACAGTAACAACAACCAAGCCACCTAACAACCAGATCTGACCAAACTTTTCATAATCCAATGTCAACTACTATTTCACACCCCAAATTGCTTACAAATACAAGAATACTTTTGACAACAAAAGAGGTCTCATTAGAGATATTAACAACTATATTTATTCCACTAATTTTCTGATTTTTTCTTTGCTTATTATGTTCAAAAAGTTTTTGCCCAATTTTATTTTTATTTAGTAACAAAAAACAAAAAGAAAAACGAGAAAGAAGTTGGAAAGGAGTGAGGAAAGGCAGAAAGAGAGAAATCGAGGTCTGGGAGGGGAAGAACAGGGAAAGTGATGATTGAAGAGGAAACAAATAGGGATGGGTGGGGGAAAGAAGATAAAAGTGAAAGAAAAATGGAGTTTTTGGGGTTGGGGTGGGGGTGGGTAGCTGAAAAGAAGTAGTGTGGGGAAGAAGATGGAGATTTTTCTTTTTAAATTTATTATTTTCTTTTTTTTAATAAGTTTAATAAATTAAAAGTAAAAGTTAAAATTTTAAATATCATGTTCACTTGCCTTTACAGGCGTGTGACTACACATTCTTTGCCAACTCATGTATATTAATGACACATAAGGATGGTCAATGGTCAGAAGGGTTTAATATGTTGTGTTATGTTGAGTATAAGGGTTCGGTTGACAAAATGTTAAGTAGAAGAGTCCACAATACAAACTAATACAAATATAAGGGTCTACCAGACCATTCCACCATTAAAAAAAATTAACATTGATTATTAATAGTAACCTTCGTTCTATTTTAATTAACTCAAAGAAGTCTTGGTAGCTATCAAATTCTTTTTGCTTGTCATCTTTCTAATTTTTTTTTATGAACTTTGTCTTGCATGTAATTAATAGATAAGAATATGAATATATATTAATTTGTGTTGATAATTATAGTATTTTAAAGTACTAAATATTATCATCTTTTGTTTCATTTGGAGAAGAGATATTTTATTGTTATATTTTAATTTGTTATTGGTATCCAAGAGTAGATTCCAAATATTTAAACTATTTTTTGTTTGAAAATGAACGATATTCATGTAATTTAATTATAAAACTATTTTTGAATACAATAATAATTTGGAACAATTTATATCAATTTAGATGAGTACACGTTGAACGCACATGTCCAAAAACTAATATTATTACAAATGGGAAGATCATAACTTCGAAGTTGGATTACAATTTTAAATCCCTTCCCTAAATTTATATATTGTTTAAAAACTAATTAAAAAAATATTAAATACTAATTATATGGTATTAATCCATTATATTTCTAGATCCAATTAATTCACCGAATATTTAATTTGTTTTCAGCTTGGTAGATGAAGTATTTTGTCACAACAAATTAAAGACACTAAATTATACTACCTCCATCAACTTTTAATTGTCATGATTTCATTAAATAGAGTCAAATTATTGTTGGTGGTGTAATTATATTGCTCATCACAGTCACTTTATGTTAATGTATGCATAGAGTTGATTATTCTAATGTATAATTGTTCATGAATGTAATTGCCCATCACATGCAACAAATAAGAGGTAAATCTATTTATGCTTTGTTAGTTATTGAGGAAGTTCCTCCATTCTTTTAAACTGAAATCGTTTGTCTCTTTAATTTTTGTTGTTTAAAAGTTTTAGAATTCATTAGCTATTTTATTATTTTTAGTCTACTCTATTTCATCTTATTTTCGAATATTTGTGGGATGAACATAATATACATCTCAAGCTATATAATATTTTGTGATGCTATAATAATGTATGGATATTGATAAACTTTTATATATTCTCTTTAAAAATTATATGACATTTTCACAACTAATAATTCATGTGAAATTTATGTATTAAAATGATACAATTTCTTTAAAATATTTGATATGATTGTTAGATTGTTCATTTTATGTTAAGTTTTAATTTGGTGTTACGCTACTTTTCTTTTGATTACTTGATTTTATGAAGTGAGTATTTATATATATTATAACTGCACTTAAATCATTTACTAATATTTATGCTAAGTAGCGAAAAATACACATATATTTTTCTATTCTGAAATTTAATATTTTTTTAAGTATATAAAAATCTTATAGTAATTATAAGGGACAAACGTGCAGTGCACATTCCCAAAAACTAGGTTTATGACTAGATCGAAGACACAATAGTTTCTCATATGGTAGATGGAATTGATGTTTTCATAAAGCTACCTCAAGGTTGGCCACTAACACTGATATTTTTCAAGAGCTCAAGTCAGTATTATTTTATTCACAAGAGATATCTTTGACCCTCCTTTGCTAGGTTGCGTTAAGTTCGTAGCATTATTATAGATTATGTAGTTGTTTAATACACGTGTTGCACATTTTGTGAATTTGTGTAGACGTCCTATTGGGATTGGATTATTAATCAAATATAGATGTAAAATTTACATTATGAATGATAATTCGACTTGAACTTGCATGGTGTATATAATGGTTAAAGGGATGCAAAGCATGACTAAAATTTCTCAATATGCTCTCTAATTAAGAAAGAAAAATATTGAAACAATGAGGAATTTTGTGCACCATGAAGAGGTAGTTGTTAAGGGAATATTGAGTTCACACACGATCGTTATGGCCTGGCGCCCCGTTCCAGCAATGTGCCCCAAACTTGGGCTACTAGATTTGTGTTGGGCGCCAGGGGTCGCTTGGCCTATTCCTTCTGTGTTTCATTCCAAAAGTGTTTCCTTTTAGTCGTGGTTATGTTTCCATTTTTTGTGTTAGCTTCTATAGGCTCCAACCTTTGAGAATTCTTACATGTTCTAATCACGTGTCTTAATGCACATTCAAACTAAGAGAAAAGTTCAAAAAGTTTTTTTGAGTTACTGTTGAGGATCTTTTGTAACCAATAATGGTTTTAAACTAATTCGGTGAGTAAGCAAAGATGAATGTTGAGAAGAGTGTTATTCGTGATTGAGAAAAGATATAAGGAGACTAAGTATTCTAAATGTAACACTTTTACAATGAAAAAGAGAAATTTTGATTTCTAAAAAGAGTAATGAGTTTAGAGAGATTCAAAGCAGTTACCTATTTTAAGAGGACCTTTTGAGTAATTACCTCAAATTGAGAAAGAGCATGTTTTACATATTTGATCATGAATATATATATTTAATGGGAATAATATATTGAGCACCGATATGGAGATGAGTTCAGACAACTCACATCCCTCATAAACTATGTAGCCAACATCGGTAAAAGATCATACTTTTTAAAAGATTCCTTATTGCTTTCAAGCATATCTTAGTGGATCACTTAGTTGAGGTGTTTTATGCCTCGACAAGGTATAAGACAATTCTGGCATCGTGGACGAGACGTTGTATCATCACATAGCTTATAGTGATAGTTGTCGGTTAGAGAATCTCCCAAATAAGAGTAAAGAGTAAATTATTGTATTTTTATACATTCTTAAGTTAGTATTTGTTTATTTTGAAGCTTTAAACATTTTATCTTTTGTTATTTCTTTTGTATTGAGCGGAGCTGAGGGGAGTACTCTTTTAGTCTTGTAAGTTTTGTTACTTATCCATTCAGTTCTCTTTATATGTTCGTACATTCAATGTACCGATTTCATTTGATTTGCATCTTACTATGATGCAGATATAGGTTCAGGATCATCAACATACGCTTCGTAGAGATCATTTGACATTCCAATTAGCTTTGGTGAGCTTCTTTGCATTCCAGATGATTTTCTCTTTTCCCTTTTCAGTTTAGTCTTTTTAGGGTGTGGAGAAAGATCGCCTGATGGCCCAGATGTGGAAAACTATTAAGGCCATTTTCACTTGCGTTGCCCCCGGCAAGGAGATTTGCATTGTCCCGGGCAAGGAGATCCCCCAGCTTGACCCGAAGGACTTTTCATAGTTTCTGATGTTGAACGAGGCTTGGGCTAGCTTGGAACGCTTCGAGGACATGGCTTCGCTTTCTTTTCCTTCTAACTTATGAATTTTACAACAATCTTGTTTTCGTGTTTACCTTTTCTATACTTTCTAAGTTTTGTAGCACATGGATGCTTGTTATGGTTGTTTGAGTAATTACCTCAAATTGAGAAAGAACATGTTTTACATATTTGAGCATGACGATATATATTTAATGGGAATAATATATTGAGCATCGATATGGAGATGAGTTCAGACAACTCACATTCCTTATAAACTATGTAGCCAACATCGGGAAAGGATCATACTTTTTTGACAATTCCTTATTGCTTGCAAGAATAGCTTAGTGGATCACTTAGTTGAGGTGTTTTATATCCGTACAAGGTATAGGACAGTTCTGGCATCGTGGACGAGACGTTGTATTATCACATAGCTCATAGTATTAGTTGTTGGTAGAGAATCACCCAAATAAGAGTAAAGAGTAAATTATTGTATATTTATACATTCTTAAGTTAGTATTTGTTTATTTTGAATCTTTAAACATTTTACCTTTTGTTATTTTTTTGTATTGAGTGGAGCTGAGGTGAGTACTCTTTTAGTCTTGTAAGTTTTGTTACTTATGCATTCAGTTTTCTTTACATGTTCGTACATTCAATGTACCGATGTCATTTGACTTGCATCTTACTATAATGCAAATATAGGTTCACGATCATCAACAGACGTTTCATTGAGATCATTTGACATTCCAATCAGCTTTGGTGAGCTTCCTTGCATCCCAGATAATTTTCTCTTTTCCCTTTTCAGTTTAGCTTTTTTTAGGGTGTGGAGAGGGATCGCCTGATGGCCCAGATGTGGAAAACTATTAAGGACATTTTCACTTGTGTTACCCCGGGCAAGGAGATCCCCCAGCTTGACCCGAAGGACTTTTCATAGTTTCTGATGTTGAACGCGGCTTGGGCTAGCTTGGAACGCCCCAAGGTCATGGCTTCACTTTCTTTTCCTTCTTACTTATGAATTTTACAACATTATTGTTTTTATCTTTACCTTTTCTATACTTTCTATGTTTTGTAGCACATGGATGCTTGTTTTGGTTGTTTGATGCAGCCCTGTTTTAATCTTAAAACTTAATTTTTGCTACTATTGTTGTTGAACACTGGTTCAGGAGTTGCAGGGATTGGTTCAAATCCCTTCCAAGTTGACATTTTGAAAGTAGGGAGTTTAGGAAAAAACGGGGGAGGTTTTGTCTCTCATCGTCCCGCTCTAGAGGGATAAATCCCATTGTAGAGGCACCACTCTAGTGGGAATAATCCCGCTGCAGCGGCTTTGATAGGACCAGAACCCAAGCCAAATTATAATACTTGATTAATGTATCAGTTACATACAATAACATTTTTAATACCGTGGGAGTGCATATAATCCAAAACACCAATGTTAATATATACACTCACTTCACTCAATTGAAACACAAAATAATATTTTTTTTTCTTCCGTTGCTTTACTTTCTCTGTTTTTTTTTCTTTTTCTCTCTATTGTTATAGGGTATGTTATTAACGAGGGCGGTGTTGAGGAGGAGAGAGTAAAGATAGAAAACGTTCAAGAGGGAATGAAGGGAACGTTGGAGTAGAATACTTCATATGGAAACTCAAAAGAGGAAATTCCTCCATTAGATATCAAGGATTATGAGGAACTTGGTTCACTAATCGATTTGGGGAACTAGGGGGTTCAAGTTACAAAAATATTGGTATGGATTTTAATTCTATATTTTCTAACTTTTTTCCTGAAGATAATCAAGAGAAGTTAATGGAAATTATTCCTTATGTTGATCCTTCAAGAGTGGAAATTCCTCAAGAAGAGATCACATCCGGAGGGGACGAATCATCATTCACCACTGGAGCTAATTGGGACTTCGAGCTGATGGAGTAAATATGGGAGTCTTGCACTTACGATGTATACCTCCGCTTCTATCATTAAGGCAGTTGTAGATTTATGTATGTCTATTTTTATTTCTGTCTGTTAGAGTTACATATCGATGTTGGGAATTAAGATCCTTAGTCTTGACAATCATCATGCCATGAGTTAGGTACAAAGTAGATTCCTTTTATCATTGTCTTTCAGTTTTTTTTCGTCTATGTAATAATGTACAACATAAATTAAAATAAATAAGTAACTTAATTTGTAACGATAATTGTGCATTAATCCTACGTCTCAAAGTTTTTTTGTCCCAAACCTTGTTTGTAACGATGAATTGTGCATTAAACCCAAACTCTATGTGGGTTATGAAGAAAGAGAGGCAACAAAAAAAAAGAGTAAAATCATGAATAGGAAAGATCAATGAAATGAGGGGTGTTTAATTAACGTTTTGTGCAAAAATTATGCCAAAAATATTATGTAGGTATTCAAAAATAGTGTTTAATTAACTTTTAAGTCTCGACAGTGTCAAAAAGTTGTATATTTATTAGAGCCATCAATATGGGCTAGGCCCCCTGAGCCGGTCTGGCCTAACTCGAGATTTAATAGGGTTGGGCTATGTTTTTTGGAGCTCATTTAAAAAAATGACTTTTTAGCCCGACCTGAATAAGTATGATGATATTTTTAAATTATAATTATAATTTAGTTTAATAATTATAAAAATATATAATTTTTAAAATGTGGACTGGCCTGGCAAGCCTGTAGCCCACGTACTTGTGGGTTGGGCCGAACGTTCTCTGTCCCACACCAAAAATGGGCTAGTCCGGCCGATCTGTTAAATGTCAAAGCCTGTATGGGTTAGCCCGAATGGGATGGACTAGCCCATATTAACAGCTCTAATATTTATTTTAAAATGGTGCATAATAAGATTTTATGAAAAAAAGTCTTCTAATTAATTGATTATTGTTCAAGTCGTCACATTTCTATTGCAAAAGACACATTAATAATTCTAAATTAGCACGGTTATTGCCGCACTATGAATTTATCTTGTTGTACTATTTTGGAGAAGTAAAATAATAAAGATCGACAATGCCAATAGAAAACTATCAAATTGAACTATTTCAACTTCATCTCAAATACAAACAACTTTAATTATCTCTTAACTTGTATGTTAAGTATAAAGCAAACACACACACATTTTTTGTACTCTGAAACTTATATTCAAGACAAATGTATTGTGCATGCAGAATTTTTAACATCTGAATTAGCAATTTAAAAGCAATGATAATTAACTTATGTGCAACAATTGTGTCAAAAATAATAATTATGTAGATATTTAAAAAATCATGTATAATTATCTTTTGTGCATTAATAGTGTAAAAAAAATCAAAATTTTGTTTTTAAAACAATGCATAAATAACATTTGTGCAACAATGCTAAAAAAATAAAAAGATTTTTTATCCTTTTCTACACTTCATTAGAATTATATGTTTGAATGCTATGTGCTATTTTCCAATTTGGTAAGCTAAATGACCTATTTAACCTTTTCGACTATAGACACTTGGCAAGTGTGAAGGTCCAGATGCAAAAATAATTTTTTGAAGGTCCTTAAATATAGTTGCTTTCATAAATTTCCCTCTTTCATTGTAATTATTTTTCTAACTAATGTTCAAAAAATCACAATTATATTACAAAGACAACATATAAATAATTCTATGTTAACATTGTTATGAAAATACTGGTATGAATTTTAATTTAGTATTTTCTAATTTTTTCTGAAGATGATGAGAAATTAATGAAATTACTTCTTGTGTCGATTCTACACGGCATTGTCTTCAATTGTTCCATCATTAATAAAATTAAAAGAATAAATGAAAATTTCTCTTACAGAAGAGATCAGATTGGTTGGAGAGGGATCATCATCATTCACTACTCGAGCTAGCTAAGATTTTGAGCAAATGGAGTGGATCTGGGAACCTTACACTTATGACGAGTACTTTCTTTTCTATCATCAAGGATAAAACTCCTCAGCTTGTAGATATGTGTATGTCTATCTTTATTTCTGTCTATTAGAGACCCACATCAATGTGTCAATTAAAGTCCTTGGCCTTGGACAATCTACATGTTTTGATAATTGATCAATTTTGTTTATTGCCTTCTGTAAATGCACTGGAATGTGTTTTCATAATTTTTGGCAATTTGAAAATGTGTAATATTGTATAAAATGAATTCTTCTCCATCCACCTGCTTAAGTATTTCGTGTTTATTTCTGCGGAAATTTTCATATAATAAGATATTATCGTCTTTGCAGTACTAGATGTCTTGGTTAATTTCATTAATTTTTCAAATTAGCAAATATGTTTGTCTTTTGAATTTGGCGCGCATCCAGTAGGAATTGAACCTACGAATTCATCAATTATGAGTTGAATGCATTGACCATTCAAATTATTTTTCTCTAAATCAACAAAGACGTCACTAAATATCTTCGTTAAGTTTTATTAATTTGCTCAATTGACAGATAGGTTTCTCTTCGTTGGAATCTAAATTACTAAGAGAACGAAAGCTAAGTGTTATGTCAAGGATGTTCGTGACCAAAAAATAAACGACCCCCGAAAGAAAATAGGGTTCTTAATGCTTCTTCACAGATTTACCTAATTTCTAAAAGAGTTGATAAACATTTCTTAAATAAAATTGCTTTCATAAACTTTCCTTGAATTTAGTTTCTTATTTCATTGTGAAAAGAACTTTTCTAAATAATGTTGAAACCGTCATTATAGAAGATGAAAAGAAAAAGAAAAGAACTATTTGGATCCACATTTCTTATTCGCACCTTTAAAACTCAACATTAAGTATAATACAAAACTGACACAACAGTTTTAGTACTCTAGATCCTTCACTGAGGTCACATGTATAGTGCGTGCAAAATCTTTAACCTTTATATTAGCAAAATGCCAAAAAATAAAAAAGTATTTTCACATTGTGAAGTTCATTCATATGCCAAAAAAATGGTTAGTATTTTTGTTTGCACTATCATCTTACTATTTAGTAAAGTACTAAAAATGGATTCTTGTAATTAACTATTACATATAATCACATTTTTAATACAGTGATAGAAAAATCACCTTGCTAATAGTGTGATTGATTATACGATGAGTCATGCATCCATGCATATAATCCAAAAATATTAAGATGCTTCCATCACTATATATACATTCACTTCACCACTCAATTGAAGCACAAAATAATCTTTTTTTTCTTCCATTGCTATGTTTCGTCATTTTCTTTTTCTTCTTCTCTCTATTGTTACGTGGCCTGTTATTGACGAGGGCACTGTTGAGGAGGTAAGAGTACGGATAAAAATTGTTGAAGAGGTCAAAGTAGAGATAGATAATGTTGAGGAAGAATTCAAGAGAAATTTGGAGAAAAGTACTTCAGATAGAAACTCGAAAGATGAAATTTCGCCATTGGATATCAAGGATTACGAAGAACTTGGGTTAATAATCAATTTGGGGGAAGTAGGGGATTCTAGTTACGAAAATGTTGATTTGGATTTTGATTCTATGTTTCCTGACTTTTTTCCAGAAGATGAAGAGAAGTTGATGGAAATTACTCCTTTTGTTGAACTTGTAGGGGCTTTGTCTCCAACTTTTTCATCATTAATGGAATTAGAAAAATGAATTGAAATTCCTCCACCAGAAGAGTTCATATTTTGAGGGGAGGAATCATTCACCACTGAAGCTGATTTTGACTTCGAGCTGATGGAGTGGATATGGGAACTTTACACTAGTTTTGATGAAGACTTCCTCTTTTATAATCTATGATAAAATCCACCAGCATGTCGATTTATATGTATGTCTAATTTTATTTCTATATGTTAAAGTCCCAAATTGATATGGGTAATTAAGGTCCTTTGTCTTTGTTCAATCCTCATGCTATGAGTTATTTCAAAGTTTATCATCATTACATCGAGCCTGAAAAAACTTTATCGATCTTAATTAAAATATCTTATTTTAATTATTTCGAATCAAATTGAAAATTTTTACTCGTGATAAGTTAGGGACACGATTCATGAGTTTGCCTAATATAGCATGGATCAGATAAGTTAAATAAATATGAGAAATATATAAAAATAAAATACTCACATTTAATATTTAAATCAGAATGAGAAATGTATGGTTTGTCTTATTTTTCTTACATAGTTTAAATTTAAATATCATAATTAATTTGAAATCAATAACAATTATTCATCATCAACATGAGAAACTTACAATAACAATAATAACTACACTACATTTTCAATTAAGTTAGGATGACTATATTAATAATTATCACTTATAGTTAAACATAGAGAAACAAATGAAGTGGCGGATGCTCTAGCAAAATATGTCACCCAAAAATATGCTTAAGGTCTTTTTAGGATATTGGTATTGGAAAAAAACCCGATTATATTTGGGTTGGTTTAGTTTTAACAAAAAAGAAATCAACTTGAGACCAAACCAACCCGACATTATATATGTAATTTTAAAATTTTATTTTATACATAAAAATATTTACTTTGGTGTCATTTTAAAATATTAATTATATTATTTCATAGTTTTTATCTTTTATTATATTATTTCAAGTTTAAAACTTAGAATTCGAAATGGTCTAATAAAGATTATAGTTCATAGATATTGATAATTATAATAAAAATTAAATCAAAATCAAATTAATACTAATGCAAAAAAAGAAAATCAATTCAACACTAAGAATGACAATAATATTGAATATTTGTTCTTTAGTTTTACATTGGTTTAGACAATTGAAATGCATAATCTAATTTTAGTTTTCCTTAAATATTTAATAATATAACTAATACTTATTAAACTTATTTTAGCATGATTTAGTACTTTAAAATTATGATTATTTTCATTATGACTATACAATATTTATTTTATATGACGATTTCATTATTATTTTTTATTGAATATTTTTGTGTCATCGATACTCATCTATATTTTGTGTTATTTTTTTAAGGAACACCTTAGATAATTGTATATTGGTTGGACTAAAGAAATATTTGGAGCACAACTTAATTATATGTTTGTATGCAAACTTTAAGGAAAACATTCAAAAATCTGGAAAAATCCGAAGTTTATTAGTTTGGTTTGATTTATAAATTTAAAAATTTGACACAATGATTTGTTTTGGTATTTGAAAAACCTAAACCAACCCGAGGTTGAAAAACCCGAAAAAATCTGAAGTTTATTAGTTTGGTTTGGTTTATAAATTTAAATTTTTTACACGAATAGTTTGATTTGATATTTGAGATACGCGAACCAAACCGGTCATGTACACCCCTAACTTGAGGTAACTATTAAGAATTTAGGTTATTCAAAACGCATCTTCAGTGCTTTTTTGATCTAATGCTGCAATTTAGGGTAAGCATCAATAAATGGAGCGGAATAAATCTTGGTAAATCATAGGAAAATTCTAATATAGTAGTTTTTGATGTGTAAATCAAACGATATATATATAAAAAAACAATTAACTTATCTATGATCATCAACAATTAAAACACATTGTGGTTGCTATGGCTTGAATTTTCCTTAATGAACTGTAAATAACAGGAACTTTATCAGCTAAATGATCATTTAATTTTAAAAACATGTCCAATAAGGGAGATTATTTAACTAGATAAAGAAAAAAAATCATTTTTGGACATTAATTAGCAATAAAGAGAAGATTTTGAATTTGCCTCTGTATTTTTTATGTATCTTAAGCAATTATTATTATTATTATTATTATGTAAGGAGTTGGGATGATACTTGATCAATTTTGTTTACTACCTTCTGCAAATGCAATAAACATTTTCTCAATAAAGGAGTGGATTTTCACACCTTCTCCATCCAACTCGTTAGGGTTTTCTTTAATTTGTGTGATTATCAAATAAGTTTCTCTTCATGACAGGTTTTTTTTCTCTAAATTAATAAAAAACGACACTAAGTATCTTAGTTAAGATTCATTAATTTTCTCAATTAGCAATTTTTATTTTTTTGTGATTTAAGTTCATTTTCTCTAAATTAATGAAAAAAAGGGAGACTCAACTTAATTCTTTGAATATCGAAAGCTAAGTGCTTTGCCAGGGATGTCTATGATCAAAAAAGAAATGACCACGGAAAAAAGAAAATAGGATTCTTAATGCTTATTTCCGAAGTCGACTACACATGGAAAAAAGAAAATAGGTTTCTTAATGCTTATTAATACTGTTTCATTTCAATAGGAAAAGAAATTGATGCCAATAGAGAACCACCAAACTGCATTACTTGCAACTTCATTCTCATATATAAATAAATTGTAATTATGTCTTCTCTTATGTGTTAAATATAAAATTAAATTGAAACACAATTTTTGGATTCTAAAATCTTGACTGAGGATACATGTATAGTGCATGCGGAGTCTTTTAACATTCAAATTAGCAAACCTCCAAAAAAACAAAAAAACAAATTTTCATAATGTGATGTTTATCCAAGTGCAAAAAAAAGCACTCTCCTTTGGTACTTATCCCAACGAGCGCCTCTCGCTATCCATCACTCACCCCTGGAACATCTTGACCTTTCCCTATTTCCTAACAATTATACATTATAGAACACATTCACGTCATTTCATATTCGCATGCACACACCTAATCCACCTACAACCGAACCTCAAGGATTCCACACACGCAAAATACTGAACATAACATGATCCACAATACATATTTACCACAAGTACTTTGTCTTCTCACGAAACCCAAATAGTTAGCTTGCCAGAACATGGCAATTAGATTCCATTTTGTGCCGGAACGTGGCAACCCAATCCAAAGTTATGCCAGAACGTGACAACCGATCCAGTTAACTTGCCGGGATGCGGAAATCCGATCCCCATTCACACACCATAGTCACAATCACAAGTATATCATCAAGATCATACATTCACATCATAATTTCATGACTACATCATTCACCTATCTCATTTACAACAAGTGTGATCAATATTGCAACATTCACACATATATAAATATCACAATGAAGCAAGAACATGCATACATCACACAATCATGAAATCAGAACCGTAACCTATGAATTACTCCTCGGATCCTATTATGAATTAAACCGAGCTCAGCCCTAGCTCTTCCTTGGTATGCGTTCTTAGGTTTTAATCCTAATTCACCGACTCGTCAATGTCATGGCTTCACTAGGTCGAATATAGCGTACATTCATAGGTTTGTTCCACCTTAGAGAATACCCTTATTTTGGAAGAAATTTATCCAAGAACTATTCCGGAAAACCTAACAGGTCATCAAAATTTCTACTTGAGGACTAAACTGATCACGTTGAATTATAAGGATTTTCCATGAAATTTACTCGGTACACGAAGGTCTACATATAATACATATTATTGATTTCATACATTACATAGTAAGCACGAATTTACAACTACTCAATGCATAAAATATAACCTACCTGGGCGCCAAACAGTTGCACAGGGTTTTTGATTTCGTTCCCAACTTTTTCGGACTCGCTAATGTGAAATTGGCCAAGAATTTTCAAGATTACACCAATGCCATGCTAGAAATCTCATTCTCATTCTTTCCCAAGATTAGAATGGTTTTTCTGAGGTTTCTAGGATAATTTACGACTTCTCTAGATATTTTAGGAAGATGGAGAAAATAGCATTTCTCGTAATTATGTTATATCCTACCTATCCCGCTGTAGCGCCGACGCGCCAACGACATCCAGCCCGTTGTAGCGTGACAGGGTCCAAATTTTTTGTGAATTTTTGTCCTTCCTAAATAACAATAATTCGGGTCGTTACACCATGACTCTACGCAGTTGAGGCGCGTGGAAGATATTTGGATGTCACATAAGTCATAAAGGTTTTTAAAATTACAAAAAAATGAGTTTAGAAGGTTATAGAACCTTAGTTTACTTGAGATGTGTCTCTGATATTTCGGTCATCGTATACTTAGTGTTAAGATATTCATAGTAGTATGTTATCAATAATTATCATATTGTTATTTGATTCAATCTTTTCCACAATATTAGATTAAGTTGTTAAAGTAGTTCCTTATATTTAGTCAAGATAGTTACATATTAAGTTGTTAGAGTAGTTCCATAGAATTAGTCAAGTTAGTTACATCTTTCTTGTATTTAAGTTGATGTTACGATTAAATAAAACCATTCAAGTTTTCTTTCATTCTCAAATCTCTTTATGATTTCAGAGCCCCTCTAAAACTCTTACAAGTTTGATTCAATTTTTTTCCTCTATATCTCCACGTCAAAATCATAGTTGTACCTGCTACCACCGGTGACAGTGTCGCTGCAGTCACGACTACAACTCATGTGGTACAATTCAATCCAGTTGTCCAAGTACCCTTCAAACTACAAGGTAACCTCAACTTTGTGACCTGGAAGGCACAACTAGTGATGCTACTCAATGGATACAAGATCATTGGGCATCTCACTGGTGCCAAATCTGCTCCGCCAACCACTATCACACAAATTGATAGCACTATCACAAATCCTGAATATGAGATGTGGTTTTGCGAAGACCAACTAATTCAACATGACATGATGGAATCTGTTGACCCCGTCATTGCTCCCATCAGCAAAATAGCATGGGATCTCCTTCATACGACTTATGCTAATTGGAGTCACACTCGCATCTTCAGCTTGTGAGATCAGTTGCAAAACTTAGAAAAGGCTTCTACGATAGTTGCTACCTACCTATAGGAGATCAGAGCAATTGATGATGCTGTCAAAGTAGTAGGCTCTCCAGTGGCGATGATGAACTAGCAATCAAGATCTTGAGTGGCCTAAGTCATAAGTACCATGAAATCACTGCAGCTATACGGGCGCGTGACACAACCTTAAGCTTTGAATTGCTATTTCAAAAACTCATGGACCTTTAAATTTTTCTCAAACATCAATATATGGATTAATCATCCTCCATAATCATGGCTGCAGTTGCACAAAGGACTAAGTTTCAGCCTTAACATCAGAAGAATGATCGTCACTTTCCTAATCAATCTTCAAAACAAAAAGCTCCACGACAGTTGTACCATAGCAATCAACAAAATGGGAGACAACCTAGACAATCGGTGAAATGCCAACTTCGCCAAAAAATTGGTCACACAGCTGATGTGTGTCGCTCAAAATTGCACAATCACTTTGAAGTTAAGGTCAACTTTGTGTCAAATCATCACTCAGATACAAATCCTTGCATACTTGCTTTTGGTGCAACCCATCATATCCAAACAGATTCAGATAATCTTGAAGATTATAAAGGCAATAAGGAAGTGTCTATGGGGGAATGTAAAACTATTCCCATTACTCACACTAGTTTAACTCAAATTAAGGCTTACAACTCTAATTTTATGCTTTCTAACACTCTTTGTGCTCCAGCTATCAAAAAGAACCTTATTTCTATTGCTAAGTTTTTCTCTGACAATCTAACCTCAATTGAATTTTTTGCAGTCTTTTCTTGTGAAGGATCTCAAAACTCAGAGAATGCTCGTCAAGGTCGGAATAAACATGGATTTTATGAGTGGCCCCAAAGGGATCATATGTCACCTTCTACCAACTTCATCTCCACTAAAGTCTGCCGTCATTTGTGGCACCGTTGCTTGGGTCATCCTCGCCAAAAAATCCTAGACCTAGTACTGAGTAAGTTTTCCCTTCCTTTTTCCACGAAAGAAAAGTTTGGATTTAGTTATTCTTGCTCATCAAATAAAGCTCATTGTTTGTCATTTCAACTGCTCACTTTCAATAGTAATGAACCACTTTAAACACTGATTTATGAGGTCCTTCACCCATTTTATCACCCGTTGATAATAAGTTGTATTTCTACATTTTTGTTGATCATTACAACAAATATATTTGGTTATATACAATCAAAAACAAAAGTGAAGTTGCTTCCATTTTTCGCAATTTCATCCTTTGGTGGAAAATTCTTTTAAACACAGAATGGTTTCACTTTATACGAATGGAGGGGGTGAATACGCAGGTCTTAAACACTAACTACAATCCAGTGGCATTGAGCATTTAATATCCCCACCCTACACACCCCAACAAGTTGTCATAGCTGATAGGCGTCATCATCACATTGTCGAAACAGCATAAACATTTCTCAATGAAGCCTCACCACCATCTAAATTATGGTCCTTTGCCTCACATCATGTTGTCTATCTCATAAATAGACTTCTTACACCGGACCTAAATAATTACTCTCCTTGTAAAAAATTATTTGGTGAGCCTCCAAAGTACTCTTCGCTAAAATTTTTGGTTGTCTTATCCTTGAGTAAATCATATACACACAATAAATTTCAGCCTAGATCTACACCATGTGTTTACTTAGGATTTTTTATTGTTCATCACACACACCTTTGTTTTGATCCAGTGCACTCAAAAATATCTGTTAGTTGTGATGTTCAATTTTGTGAGGATATTTTTCCTTTTACACAAATGTTTTCACAATTGAAAAAAAAATTTTTCATATTAAAATGGGAAATAATAGATTCCCAAGTCTGTAAGGAACCTTATCCAGATGTCCAAGACAATGTGGACTCCAATCTCGTTCACACTCTTCCTTCGTCTATTCCTATGCCGCTAACCGTTCACTCTTATTCAAAAACTCAAGAGACCATACCCAATTACCCGATTCAGTCCTCCCCCATCAATAGTGATACACCATCCACCGAATCCTCCAGAAATTATGCCACCTGCCGCTGCCCTTCCACCCTCCAGTGTAGTCACAAGGTCCAAAAATAATATCTTCAAATCGAAGAAACAATTCAGCTTCTTGGATCACCTTTCTCCCACAGCAAATACCTTTAAGAAATCAATTAAGCGCATTGAATGGAAGAATATCATGGATCTGGAATATGAAGCCTTAATGAGAAACCAAACTTGGGAACTAGTACCTAGGGACCCGATGAACAATGTTGTTGATTGTAAGTGTCTATTTCGCATTAAAAGGAAATGTGATGGTTCCATTGACAGGTACAAGATACGATTAGTAGCCAAAGGTTTCACAGAATGTCCAAGATTGGACTTATGAAACTTTTAGTCCAGTTGTCAAACCATCCACCATAAGAATCGTTCTTTACGTTGCAATTCAAAATAAGTGGAAAATTCACCAGTTGACATGAACAATGCATTTTTTAGTTTACATGAACAAGTATTCATAGCTCAGCCGAAATGCTATGCTAATTCTAAATTTCCCAATCATGTATGTCAACTCAAAGAGTCCATTTATGGCTTAAAACAAGCTTCACTAGCTTGGTATGAAACTCTTAAATCACAATTGATTAAAATTGGGTTTGTTAAGTCTGAATCAGATGCTTCTCTGTTAATTTTCACATCTAAAGTTGTGACGATGTATATTCTGGTGTATGTTGATAATATCCTTAATACCAGGAATTATTCAATCCTTGTCGCACATGTATCACCTCTCTAGCTGACAGGTTAACCCAAAAGAATCTTGGTGAACTCAAATATTTTTTGGGGATCGAAGTCAAACATGTTTCGGATGGGATTGTCTTATCACAGTCCAAATACATACTTGAGATTCTCTCAGATGTAGATATGGTCGACTGCAAATGAGTTACGACACACATGTGCTCAAGTTCACCACCCAAAGCAAACGATGGTTCACCTCCTGCCAATGTAACCTTGTATTGACACACACTGGGTAAGTTGCAATACTTATCATTCACGCATCCTGATATTGCATTTGCAGTTAACAAATTATCTCAGTTTATGCAATCCCCTAGTCTAGAGCACCAGAAAGCAGTAAAAAGGGTTCTTCCATATCTCAAGGCATCAGGAACATCGTGTCTGCAAATCTCTCGTCACTCTGATAATAATCTATATATGTATGTCGATGATGATTGGGGGATGATCATTGTGATAGAATCTCCACATCTGGTTATATACTTTTCTTGGGGACAATTCCAAGCAGAATACAAATCGGTTGTCAATGCACTCTGTGAGATTACTTGGGTCCACAACATGTTGAATGAGTTACGATATCAAATCTCACAAACGCCAAGCATTTTTGTAATAACATTGGTGTCTCATATCTCAGATAAAACCCCAGTCTTCCACACTAAGATTAAGCACATTGCAGTAGAATTTCATTACCTCCAAAACAGTGTGAAATCGGGCAGAGTGATGGTCAAATATCTTCCTGTCGTGGATCAAGTTGCGGACACTCTCAGAAAGTTGATGCCCAGGCCTTCCTTCCTTCTGTGTTTATCCAAGTTAGGCATTGATGCACCACACCTAACTTGAGGGGTGTGTTGAGATACTTGCAGGAGTCTGTTATCAATACTTATCAGATTGTTATTTGATTCAATCGTTTCCACAATTTAGATTAAGTTGTTAAAGTAGTTCCTTAGCTTTAGTCAAGATAGTTTCATATTAAGTTGTTAGAGTAGTTCCTTAGAGTTAGTCAAGTTAGTTACATCTTACTTGTATTTAAATTGATGTTACGATTGAATAAAATTATTCAAGTTTGCTTCCATTTTCAAATCTCTTAAGGGAGGACTTCTACCTTTTCTCTTTGAATTAATATATCTTAAATTTAATATAATCAAAATTATTTTATAAATTTACATTCAATTAGTTTTAAATAATTACAATAGTACTCTAAACATCATGAGAATATGTAGAATTACGTTGTATTCTTTATCAAACATTTAAAATAGAAAATATCATGCATGCATGATAAATAATTAAATACAATGAAACTAATAAGGAGGGACTACATATTAGCTAGATTCCAGTAATCATAAACGTAAGTACTCCACTAATTAATATCATCACAACAAATGAAATACTATTATATACAACTAGTTGTGAAATTTCCAGTGGGGTCTTAGAGAGGATAGTGTGTATGTATACCTATTTTGAAAGATAGAGAAGTTATTTTCGATAGACCCTCGTGTCAAGAAAAAATATGCAAAAGTAGTTCAAAAAGAGAAATATATGGAAATGAAGAAGCTACGATAAATAGATAACGAAATTACTAAAAGCAATTCATATGATCCTCTAACATCTTCATTCATGAAGAATATACGGCTTCTATCAAAAATAATTTTCTACCCATAGGAGAAAAAAGAAATTACAATGTGTAAATTAGTTTATTTTTCTCATGTACTTGTTTGTTGATGGTAATGAGAAGTGAATATATTTGATCAATCTTGGTTGTATAATGTACTTATCTCAATCTTATAACTCTTAATTAGAATGTTGTTCAAATTGATTTGTAGTTTAGTACTAAAGGAGTTTTATTTTTAAGAAATAATAAGGTATCGTGTATCCAATACAAAAATAATGAGTTTTTTTTCGATTTAAGAAATACTCTATTAATGAGATTTGATTATACGAACTACAGGAACAAAATGCACAAAGTGAAATACTTCTGTTATTGATTTTTTCCAAAAATCGTGTTTTAATAAAATTTAATGAATAATTAAAATGAGCATTTTTTTCTATATAAAAAATTGTATTCCAATAAAATTTAATTAAAATTTACTTTAAATGGGTTGGTGACTTTCTAAATGAAATATCAAGAGTTTATATCATCGGATTAATAAAAAAAGTTAGGGTTAGCTTGTTCATCGTTAAATATTCTTAAATCTCCAAAGATAATTAGCTTGTTCATCTAATCATATTAATCATGGTTTTAGCAATTCATTTATCGATTTCTGGTGCTTTTACACCTACATATGAAAAAAAGCCCTCTCATAGATATTTTATTTGTATATTATCATGCACTGCTTGTTTGCTACAAATTAAAGAGATCTAATGTTTTTTATTCCAGAGGACATTAATGTGTGTGACATGCAGCCTATCTTAAAAATTACAAATATTTGAGATGAGCTCCACATGTTGCAACTTAATATTCACACACTAATTAAGTCATATAAATAAATCTTGATACCTAATTATATTATTACAAATAGTAGCCACTAACCAACTATGGTTTAATCCTGATGTCTCTCAAGAGCTCAAGTCAGTACGTACGAGAGATAGTTGCTTATACGTAGACTGCGTTATATATTATAGTAGTTGTTTAATACACGTGATGTTCCTCACTTCCAACCCGAAGGTTGCGAGTTCGAGTAAGCAAGGGAGAAAAAGGGGTGGGAGCTCTTAGGGGGTGGGTAAAAAAAAAGAAGTTAAACTCTCACAACGTAGGTCGGAAGCATAGTGATATCCTGGGGCACATTGTACTAACATGCAAAAAGAAACTAGTGACCGCAAATCAACATACAGTGGAAGCGCATGCTCAAAACAGAAGCTCACACAAGTATATAAAATCGCTATCCCACGAGCGATTTTGCCCTTTTGCTTAAAAAAAGTTTGATATGCCCTTTTGAAATTTTGATCAAATTTTTTTTGTCCTTTCGACTTCGAACTCTAATTTGCAACATGATCTATATATCATGTTTAAATTCTCCTTCGATCAGCTATATGAAAATTCACATAGTGCTACATCTAACTCTTTACTATACACATTTTCTTATAATTTTTAGATTATCCCTACATTTGTCATTTATAAAAATAAAAAATATTGGAGTTAGCAACATCATAGGATATACAAGGAATGTGCAAGCTAAGATTTGGGGGATCAACTTTTTTAGAGATGAACAAAGCATTCTTTTCACTCTTTTTTTTAAGAAGAACAAAGGTGATATGTTTTAGTTTAACATAGTTTCCTTCTTTGAAGGTAAACTAAAGGGTCATGCATCAAAATATAACATGATGACTTTTAACTAATATACTGGTGTGATGTAATTTGTAAAAAAAATTAATTATAATTTACTTGATCTTTTTAATGATTAAATTAAATCATTGTACTATATTAATTGACAATAAAACTTATTTATGTTTATTTTTTGTAAGTGATGTGTAAGATAGAATAAATAAAACTACATTTTTTATCATTTTTTTCTTAAGGGGTGTACAAGATGTTGGGTTTTAAAAGGTGCGAGTTTTATGAAAAGTTGCGAGTTTTATGAAAAGTTGCGACTTTTATGAAAAGTTGCGACTTTTATGAAAAGTTGCGACTTTTATAAAAAGTTGCGACTTTTATAAAAAGTTGCGACTTTTATAAAAAGTTGCGACTTTTATGCAAGGTTCTGATCTTTCCTACAGATTGTAACTTTTCCAAAGATTTGTGACCTTTCCGGTAAGGCACAATAAGAACTTTTTTCGCACTGCCCTTTGTTTTCTATAAATTGAGATATTTCCTCTCATTTTAAATTGAGAATTTCTTGACTTCTTCTACTATTACTAAATCTAGTATTCTAAGTGTACTTTACTGCCGTTGAGTGGCTCGCTGACACCAACGTTTTGGGCATCAATACACTGGTGATTGAGATCATTCTATCCTGGGAGGACATATTCCAAATCAAACCTCGGATACTATAGGGGAATAATTTCCTTAAGGAGACACTGTGCATTCAGTGGGTTTGATCTTCTTTCTGTTTTTTCAGATTCTGGTATGTGTTACAGATTTTAAATTTGTGAATTAATTTATATTTTTCAATTCTTCACTGGTTCATTAAACTTTGGTAACTTCGTGTTTCTGTAAAGTTTGTTGGAATCAGTAAGATTCTTTAAAAAGAGATTGACAACAATTCTTTTTTAAGAAAAATATTTCATATATTTTTTCTAATCCGTTTCTGATTCTAGTTTCTCTGATAGTTTTAATTTTCTAGTTGTGAAAATATTCTTAAACTTTGTCGTGTCTTACCAAGTTCTTCAAAATTTTGTTCTAAGTATCTTAAAAATACTAGATGAACAACACAAGATTAAAACACGATAAATAATTTGAAATGTAGAAAGTAACATATAATTAAATTATTAATAACTTCTTTAATTCACAGAAAAAATAATGATTTAAATGTGTATGTATCCTTATTTATTTATCCTTTTGTTTCACTTTGAGAAAAGGAAAATTCAATGTTTCAACTTTTGATATTGTTCATATTTTAAGTTGTCACTCCGTTGATACGATGTTTTCGTATTCTAAGCTCATATTTTAAAAAAATGATTTGATAGGATTCAATACTTGATATGATCTCTTAATGATTAAAAAAATTTAACATTGATTATTAATTGTAACCTTCATTTTATTTTAATTAACTCTAAGAAGTCTTGGTAGCTATCAAATTCTTTTTGTTTTTCATCTTTCTAATTCTTTTTTATGAACTTTGTCTTGCATGTAATTAACAGATGAGATAAGAATATGAATATATATTAATTTGTGTTGATAATTATAGTATTTTAAAGTACTAAATATTATCATCTTTTGCTTCATTTGGAGAAGAGATATTTTATTGTTATATTTTAATTTGTTATTGGTATCCAAAAGTAGATTCCAAATATTTAAACTATTTTTTGTATGAAAATGAACGATATTCATGTAATTTAATTATAAAACTATTTTTGAATACAATGATAATTTGAAACAGTTTATATCAATTTAGATGAGTACACGTGGAACGCACATGTCCAAAAACTAATATTATTACAAATGGAAAGATCAAAACTTCAAAGTTGGATTACAATTTTAAATCCCTTCCCTAAATTTATATATTGTTAAAAAACTAATTAAAAAAATATTAAATACTAATTATATGGTATTAATCCATTATATTTCTAGATTGAATTAATTCACCGGATACTTAATTTGTTTTCATTCTAAAATGGAGCTTGGTAGATAAAGTGTTTTGTCACAACAAATTTAATTTGTTTTCATTCTAAAATGGAGCTTGGTAGATAAAGTGTTTTGTCACAACAAATTAAAGACAGTAAATTATACTACCTCCGTCAACTTTTAATAGTTATGATTTCATTTAATAGAGTCAAATGATTGTTGGTGGTGTAATTATATTGTTCATCACAGTCACTTTATGTTAATGTATGCATACACTTGATTATTCTAATGTATAATTGTTGATGAATGTAATTGCTCATCACATGCAACGAAAAAGAGGTAAATCTATTTATGCTTTGAGGAAGTTCCTCCATTCTTTTAAACTAAAATTGTTTGTCTCTTTAATTTTTGTTATTTAAAAATTTTAGAATTCATTAGCTATTTTATTATTTTTAGTCTACTCTATTTCATCTTATTTTCGAATATTTGTGGGATGAATATAATATACATCTAAATATATATAATTTATTGTGATGCTATAATAATGTATGGATATTGTTTAACTTTTATATATTCTCTTCAAATATTATGTGACATTTTCACAACTAAAATTCATGTGAAATTTATGCATTAAAATGATACAATTTCTTTAAAATATTTGATATGATTGTAAGATTGTCCATTTGATGTTAAGTTTTAATTTGGTGTTACGCTCCTTTTCTTTTGATTACTTAATTTTATGAAATGACTATTTATATATATATTGTAATTGTATTTAAATCATTTACAAATATTTATGCTAAGTAGCGAGAAATACACATATATTTTTCTATTCTGAAATTTAATATTTTTTAAGTATTTAAAAATCTTATAGTAATTATAAGGGACAAACGTGCAGCGCACATTCCCAAAAACTACCTTTATGACTAGATCGAAGAAACAATAGTTGCTCATATGGTAGATGGAATTGATGTTTTCATAAAGCTACCTCAAGGTTGGCCACTAACACTGATATCTCTCAAGAGCTCAAGTCAGTATTATTTTATTCACAAAAAGATATCTTTGAACCTCCTTTGCAAGGTTGTGTAAAGTTGCTTATTCGTAGCAATGTTATATATTATGGTAGTTGTTTAGTACATGTGTTGCACATTTTGTGACTTTGTGTAGACGTCCTATTGGGATTTGATTATTAATCAAATATAGATGTAAAATTTATATTATGAATAATAATTTGACTTGAACTTGCATGGTGTATATAATGATTAAAGGGATGCAAAACATGACTAAAATTTCTCAGTATGCTCTCTAAATAAGAATGAAAAAGATTGGAACAATGAGGAATTTTGTGCACCATGAAGCGGTAGTTTTTAAGGAAAGATTGAGTTCACACAAGACCGTTATGGCCTGGCGCCCTGTGTCAGCACGAGGCCCCAAACTTGGCCTACTAGTATTTTGTCTGGCGCCAGGGGTTGCTTGGCCTATTCCTTCTGTGTTTCATTCCAAACGTGTTTCCTTTTAGTCGTGGTTATGTTTCCCTTTTTTGTGTTAGCTTCTATAGGCTCCAACCTTTGAGAATTCTTGCATGTTCTAATCACGTGTCTTAATGCACATTCAAAACTAAGAGAAAAGTTCAAAAAGTTTTTTTGAGTTATTGTTGAGGATCTTTTGTAACCAATAATGGTTTAAAACTAATTCTGTGGGTAAGCAAAGATGAATGTTGAGAAGAGTGATATTCGTGATTGAGAAAAGATATAAGGAGACTAAGTATTCCAAATGTAAACTTTTACAATGAAAAAGAGAAATTTTGACTTCTAAAAAGAGTAATGAGTTTAGAGAGATTCAAAGCAGTTACCTCTTTTAAGAGGACCTTCAGAGTAATTACCTCAAATTGAGAAGCATGTTTTATATATTTGAGCATGACTATATATATTTAATGGGGATAATATATTGAATACCGATATGGAGATGAGTTCAGACAACTCACATCCCTCATAAACTATGTAGCCAACATCGATAAAGGATCATACTTTTTAAAAGATTCCTTATTGCTTTCAAGCATAGCTTAGTGGATCACTTTGTTGAGGTTTTTTATGCCCCGACAAGATATAGGACAGTTTTGACATCGTGGACGAGACGTTGTATCATCACATAGCTTATAGTGATAGTTTTCGGTTGGAGAATCTCCCAAATAAGAGTAAAGAGTAAATTATTGTATTTTTATACACTTTTAAGTTAGTATCTGTTTATTTTGAAGCTTTAAACATTTTACCTTTTGTTATTTCTTTTGTATTGAGTGGAGCTGAGGTGAGTACCTTTTAGTCTTGTCAGTTTTGTTATTTATGCATTCAGTTCTCTTTATATGTTTGTACATTCAATGTACCGATGTCATTTGATTTGCATCTTACTATGATGCAGATATAGGTTCAGGATCATCAACAGATGCTTCGTTGAGATCATTTGACATTCCAATTAGCTTTGGTGAGCTTCCTTGCATTCCGGATGATTTTCTCTTTTCCCTTTTCAGTTTAGTCTTTTTAGAGTGTGGAGAAGGATCGCCTGATAGCCCAGATGTGGAAAACTATTAAGGCCATTTTCACTTGAGTTCCCCCGGGCAAGGAGATTTCCATTGATCCGTGCAAGGAGATCCCCCAGCTTAACCCAAAGGACTTTTCATAGTTTCTGATGTTGAACGAGGCTTGGGCTAGCTTGGAACGCCCCGAGGACATTGCTTCGCTTTCTTTTCCTTCTTAATTATGAATTTTACAACAATCTTGTTTTCGTCTTTACCTTTTCTATACTTTCTAAGTTTTGTAGCACATGGATGCTTGTTTTGGTTGTTTGATGAAGCCCTGTTTTAAATCTTAACTTAAATTTTGCTACTATTGTTTTTGAACACTGATTCGGGAGTTGCAGGGATTGATTCATATCCCTTCCAAGTTGACATTTTGAAAGTAGGGAGTTCAGGAAAAAAATGGCGAGGTTTTGTTTCCCATCGTCCCGCTCTAGAGGGAGAAATCTCGTTGTAGAGGCACCGCTCTAGTGGGAATAATCCCACTGCAGCGGCTCCGATAAAACCAGAACCCAGGCCAAATTATAATACTTGATTAATGTAACGGTTACATGAAATAACATTTTTAATATCGTGGGAGTGCATATAATCCAAAACACCAATGTTAATATATACACTCACTTCACTCAATTGAAACACAAAATAATTTTTTTTTCTTCCTTTGCTTTACTTCCTCTGTATTTTTTCTTTTTCTCTCTATTGTTATGGGGTATGTTATTAACGAGGGCGGTGTTGAGGAGGCGAGGGTAAAGATAGAAAACGTTAAAGAGGAAATGAAGGGAAAGTTGGAGAAGAGTACTTCAGATGGAAACTCAAAAAAGGAAATTCCGCCATTGGATATCAAGGATCATGAGGAACTTGGATCACTAATCTATTTGGGGAAACTAGGGGATTCTAGTTACGAAAATGTTGATATGGATTTTAACTCTATGTTTTCTAACTTTTTTCCTGAAGATAATCAAGAGAAGTTAATGGAAATTATTCCTATGTTGATCCTTCAAGAGTGGAAATTCCTCCAGAAGAGATCACATTCGGAGGGGACGAATCATCATTGACCACTGGAGCTAATTGGGACTTCGAGCTAATGGAGTAAATATGGGAGCCTTGCACTTATGATGAATACATCCGCTTCTATCATTAAGGCAGCTTGTAGATTTATGTATGTGTATTTTTATTTGTCTGTTAGAGTCCACATATTGATGTTGGCAATTAAGATCCTTAGTCTTGACAATCATCATGACATGAGTTAGGTACAAAGTAGATTCCTTTTATCATCGTCTTTCTATTTTTTTCGTCTATGTAATGATGTACAACTTAAACTAAAATAAATAAGTAACTTAATTTGTAACGATAATTGTGCATTAATCCTACATCTCAAAGTTTTTTGTCCCAAACCTTGTTTGTAACGATGAATTGTGCATTAAACCCAAACTCTATATGGGTTATGAAGAAAGAGAGGCAACAAGCAAAAGAGTAAAATCATGAATAGGAAAGATCAATGAAATGAGGGGTGTTTGATTAACGTTTTCCAAAAAAATTATGTAGGTATTCAAAAGTAGTGTTTGATTAACTTTTATGTCTCGACAGTGTCAAAAGGTCGTATATTTATTAGAGTCGTCAATATGAGCTATGCTCGTTTAGTCGGCCTGACCTAACTCGAGATTTAATAGGGTTGGGCTATAATTTTTGGAGCTCATTTAAAAAAATGATTTTTTAGCCCGGACTGAATAAGTCTGTTGATTTGTAGGGCTTGAAAAATATTGGTAGGGTCAGCCCACGAGCCAATAAAATTAATTAAAAAATATAATATAATATTAAAATTTAAAATTAAAAAGAGTCCAAAATCAAAACAATTAAGTTAATATTTCTATTTGCTTATTTATACTTTCACTTGAAAAAAAAAACTTAATAAATATTATAAAGATAATTGTATTAGGAATATTTTCTGCTTTTGAAATCTATTATATATATAAACTTCAGGATTATTCAATAGAGAGTCTTCAGATCTTTGTACATGTGAACTTTTTAGTGCAGACTTGTTCCTGCAAATTATCGAAAAGTGCATACACCAAATATTAGAATTAGAATAATACATATTTACATTAAGTTTCATAACATACCCCATTCATTGCCTACAATGCACATAATGCTACAATAGAACGATAATTAAATAACAAACCTTGAGGAGAATTTGAATAAACAGTTTCTTTGATTGTCATGGATATTGTTGTATTGGAGATCAGTTTCATCCATCATCTTCCTTGCTCTTGAGCTATTTTAATTCATAGGAACTTCAAATTAATTAATTGTTTGGTCCATCGAATCACTGAGAAATAATAGAGTAGACAATCAGATCTATACCTTACTAATAAATGTTTCTAGTGCCCTTCCACATGAGAAAAACTGAACATACTTGAGCAAAGATTTGTAGATTTGCTATGAGATCACTCTTACATCTCGAAAGATGTTTGATAATCTCCAAAGAGGAAAAACGACATCACAAACAAAAGAAGACATTGTTAATTAGAAAAGACATTCAACTAACAAACTAATCACTCCAAAAGGTTAACTTAAAATTCTTGATGAATCCAACCATTCTAGCCTTATTTTCACAAAAGTAACATCAAAACTATTTTCAACTTTTTTCACATCTGAAATGAACTCGAAGCACGAATAACTAACCACCGAAAATAAAATCTATGACAAAAGTAATTTACAATTGTTTCAATATACGATACAATAAAACTAAAGAGACTTCTCTCCTAAATTAGGCCTACTAACTTCAAAGCTACAGCACAACACTCTTTCGAAGGTTAATGTAAATACTAACTAACCAGTGATAGTTTCAGTTTTATAATAAAAACATAGATCGACACATCCAAAAAAATAAAATACAGGATCATACATAAAAAATTTACTTAGTAAAGAAGCATTATCATAAGTCACTCGAGGGCAGAGCTAGCAAGGACTGAGGGAATTCATCCAAACCCCTCCGGTGAAAAATTATACCGTTTATACAGGGTCAACATTATTTTTTATGTAAATATAGTAGATATAAAATCCCTTAGGCCTCTTCATGTGTTCACATTTTGTATTTTGAATCCCCTTAATAAAAATTTTAACTCCGCCATGGTTCCACTAATTTTATAAATAATCAACCAGTTATTTTTCCAGCATTTCAACCTACCATTTTATTACAAAGTATGTGAGCTAGTATAAAAATACATCTAAATGTCAGGTCAAAAAACTGCAGTCCTCAAGTCTAGAGATTGATGTAGGCGCACACACAAACCCATTGACAAAGAAACTGGAACAAAAGGTCTACTATGCATCTTAATGAAGGAAAGGAATAGAACTATAAGCATGTAATCAATAGTATTTCTAATTACTGGTCCGTATCCTCGTCAAGTCATGTAATCATCTCTCAAGTTTGCAATTTAACTGTCAAAAATCTTTCTATTCCTTATGTGATGACCAACAAAAAGAGAAGGTGTTACTATCAGTACTATCAAGAATAAAGGATCACGAAAAGCTATATAAGGTTCCCTTTTGGTTGAATAAGAAGATCATAAGCTATCTTGTGTTTAGAATTGTCATTAAAATTGTGATTACCTTGCCAAATATACACCATAGAGTGCTAGGCATTTCAAATTTGAGTTTTATATCTATCGACATCTTACAGTATTCTCGTTGGATTCTTCTTAATACAATCTTAAACCTAAGAAATTGAGACTAAATAGTAATGAGTACACGTATATGCAAAATTAATTAAAGGAAGAGCGTCAAAAGCTCACAAGATTTCTGGTGAGATTTACCTCATTTTCGTTCTTTCATGTTACGCCCATTTCATAGTGATGGGTTCATGTTAATTTTTCCCAATTTCCAAACCAAAAACACATAAAAAGTAAAAGACAATTTTGAATTTAGTAAATAAGAAATCAATATCTCAGGAGAAAAATAGAATGAAAATTACCTCCAATTTTGATAGTCAAATGTGAAATTCATCACCAAAATTGATGCACCAGCTCGAAACTCGAATCACTCCTCTAATTTTCCATCAATTGCTAAAAGTCTCTTCTTTGTTAAAAGTGATCAGTATGGGAGACTAAAAAATAGAGAAGTAGAAATTAATGGGAAAGATGAAAAAGTGATGCAAGGACCAAAGCAAAATAATGAAAAATCGGAGGAGGTAGAAGGATATGTGTAGTACACGTGTTTACTTACCAGTGAAGGTACAATGGTGTAGTACAATTTTCACTGCTATTGGCATAAATCTGTGGTGTCGTGTTCGTATTTCAGCTGTAGGATATCATCTTGTGCATCAGTATGGAAATGAAGACTTTTGCTTGACTTATCGGGTGATGGAAGCATTTGGAAGTTGACATTTCTTGTGTTCGATTGGTGGAGGTTTCATACCAGTAAGTGCAAATGCAGTTACTGCTTCTACTCCAAGCTCAGATTGATTATATTGTTCAATTACATCAATGATGATGAGACACATCATCTGGTGAATACAGTGTGGAGGCTGATGAATTGTTAGAATCGTAGTGCTTCCAGCTTGGGCTACCTGAATATTAAACATATCAGTTAAGTTACATTTGGTTCTTATTCAATTCAGAAGGAATTGGTCTAGTTAACTGGTTGTTTTTCCAGTTTCAAGTAGTTGAAACTTTGAATGTTTCCAAACGAAGCAGATTAGAAGAAAGGAATAGAAGATTTTGATGAAATATCAACTACCTACCAATCTTTAAAAGCTAACTGCCTCATGTCATTGAATAGTTGAATTTATTTATCCCCTTTAGATTTCTTGATTCATTGTTGAACTTTGTCAGCTCCATGACTCTTAACTAACAATGTAAAGGAGAGCTAACCTTTTGCTACTAAGCTTTGATAAATATTATGCATCTACTTGATGCCTGCAATAGAACTTATTACTTCATAAAAAAAGAGAGCTTCAACTCTAACAACTCATCCAAACAATTCCCATATTGAGCTAATGAAATGAAATTGTGACAAAAAGTAAAGAAAATCATCGAGTATAAAAAGGAGACCAGTATTCTCAGTAGTGAAAAGAACACAGTTTGGCGACATCATCACTTATTCTTCAAGCAAACTATAATCATACAATAGTCAACAGAGAAAAAGAGGAGAATGTTTTTTCCTTGTAATGTGTTCAACTCTTGTAAAAGAACCTATAATGATAGCATTTTCATATACATTATCTATTTGGTTAACATTAAATAATCAAAAGATCAATGTGTTTTCGATTTGTAGAGTGAGGTTTCTCGTATACCTTCTCGAGCACAACCCATATTGATGCAAGGATTGGTGAATGAGGATCCACACACAGTTTATGAAACATCATAGATATCAAAGAATAGATGGTAAAAATCACACCGTAAACAGTCAGTGTGTCAACCGTCAGCGGTTCAGTTATCCCAAATATAGACAAAACTGTCCTAGCTAAGAGTCCATATATTACCTTGTTTACCAAGGTGAATAAGATATGATATATTTCCTTAAATAAATTAATATAAACAAAGTTTAACCAAAACTTCCAGAAGAAGATGTAGAAAACTAAAGTGAAAGAGAGAAATAGAAAAATGGGAGACGAAAAGGAGAAGATAACCGGGAAGCTAAGAGAAAAATAAAAATACACTGAAAAAATCAGACGAAACAGAAATGGACAAAAGAAGGTGGAATAACTTACCATTTTAAATTTTGAGAAGATCTGAGTCGCAGGAGAAAAATGCAAATTTAAAATTGAAAGAGGTTGCTTGAAATGAGTGTTTTGAGGATACGATATATTTAGTTTGTGTTGCACAATACACACAACTACAAATCAATTTGGCTTGACTTTCCTTTCTGATAGTCGTTTTTTTTTACATTTTTTTTGGTCAAGTAGGACCAATGTTGGAATGGTGCTCCATATTGTCAATATTTGTGTTGCATCTGTGAAACAAATTCTGTTCGATTCAATATTAGTGAAATAAGTTAGCATATGTAAAATCAAAAAATAATGAATTGTAGAAGAGGAAAAAAATACTATCGACTATCTGCTCACAGGTTGAAGTACACACTTTTGATGGAACTTACGGAGTTAGGTTAGTCTTCAAGCTCTATCTGCTTTGTTGGGACCATATAGTGCATCAGTTCCAGCATGTTGATGTAAATGCTGAATCTTTCTGTGGCCTTCTTCTACAGTATGGGAATTGAGAGTGTAGTGAATGAGAAAGTTGGCAGATCAGCAAGACTACACGATGGTATGTGCCCTGCTTGGGAAATTGATCATTTGTAACTACGACCGTAAATATATGCTTACTCATTAGACTATTTGTGATTTGCCCCATCACAAAAATAGTTAACTGCATATAAATATCATGAATATCCTATTCATTTTCATTAGTTATAATGCACAGTAGCATAGCAGTTCAATTGAAGTTCTATTTAATATTTGTTGAATAGTAATCATTAGTAGTAGTTCAAATACTTTCTGATATGAAGCTAGAAAGTTAACTTCTCCATATCCATGAGTAGAAAAATAATTAAAATAATGTCAAGCAAAAAAACTCAACAGTGCAATCTCTGCTCCAACATGAGATCTCAACCTTAATACATAACAAAATAGGACTTCTAAGTTTAGAAGCAACTATTTCCCCTACAATGCTAGGTCTAGCCTTCAAAGCGATTTATAGAGAATTACAACATAAATTTGGTGCGTCCAACTTTCTGAAACTTTCGAACAAGATATGAGCAACGATTACTGAAATACTCAACTGACTTTCGAACAAAATATGAGTAAGGATTGCTGAAATATACTCACCTGCAGTAACTTTGAATAGCTATTTCATAATCTCGTGTCTCCTGATAAATATAAAATTCAAGAAACTTCAAACTATAATAAAGAGACATTCATGAAATACAATGCGCAAACATATTACCCTTGAGAGAAGTACTAAGTTAGCAATACAAAATAAGGTATGAGACTTTATCCACATTATCCAGTTCAATCTTCTCAATATAAAAGACCCATAAAATTTGGAGAAAATAAATTGGTTAAAAAAGAAAAATCTAACAAGTATAAAGATAATGATCAATAGCTCTTGACTAACCTGAAGAGGACCAATTTGTAGGCGAATATCAATTTTGCAGAGAAAGGATACAACATAGTGAGAGCGAAGACGGAATAATCTAGAGAAGATGAATTTTGTGTTTGGGGTGAAAAACCAGATGTGTTCCACAAAAGCAAATATGTATACGTGTTGTTGTGAACCAAGCTGACTCCTTAAGGGCCTATAGGCTATTAGAGGCTTTTATTTGAAATCCAGGCCCAATTAGTTATAGTTAAAATGTCTAGCGATTAGAAAGAACGGTTAGGAAAATAATGTCAAAGTTTTGGTTTTCAGTTTCCTCTCATCCCCTTTCTGTGGTCTAGTATCTCATCCCCTTTACCTTTATTCTATGTATCTGCAATTAGTATGTCATTACTCTGTTGTGCGTATTATATGTTGTAAGTTATATTTAACGATAAAAATATATTCAATGTTTATATTAGAAATCGGGTTTGTTTCACGTGTCAAAAGGAAAATTAGAGGGTAGTGAACTTAAATGCATACACGTGGTGGAGAAAGAAAATAAAAAATATCAAATTGATAGTACAATTTACATTACCTTTAGTACAATTAGTAGATGCTGTGATAGTCCTTTTCTTGTTCA
The DNA here is from genome assembly GCA_016801875.1 of Solanum sitiens. Taxonomy (NCBI): domain Eukaryota; kingdom Viridiplantae; phylum Streptophyta; class Magnoliopsida; order Solanales; family Solanaceae; genus Solanum; species Solanum sitiens. The sequence continues at coordinate 2,762,969 of JABWTJ010000034.1, forward strand.
CTTATAAATAAGGGTAATGTTAAGTATAAAACAAAACTAATACACATTTTTTGTACTCTGAAACTTATATTCAAGACATGTATTGTGCATGCAGAATTTTTAACATCTGAATTAGCAATTTAAAAGCAATAATAATTAACTTATGTGCAACAATTGTGTCAAAAACAATAATTATGTAGATATTTTAAAAATCATGTTTAATTATCTTTTGTGCATTAATAGTGTAAAAAAAATAAAAAATTTGTTTTAAAACAGTGCATAAATAACTTTTGTGCACACCAATAGTTAACTATTGTGCAACAATGTTAAAAAAAAAGGATTTTTTATCTTTTTCTACTCTTTAGAATTACATGTTTGAATGTTATGTGCTATCTTTCGATTTCATAAACTACATGAGTTTTAAGGAGCTCTATGAGATCATCATCATTCACCACTCGAGCTAGCTAAGAGTTTGAGCAGATGGAGTGAATCTGGGAACCTTACACTTATGACGAGTATTTTCTTTTCTATCATCAAGGATAAAACTCTTCAACTTTTAGATATATGTATGTCTATCTTTATTTCTGTCTATTAGAGACCCACATCAATGTGTCAATTAAAGTCCTTGACCTTGGACTATCCACATGTTTTGAATTAGGTTCAACATAACGTTTATTTCTTTTTATCACCATTTATCAATTTTTACTTTATGTATTATGATGTACAATTCAAATTAAGTAGCTTAATTTATGACGGTGAATTATGCGTTAATCCTACGTCCCAGCGTCGAGGAGATTGTAACACAATATGGGTTATTAAGATCCAGAGGCAACAAAAAAAAGTATGAATAGAGAGAAAATCAATGAAATTTAAGGGTGTTTGATTAATGTTTGTGCAACAGTCGTGTCAAAATTTTATGTAGCAATTTAAAAGCAATGTTTAATTAACTTTTGTGTAATAATTGTGTAAAAAAAATTATATAGTTATTTAAAAGTTGTGTTTACTTAACATTTTGCATTAATAGTGTAAAAAAATTGAATATTTATTTTTAAACGGTGCGTAATTAATTAACTATTGAATACACCAATAGTATCAAAAAATTTATACAATTTTCTAAAAGCGATGTGTAGTTAAGTTTTCTGCATCAACCATATTAAAAAGAATAAGGAGCTTGAAAGCTTAATGAGATTTGAAGATTACTTGATGAAAGTTTAATGAGATTTAAATTATATCGAATGAAATTTCTTTTTAATAACATGTCCAATTTTTTACTAGAAAGAAAATTAAGAAAACAAAAATTTTGGACATTAATTAGCAATAAAGGAAATATATTAAATATTCTTGTATATATTTTATGCATCTTAAGCAAAAAAAAAATTATGTAAGGGCTGGGTTGAATTTTGTCTATTGCCTTCTGTAAATGCACTGGAATGTGTTTTCATAATTTTTGGCAATTTGAAAATGTGTAATATTGTATAGAATAGATTCTTCTCCATCCCCCTGCTTAAGTTTTTTGTGTTTATTTCTGCGGAGATTTTCATATAATAAGATATTATCGTCTTTGCAGTACTAGATGTCTTGGTTAATTTCATTAGTTTTTCAAATTAGCATATATGTTTGTTTTCTGAATTTGGCGCGCATCCAGTAGGAATTGAACCTACAAATTCGTCAATTATGAGTTGGATGTTTTAACTGTTCAAATTAATTTTCTTTAAATCAACAAAGACGACACTAAATATCTTCGCTAAGTTTTATTAATTTGCTCAATTGACAGATAGGTTTCTCTTCGTTGGAATCTAAATTACTAAGAGAACGAAAGCTAAGTGTTATGTCAAGGATGTTTGTGACCAAAAAATAAACGACCCCCGAAAGAAAATAGGGTTCTTAATGCTTCTTCACAGATTTACCTAATTTCTAAAAGAGTTGATAAACATTTCTTAAATAAAATTGCTTTCATAAACTTTCCTCGAATTTAGTTTCTTATTTCATTGTGAAAAGAACTTTTCTAAATAATGTTGAAACCGTCATTATAGAAGATGAAAAGAAAAAGAAAAGAACTATTTGGATCCACATTTTTTATTCGCACCTTTAAAACTCAACATTAAGTATAATACAAAACTGACACAACAGTTTTAGTACTCTAGATCCTTCACTGAGGTCACATGTATAGTGCGTGCAAAATCTTTAATCTTTATATTAGCAAAATGCCAAAAAATAAAAAAGTATTTTCACATTGTGAAGTTCATTCATATGCCAAAAAAAATGGTTAGTATTTTTGTTTGCATTATCATCTTACTATTTAGTAAAGTACTAAAAATGGATTCTTGTAATTAACTATTACATATAATTACATTTTTAATACAGTGATAGAAAAATCAAGGTCCTTGGTCTTGTACAATCCTCATGCTATGAGTTAGGTTCAAAGTTTATCATCATTAGATCGAGCCTGAAAAAACTTTATCGATCATAATTACAATGTCTTATTTTATTTATTTTTGATTTACTTTTCAGGCCAGATTTATTTCGGATCAAATTGAAAATTTTTACACGTGATTACTCATGAGTTTGCCTAATATAGCATGGATCAGATAAGTTAAATAAATATGAGAAATATAAAAAATAAAATACTCACATTAATATTTAAATCAGAATGAGAAATGTATGGTTTGTCTTATTTTTCTTACATTGTTTAAATTTGAATATCATAATTAATTTGAAATCAATAACAATTAAGAGTTCATCATCAACACGAGAAACTTACAATAACAATAATTACACTACATTTTCAATTAAGTTAGGATGACTATATTAATAATTATCACTTATAGTTAAACATAGAGAAACAAATGAAGTGGCGGATGCTCTAGCAAAATATGTCACCCAAAAATATGCTAAAGGCCTTTTTAGGATATTGGTATTGGAAAACAAAATGATTATATTTGTGTTGGTTTAGTTTTAACAAAAAAAAAATAACTTGAGACCAAACCAACCCGACATTATATATGTAATTTTAAAATTTTATTTTATACATAAACATATTTACTTTGATATCATTTTAAAATATTTATTATACTATTTCATAGTTTTTATCTTTTAATGTATTATTTCAAGTTTAAAACTTAGAATTCGAAATGGTCTAATAAAGATTATAGTTCATAGATATTGATAATTATAATAAATATTAAATCAAAATGAAATTAATACTAATGCAAAAAGAAAATCAATTCAACACTAAGAATGACAATAATATTGAATATTTGTTCTTTAGTTTTACATTGGTTTAGACAATTGAAATGCATAATCTAATTTTAATTTCGTTAAATATTTAATAATGTAACTAATACTTATTAAACTTATTTTAGCATGATTTAGTACTTTAAAATTATAATTATTTTCATTATGACTTTACAATATTTATTTTATATGACGATTTCATTATTATTTTTTATTGAATATTTTTGTGTCATCGATACTCATCTATATTTTGTGTTATTTTTTTAAGGAACATCTTAGATAATTGTATATTGGTTGGACTAAAGAAATATTTGGAGCACAAGTTAGTTATATGTTTGTATGCAAACTTTAAGGAAAAAATTCAAAAATCTGGAAAAATCCAAAGTTTATTAGTTTGGTTTGATTTATAAATTTAAAAAATTGACACAATGGTTTGGTTTGGTATTTGAAAAACCTAAACCAACCCGAGGTTGAAAAACCCGAAAAAATCTGAATTTTATTAGGATATGTTTAGAAATCCTACTTGGAGATAAAGTTAGGTTTTCCCTATAAATAAAGGGGTTCTCCTTCATTGTAGAGAAGATCTGTGAATCCTGAATATACTTTAAGAGGAATAACAAGTTTTTTCTCTTTTCCCTACTTTGTTCTTCTTCATAATTTATATTATTTCATAACACGTTATTAGCACGATTGTTCTATTCTTAATGAATTATGATAAAGACAGGAAAAGAGCAAAAGAGATATTGCATAAGTTATGCAATAAGGTTCTCATCTCTCTAAGGTATGATTTATCTTTACTTTGTTAGTTAAATTTCTTTATGTGACAGATCTGGAGTTACCATCTGGTGTAAGCATTTAAAGAGACTTGTCGATTTTTTATACGTTTAATTTTAACCGATTGGGAAGAGAGTTTTGTAATTTATTTTAATAATTAAATAAACACAATTTAGTGAGAGGTATGTTTTCAATCTTTATATGAGGTATGTGATCTATTAAGTTATATATATTAACTACTAATGTTGATTATAAGAAATAAATAATCTCAAATTTCTGTGTAATTATAATATATGATCATTAAAAGTGATAAAATTACAATTATTTCTAAGGCTTGAGGTTGAGCCTCATCGTGGGTAAGACGATAAATTTAAGTTTTATCGCACCAAAAGAATAAGACGATGGATTTACGTTCAATCGCACCAAGAGGGTTAGACATTGGGTTAAAGTTCTGGTGCACCATGATGAAAAGATATTGGGTTCAAGTTCCATCGATTTATGGTCTAAAACATTTTTATATGGATAAGACATTGAATTTGAGTCTTAATGCACCATATTGATGATATAATAATGACTAAAGAAAAACTAATGTATTTTCGATGAGAAGTCATGAAATTTATGAATTTGCTCCATTACTAAAGTCAATGTGGTAGTAGTGCATAATATGTCTGAAAGAAGACAAGTGATTGAATAATGCACATAAATATGGAATGAGGTACTAAAGCTATCATAATTTGATATGCTCACATGTTTGTGTTTCATTCATGAAGAATGAGAACTTTTGATAAATGCTAAAAATATAGATCCGTTCTTTAAAGGGAATGAGGTGCCAGTCACCATGCTAGGCATGAAAAAGATTGCAACCTTTGATCAATGATGTGGTATCACAAAGAATGTCTCTAAGAAGACATGTATTGTAGAAAATTTTCATACTTTATCTTCAGGCTTGTATTGGACAAGAATTGGTGCAATTAAGGCACATTCTATAATCCATATTATTGATCTCATACATTACATAGTAAGCATGAATTTACAACTACTCAATGCATAAAATATAACTTACCTGGGCACCAAACAGTTGCACAGGGTTTTTGATTTCGTTCCCAGCTTTTCCAGACTCGCTAATGTGAAATTGGCCAAGAATTTGCAATATTCCACCAACGCCATGCTAGAAATGTCATTCTCATTCTTTCCCAAGCTTAGAATTTTTTTTCTGAGGTTTCTAGGATAATTGACGACTTCTCTAGATATTTTAGGAAGATGGAGAAAGAAGAATTTCTCGTAATTACGTTATATCTTGCCTATACTGTTGTAGCGCCGTCGCGCCAACGGCATGCAGCCCATTATAGCGTGAAAAGGTCCAAATTTTTTATGAATTTTTGTCCTTCCTTAATAACAATGATTCGGGTCGTTACACCATAACTCCACGCAGTTGAGGCGCGTGGAAGATATTTGGATGCCACATAAGTCATAAAGGTGTATAAAATTACAAAAAATCAGTTTAGAAGGTTAATAGAACCTTAGTTCAGTCGAGGTGTGTCTCTGATATTTTGGTCATTGTATACGGAGTGTTAAGATACTCGTAGTAGTTTGTTATCAATAATTATCATATTGTTATGTGATTCAATCTTTTCCACAATATTTGATTAATTTGTTAAAGTAGTTCCTTAGATTTAGTCAAGATAGTTACATATTAAGTTGTTACAGTAGTTCCTTAGAATAAGTCACGTTAGTTACATCTTTCTTGTACTTAAGTTGATGTTACAATTGAATAAAATCATTCAAGTTTGCTTCGATTGTCAAATCTCTTTATGATTTCAGAGCCCCTCTAAAACTCTTACAAGTCTGATTCAATTTTTTTCCTCTATCTCTCCGCGTCAAAATCATAGTACCAGTGACAGTGTCGCTGCAGTCACGACTACAACTCATGTGGTAAAACTCAATCCACTTGTCCAAGTACCCATCAAAATACAAGGTAACCTCAACTCTGTGACCTGGAAGACACAACTAGTGATGCTACTCAATGGATACAAGATCATTGGGCATCTCGCTGATGCCAAATCTGCTCCGTCAACCACTATCACACAAAGATAGAACTATCACAAATCATGAATATGAGATGTGGTTTTGCGAAGACCAGCTAATTCAACATGACATGATGGAATCCGTTGACCCGCCCATTGCTCCCGCTGTTGCAACTGCCTCCTCAGCAAAATAGCATGGGACCTCCTTCATACGACTTATGTTAATTGGAGTCACACTTGCATCTTCAACTTGTGAGATCAGTTACAAAACTTAGAAAGGACCTCTAAAATAGTTGCAACCTATCTGTAGGAGATCAGATCAATTGATGATGCTCTTAAATTAGTAGGCTCTCCAGTGGCAGATGATGAACTAGCAATCAAGATCTTGAGTGGCCTAAATCATAAGTACCGTGAAATCACTGCAGCTATACGGGCGCGTGACACAACCTTAAGCTTTGAATTTCTATTTTAGAAACTCACGAACCATTAAATTTTTCTCTAACATCAATATATTGATAAATCATCCTCCTTAATCACGACTATAGTTGCACAAAGGACAAACTTTCAGCCCTAACATCAGAAGAATGATCGTCGTTTCCCTAATCAATCTTCAAAACAAAAATCTCCACGACATTTGTACCCTAGTAATCAACAAAATGAAAGACAACCTAGGCAATCGGTGAAATGCCAACTTCGCCAAAAAATTGGTCACACAGCTGATATGTGTCGCTCAAAATTGCACAAGCACTTTGAAGCTAAGGTCAACTTTGTGTCGAATCATCACTCAGATACAAATCCTTGCAAACTTGATTTTGGTGCAATCCATCATGTCCAAACAGATTCAGATAATCTTGAAGATTATACAGGCAATAAGGAAGTGTCCATGGGTGAATGTAAAACTATTCCCATTACTCACACTAGTTTAACTCAAATTAAGGCTTCTAACTCTAATTTTATGCTCTCTAACACTCTTGTGATCCAGCTATGAAAAAGAACCTTATTTCTATTGCGAAGTTTTTCTCTGACAATCTAACCTCAATCGAATTTTTTTCACTCTTTTCTTGTGAAGGATCTCAAAATTCAGAGAATGCTGATCAAGGTCGGAATAAACATGGATTCTATGAGTGGCCCCAAAGGGATCATATGTCACCTTCTACCAACTTCACCTCCACCAAAGTCTGTGTCAAGTGTGGCATCGTTGTTTGGGTCATCCTCGCCTAAAAATCGTAGACCTAGTACTGAATAAATTTTCCCTTCCTTTTTCCATGAAAGAAAAGTTTGGATTTAGTTATTCTTGCTCATCAAATAAAGCTCATTGTTTGTCATTTCAACTGCTCACTTTCAATAGTAATGCACCACTTTAAACTTTTTTTTACTAATTTATGAGGTCCTTCACCCTTTTTGTCACCCATTGATAATAAGTTGTATTTCTACATTTTTGTTGATCATTACACCAAATATATTTGGTTATATACAATCAAAAACAAAAGTGAAGTTGCTTCCACTTTTTTGCAATTTCATCCTTTGGTGGAAAGTTCTTTTAAACAAAAAATGGTTTCACTTTATACGAATGGAGGGGGTGAATACGCAGGTCTTAAACACTAACTACAATCCAGTGGCATTGAGCATTTAATATCCCCACCCTACACACCCCAACAAGTTGTCATAGTTGATAGGCGTCATCATCACATTGTCGAAATAGCTTAAACTTTTCTCAATGAAGCCTCACCACCATCTGAATTATGGTCCTTTGCCTGTCATCATATTGTCTATCTCATAATTAGACTTCTTACACCGGGCCTAAATAATTACTCTCCTTACAAAAAATTATTTGGTGAGCCTCCAAAATACTCTTCACTAAAAAAATTTGGTTGTCTTATCCTTGGAGTAAACCATACACACACAATAAATTTCAGCTTAGATCTACACCATGTGTTTACTTAGGATTTTCTATTGTTCATCACACACCTTTGTTTTGATCCAGTGCACTCAAAAATATCTGTTAGTCGTGATGTTCAATTTTGTGAAGATATTTTTCCTTTTACACAAATATTTTCACAATTGAAAAATACATTAAAATGGGAAATCATAGATTCCCAAGTTTGTAAGGAACCTTATCCAGAGGTCCAAAACAATGTGGACTCCAATCTCGTTCCAACTCTTCCATCGTCTATTCCTATGCCCCTAACTATTCACTCTCATTCAAAAACTCAAGAGACCATGGTTGAAAGGCAACTATCACCAGTCGCAATTATTTAATAATGTCGACCAGACCACCTCTCCCCCATTACCCGATTCAGTCCTCCCCCACCAATATTGATACAACAACCACCGAATCCTCCAGAAATTATGCCACCTGCCGCTGCCCCTCCACCCTCTAGTGTAGTCACAAGGTCCAAAAATAATATCTTCAAATCGAAGAAACAATTGAGCTTCTTGGCTCACCTTTCTCCCACAACAAATACCTTTAAGAAAGCAGTTAAGCGCATTGAATGGAAAAATGTCATGGATCTGGAATATGAAGCCTTAATGAGAAACCAAACTTGGGAACTAGTACCTAAGGACCCGATGAAAAATGTAGTTGATTGTAAGTGCCTATTTCTCATTAAAAGGAAATCTGATGGTTTCATTGACAGGTACAAGACACGATTATTAGCCAAAGGTTTCACAAAATGTCCAAGATTGGACTTTCATGAAAATTTTAGTCCAGTTGTCAAACCAGCCACCATTAGAATCGTTCTTTCCATTGCGATTCAAAATAAGTGTAAAATTCACCAGCTTGACATGAACAATGCATTTTTTAGTTTACAAGTATTCATGGCTCAGCCGAAATGCTATGCTAATTCTAAATTTCCTAATCATGTATGTCAAATCAAAGAGTCCATTTATGGCTTAAAACAAGCGTTACTAGCCTGGTATGAAACTCTCAAATCACACTTGACTAAAATTGGTTTTGTTAAGTCTGAATCAGATGCTTCTCCGTTACTTTTCACATCTAAAGTTGTGACGATGTATATTCTGGTGTATGTTGATAATATCCTTATCACTAGGAATTATCCAATCATTGTCGCATATGTAATCACCTCTGTAGCTGACAGGTTAACCCTAAAGAATCTTGATGAACTCAATTATTTCTTGGGGATCGAAGTCAAACATGTTTCGGATGGGATTGTCTTATCACAGTCCAGATACATACTTGAGATTCTCTAGATGTATATATGGCCGACTGCAAATGAGTTACGACACACATGTGCTCAAGTTCACCACCCAAAGCAAACAATGGTTCACCTCTTGCCAATGCAACCTTGTATTGACACACTCTGGGTAAGTTGCAATATTTATCATTCACACGTCCTGATATTGCATTTGCAGTTAACAAATTATCTCAGTTTATGCAATCCCCCAGTCTAGAGCACCAGAAAGCAGTAAAAAGGGTTCTTCGATATCTCAAGGCATCAGGAACATTGTGTCTGCAAATCTCTTACTCTGATAATAATCTATATATTTATGTCGATGATGATTGGGCGGGTGATCCTTGTGATAGAATCTCCACATCTAGTTATATACTTTTCTTGGGGACAAATCCCAAGTCGAATACAAATCGGTTGCCAATGCACTCTGTGAGATTACTTGGGTCCACAACATGTTGAATGAGTTACGATATCAAATCTCACAAACACCAAGCAGTTTTTATACTAACATTGGTGTCTCATATCTCAGCAAAACCCCAGTCTTCTACACTAAGATTAAGCACATTGCAGTAGACTTTCATCACCTCCAAAACAGTGTGGAATCGGGCAGATTGATAGTCAAATATCTTCCTGTCGTGGATCAAATTTCGGACACTCTCAGAAAGTTGATGCCCAAGCCTGCCTTCCTTCTGTGTTTATCCAAGTTAGGCATTGATGCACCACACCTAACTTGCAGGAGTGTGTTGAGATACTTGCAGGAGTGTGTTATCAATACGTATCAGATTGTTATTTGATTCAATCGTTTCCACAATATTAGATTAAGTTGTTAAAGTAGTTCCTTAGCTTTAGTCAAGATAGTTTCATATTAAGTTGTTAGAGTAGTTCCTTAGAATTAGTCAAGTTAGTTACATCTTACTTGTATTTAAGTTGATGTTACGATTGAATAAAATCATTCAAGTTTGCTTCCATTCTCAAATCTATTAAGGGAGGACTTCTACCTTTTCTCTTTAAATTAATATATCTTAAATTTAATATAATTCAAATTATTTAATAAATTTACATTCAATTAGTTTTGAATAATTACAATAGTACTCTAAAACATCATGAGAATATGTAGAATTACGTTGTATTCTTTATCAAACATTTAAACTAGAAAATAATGTCATGCATGCATGATAAATAATTAAATACAATGAAACTAATAAGGAGGTACTACATATTAGCTAGATTCCAGTAATCACAAACATAAGTACTCCACTAACTAGTTGTGAAATTTCCAGTGGGGTCTTAGAGAGGATAGTGTGTATGTATACCTATTTTGAAAGATAGAGAAGTTATTTTCGATAGACCCTCGTGTCAAGAAAAAATATGCAAAAGTAGTTCAAAAAGAGAAATATATGAAAATGAAGAAGCTACGATAAATAGATAACGAAATTACTAAAAGCAATTCATATGATCCTCTAACATCTTCATTCATGAAGAATATACGGCTTCTATCAAAAATAATTTTCTACCCATAGGAGAAAAAAGAAATTACAATGTGTAAATTAGTTTGCAATAATTTAATGTGAAAATATAAAATTTGGTTAAATTACGCGTTTGAAAAGTTTCCATATTATAATTACTCGTAAGTAATTTAGGAAACTTAATTTGGTAATCCTTTTTTTAAATAGATAACTACACGTATATATATAATTATACTTTTCCTTACCATCTTTATTCATCCATATTACAACAAAAAGTTAGGGTTAGCTTGTTCATCGTTAAATATTCTTAAATCTCCAAAGATAATTAGCTTGATAGTTATGACGATGCTTGATATTGATACGTTGGAAAAAGACAACAAAATTCTTAGGGCCGCAATGTTAAAAAAACGTTATGCTAACGTGATCATGAAATCTCAAAAACGAGTTCTTGGAAAAGCGTTTGATGAAAAAAAGATGAAGAAAAAGGCTTCATTATGGGAGAAGCAGTTGCAAGAAGAAAAAGTTAAGTTGCGGGAAAAAGATAGAGAAGCGGCGCGAATAGCTATTGCAAGCATCAAAAGGACAGTAAATTTTGGTGATGGTCTTGAAGCCGAAAGAGATTTCATGTCCATCATTGGTGCTCCAAATCGATTGTAAATTGAAGAGTTTATATCATCGGATTAATATTTGTAGAATAATATAGGTAGTGTATTCATTAGTTTATTTTTCTCATGTACGTGTTTGTTGATGGTAATGAGAAGTGAATATATTTGATCAATCTTGGTTGTATAATGTACTTATCTCAATCTTATTACTTTTAATTAGAATGTTGTTCAAATTGATTTGTAGTTTAGTACTAAAGGAGTTTTATTTTTAAGAAATAATAGGGTATTGTGTATCCAATACAAAAATAATGAGGTTTTTTTCGATTTAAGAAATACTCTATTAATGAGATTTGATTATACGAACTACAGGAACAAAATGCACAGAGTGAAATACTTCTGTTATTGATTTTCCAAAAATCGTGTTTTAATAAAATTTAATGAATAATTAAAATGAGCATTTTTTTTATATAAAAAATTATATTCCAATAAAATTTAATTAAAATTTATTTTAAATGGGTTGGCGACTTTCTAAATGAAATATCAATAGTTAAGTGATTTTGAGGTCATAAAGAAAGTTGACTAATGTGTGTGACATGCGGCCTATCTTAAGAATTACAAATATTGAGATGAGCTCCACATGTTGCAACTTAATATTCACACACTAATTAAGTCATATAAATAAATCTTGATACCTAATTATATTATTACAAATAGTAGCCACTAACCAACTATGGTTTAATCCTGATGTCTCTCAAGAGCTCAAGTTAGTACTTACGAGAGATTGTTGCTTATACATAGACTATGTTATATATTATAGTAGTTATTTAATACACATGATGTTTTTCATTTTCAATTCAAAGGTTGCGAGTTCAAGTCAGCAAGGGAGAAAAAGGGGTGAAAGCTTCGTAAAAAAAAAAGAGTTAAACTCTCACAATGTAGGTGAGAAGTATACTGATATCCTGGGGCACACTACTAACGTGCAAAAAGAAACTAGTGAGTGCAAATCAACATACAGTGGAAGCGCATGCTCAAAATAGAAGTTCACACAATTATATCATTTTAATTTTAAAATTATTCTATTTAGAAAAACGCTATCATAGCAGCGATTTTATATTTTTTTTGAAAATTGCCAAAAATGCTGCACGGGCATCGATGTTCAGCGATTTTGATTATTTAACAGAGTAACGGCGTCAAAATAAAATCGCTACCCCACGAGCGATTTTGCCCTTTTGCTTAAAAAAAAGTTTGATGTGCCCTTTTGGAATTTTGATCAAATTTTCTTTGCCCTTTCAGCTCCGGACTCTAATTTGCAACATAATCTATATATCTATGTTTCAACTCTCCTTCGATCAGCTATACGAAAATTCACATAGTGCTATATCTAACTCTTTATTATACAGATTTTCTTATAATCTTTAGATTATTCCTACATTTGTCATTTATAAATATAAAAAATATTGGAGTAAGCAACATCATATGATATACAAGGAATGTGCAAGCTAAGATTTGGATTTTGGGGGATCAACTTTTTTAGAGATGAACAAAGCATTCTTTTTACTCTGTTTTTTAGTTGAACAAAGGTGAATGATCTTCACAAAGAATATGTTTTATTTTAACATAGTTTCCTTCTTTGAATGTAAAATAAAGGGTCATGCATCAAAATATAACATGCTGACTCTTTACTAATATACTTGTGTGATGTAATTTGTAAACAAATTAATTATAATTTATTTGATCTTTTTAAAGATTAAATTAAATATTGTACTATATTAATTGATAATAAAAGTTATTTATGTTTATTTTTTGTAAGTGTTGTGTAAGATAGAATATATAGAACTACATTTTTTTATCATTTTTTTCTAATGGGGTGTACAAGATTGAAACACGATGAATAATTTGAAATATAGAAAGTAACATATAATTAAATTATGGGGAAATGCACAAGTACCCCCCAACCTATGCGCAAAATCTCAGAGACACACTATCTTGTGGGCTCAGCGCGTGTTGACATTTTTTTTACCCCTTTTCGGCGTACGTGCACTATCTTGTGGGCTCAGCGCGTGTTGACATTTTTTTCAAGCTAGTGCCACGTAGGACTAAAAGAGTAGAAAATTATTTATAAAATAAATTCAGGGGGTATAGGACCTTAGTATAGTATAAGTGTGTCTCTGAAATTTTGGGCATAGATTGGGGGGTACTTATGCATTTTCCCTTAAATTATTAATAACTTCTTTAATTCACGGTATTAAAAACTTCTTTAATTCACGGAAGAAAGGATGATTTAAATGTGTATCCTTATTTATTTATCCTTTTGTCTCATTTTAAGAAAAGGAAAATTCAATGTTTCAACTTTTATATTATTTCATATTTTAAGTTGTCACTCTGTTGATGCTATGTTTCCGTATTCTAAGCTCATTTTAAAAAAAAAATAATTTAGAAGGATTTTATATTTGATATGATCCCCTAATAATTAAAAAAATTAACATTGATTATTAATTGTAGTCTTCATTTTATTTTAATTAACTCTAAGAAGTCTTGGTGGCTTTCGAATTCTTTACATTTTTCATCTTTCTGATTCTTTTTTATGAACTTTGTCTAGCATGTAATTACAGATGAGATAAAAATATGAATATATATTAATTTGTGTTGATAATTATAGTATTTTAAAGTACCAAATATTATTATTTTTTGTTTAATTTGGAGAAGAGATACTTTGTTGTTATATTTTAATTTGTTATTGGTATCCAAGAGTAGATTCTGAATATTTAAACTATTTTTTGTTTGAAAATAAACGATATTCGTGTAATTTAATCACTAAACTATTTTTAAATACAATGATAATTTGAAACAATTTATATCAATTTAGATGAGTACACATGTAGCGCACGTGTCCAAAAACTAATATTATTACAAATGGAAAGATCATAACTTCAAAGTCAGATTACAATTTCAAATCTCTTCACTAAATTTATATATTGTTAAAAAACTAATTAATAAAATATTAAATAATAATTATATGGTATTAATCCATTATATTTCTAGATTGAATTAATTCACAATTTATTTAATTTGTTTTAATTCTAAAATGGAGTTTGGTAGATGAAGTGTTTTGTAACAACAAAAGACAATAAATTATACTATCTCCATTCACTTTTAATTGTCATTATTCATTTTATAGAGTCAAATGATTATTGGTGGATGTAATTATATTGCTCATCACAGTCACTTTTATGTTAATGTATGCATACACTTAGTTATTCTAATATATAATTATTGATGAATGTAATTGCTCATCACATTATGCAACGAAAAGAGGTAAATCTATTTATGCTTTGTTAGTTATTGAGGAAGTTCCTCCATTCTTTTAAACTAGAATTGTTTGTCATTTTAATTTTTGTTATTTAAAAGTTTTAGAATTCATTAGCTATTTTATTGTTTCTAGTCTACTCTATTTCATCTTATTTTCGAGTATTTGTGGGATGAATATAATGTACATCTGAAGCTATATAATTTATTGTGATTCTATAATAATATAAGGATATTGATAAACTTTTATATATTCTTTTCAAATATTATGTGACATTTTCACAACTAATAATTCATGTGAAATCTATATATTAAAATGATAAAATTTCTTAAAACTATTTGATATGATTGTCAGATTGTCCATTTGATGTTAAGTTTTAATTTTGTGTTACGCTCATTTTCTTTTGATTACTTAATTTTATGAAATAGCTATTTATACATATTGTAATTGTATTTAAATCATTTACAAATATTTATACTAAGTATCGTGAAATACACTATATATTTTTCTATTCTGAAATTTAATTTTTTTAAGTATATAAAAATCTTATAGTAATTATATGGGATAAACGTGTAGCACACATTCCCAAAAACTAGATTTATGACTAGAGTAGACACAATAGTTCATATGGTAGATGGAATTGATGTTTTCATAAAGCTATATCAAGGTTGGCCACCAACGCTGATATCTCTCAAGAGCTCAAGTTAGTATTACTTTATTCACAAGAGATATCTTTGACCCACCTTTGCAAGGTTGCGTTAACTTGCTTATTCGTAGCACTGTTATATATTATAGTAGTTGTTTAATACATGTGTTGTACATTTTGTGACTTTGTGTAGACGTCTCATTGGGATTGGATTGTTAATCAAATATAGATGTAAAATTGACATTGTGAATTATAATTTGACTTGAACTTGCATGGTGTATATAATGGTTAAAGGGATGCAAAACATGACTAAAATTTGTCAATATGCTTTCTAATTAAGAATGAAAAAGATTGAAACAATGAGGTATTTGGTGCACTATGAAGCGGTAGTTTTTAAGGGAAGATTGAGTTCACACACAACCATTTTGGCCATGCGCCCCGTGCCATCAGTGCGCCGCAAACTTGGGCCAATAGTTTTGTGTCGGGCGCCAGGGGTCGCTTGGCCTATTCCTTCCGTGTTTCATTCCAAACGTGTTTCCATTTAGTCGTGGCTACGTTTTCCTTCTTTGTGTTAGCTCCTATAGGCTCCATTTATCTTTGAAAATTCTTACATGTTTTAATCACGTGTCTTAATGCACATTCAAAACTAAATTGAGTTTAAGAGAAAAGTTCAAGAAGTTTTTTTGAGTTATTGTTGAGGATCTTTTGTAACAGATAATGATTTTAAACTAATTCTGTTAGTAAGCAAAGATGAATGTTGAGAACAGTGTTATTCGTGATTGAGAAAAGATATAAGGGGACTAAGTATTACCAAATGTAACACTTTTACAATGAAAAAGAGAAACTTTGATTTCTAAAAAGATTAATGAGTTTAGAGATTTAATTCAAAGCAGTTACCTCTTTTAAGAGGACCTTTTGAGTAATTACCTCAAATAGAGAAAGAACATGTTTACACATTTGAGCATGACTATATATATTTAATGGGAATAGTATTGAGCACCGATATGGTGAGTTCGGACCACACACATTCCTCATAAACTGTGTAGCCAACATCAGTAAAGGTCATACTTTTTAGACGATTCCTTATTGTTTTCAAGCATAGCTTAGTGAATTACTTAGTTGAGGTGTTCTATACCCCGACAAGGTATAGGACAGTTTCGGCATCGTGGACGAGACATTGTATCATCACATAACTCATAGTAATGATTGTCGGTTAGATAATCTCTCAAAGAGTAAAGAGTAAATTATTGTATTTTTATATACATTCTTAAGTTAGTATCTATTTATTTTGAAGCTTTAAACATTTTACCTTTTGTAATTGCTTTTGTATTGAGTTGAGCTAAGGTGAGTACTCTTTTAGTCTTGTCAGTTATGTTACTTATGCATTCAGTTCTCTTTACATGTTTGTACATTCAATGTACTGATGTCATTTGACTTGCATCTTATTATGATGTAGATATAGGTTTAGGATCATCAACAGACGCTTCGTTGAGATCATTTGACATTCCAATTAGCTTTGGTGAGCTTCCTTGCATTCTGAATTATTTTCCCTTTTCCCTTTTCAGTTTAGACTTTTTAGGATGTTGTGGGTCTTGTCCCAACATCTATTTGAACAATAGAAGCTTCATAGATAGTTGAGTTAGGAGTCTCTCATTATTGTTCCTTTTTGTTGAGATGTTTTGAGACTGTTTTGCAAAGTATTATCACTATTGAACTTAAGTATTTTTAGACAGATTGAATTAAGTGAGTTTGAATGTCTAAATTCTATTTGTAAGCTTCTTATCGTTTGAGTATGTCTTCCGCTAAGTAATCAGTCAGGCCAAGAATTCGTGTGGAGACAAGAAATGGTTCTTGAGTGTCGGTCACGTCTTTGGTGTAGGCTCGAAACGTAACACAAATATTAGGTCATCTTTCATTAATACTTTACTTTATTCTATGTACATATTTAACGGTTATTATATTCGTGGAAGTCCCTTCGGGAACATTCGATAATAAAAAATATTCATGAAAAAAAAAGAATTGTCTTCTCAATAAAAAAAATGAGTTCAATCGAGATCCACGTTGTGGATTCTGAAAGGTGTTAATAACTTTTCTTTAGAATACCTTAGACTCTTACCTAGAATCTAATTGATTTCGTAGATACAATTTCTTAAATAGGTTTCTTAATTTTTTCTAAATTAGGTGATAATTGTAATACTCCAAAATTTTACACTCCCTGTGTCTCAAATTATATGACATTTTCTATTTTTTGAGAGTCAAACAGTTTAAGTTTGACTGATAATTTATGCATGGAATCTTCAATTTTATTCAAATGAAATTTATATAGTATTTATAAACTACGTAAAAAGTACTATAAGTCACAATAATTGACAATTCAAATATTTTAAATATGTATGAAAAATTTATGATAAAGAGTGTGTTTGGTATGAAGGAAAACATTTTGTGGAAAATGTTTTCCAATTTTTCCATGTTTTGGTTGGGACAAAAGTTTTGAAAAATGTTTTCCAAATCAACTCATTTTCCTCAAAATTAAGAAAAATGACTTCCCTTCAAAAATTAAGGAAAACATTTTTCAAAACTTTCCTCCAATTTCAAATTACATTTTTTTTGGGAAAACATCAATTTTAAAAAAATATTTTCAATTTCAAAATTTTATTTTTTCACCCGATCACTGACCCCCCCACCCCCCCACCCCACCCAAGACCGGCCAGCCCCCCAACCCCCCAACCCCAGCCCCTCCCCATAAAATTAATTTTTGCTTTATTTAAATAGTTTCAACTTAAAATTTTTATTTTTAAACTCCTACCCCCCCCCCCCAACCCCAAAAAAAATTAATTTTGTTTTTTAAAAATACTGTCAACTTTTAATTTTATTTTTCACACTCCTACCCCCTCCGCCCACCCCACCACCAGCACCACCACCAAAAAATAATAATTTTGTTTTCAATTTTTTTTTCAATTTTATAAATTATTTTTTAATCTAGTAAAAATAAAAGATGTCTCTCAAAAATATTTTTCATTCATAAATCAAACACTAAAAATCATTTCCGAAAAATATTTTCTACTCACCAACCAAACATGAGAAAATAAGTCCAAAATCTACTTGTTTTCCAGGAAAACATTTTCTAGGAAAACATTTTCCTCCATACCAAACACACCCAAAGAATATACTTGTTTAAATCTCGATATCCAACAAGTGTCACATAAATTGAGACAAGGGATAATTAACTTTTTAGAGTCCGACGAAGTTACGTTGTATTTGAAAAAATAGAATGTGACAAGATTAATTAGACACTAATCACTATCTCCTCCATGGATCCATCATTAAACACAACTATTATTTCTTTTTTTAAAACACAACTTTTTCTTCATAAAAGTATTACAACACATCATTATTCTTTTCTATACAAAAAGAACATATTACAACAATCATTAATTATTATTAATGATAAAATTTAGAATATATTTTTATTTCTTAATATTCTTTTAATTGAAGAAGTATAAGCATTTGCTAAAATTAAAATTAAGATATAGCAATTATAATGTTATAAAACACAAAGATTTATTACATTTTTCAAAGCATAAAATATCAAGGAGTTATTGTCAACTCTTTTTAATATTAATTTTAAAATTTTAGAATATATTAGCAAATGTTTATCCTACTTCAATTTGAAAAATGTTAAGAAATACAAAATATTTTCTATCTTATTAGAATTCTTAAAATTATTATCTAAATAAAAATTACTAATAATGTTACTATAATCCTATATCTTATATAATCAGTTTAAAAAGTATATAATGTAATTTTATTTTAATTGATAAAAACATCTTTAAAAGGAAAAAGCTTCTTTAGAAATAAATTGTATTTTAAAAATTAAAGAAAATAATATATTTATTCGAAAAATTATATTTTTTGACCTAAAAATAACCAGATGAACATTTTTTAACTTAAATATTAATGACACAGATATTTTTTATTCAATTTCACATGATATTTTTGCCCTTTTTATTTTATTTATCTCCACCTACTCCTCTTACCAAAAAAAGAGTGGAAATAATGAATAGAACTATTAGTACTATAAAGTTAATAACAAATTTGAAGAATATGAGTAGAGCAGCCCACCACAGGTAAAGGGGAAAAAATCCCATCGAATTATAAGTGAAATCAATCAGATCTGAAATTGAGAATATGAGTGGGGTATTCACAATTTCCTCAGTGTATTCTCCTGCTCCTGCTCATCGACTCCAACGTAATTGCATCATTCCCCCATGGAATTCCTCTTTTCCAACCACAAACAAAAGTGGAAATGTCGCACCACTCACTTTCACTTGTAATTTCAGCTCCAACCCTCCTCCTCCTCCTGGTATGTCCTATTTTTTTCAACAATTTTTTAAACCATGTATTTATTTTTAGCCAGTAGTGGTGTATACTAATGTCACCCATTAATTGTTGTGGTAGTGGAAGGGTTTGAAGTAAATGAAAGGATGGAAAGGGTTTTAATGTGTAGTATACTAAACACAAATAATCATGTTTAATGATGTACAATAACATATCCGGTGTAATTTAACAAGTGGAGTATGGGGAGTGTGGTGTGTCTGTAGACTTATTCCTAACTTTGTGGAAGTGGTGAGGTTTTTTTATAAAGCTTCAGCTTAAGTAAAGCATATCAAAATCAAGTATAGAATGATAATGAAGAAGTCATATTAAAAATAAATGAGAAGAGTATAGAATAATGTTATAATCGAAGCATTATTAATGAGAATGTAGGAGAGGAATAATAATAATAACACTAACAAGAAAAACTAGACAATGTTTGACTATCTGCTCATTTTCTACCATAACCTTCTACCTTTGTATCCAGCTATCTAGGGTCATGTTCTCGATAAGCTACCAGTGAGCCATGTCTAGTCTTATCACCCTGGCCTGATATTTCTTTGGCCTAACTCATCGCCTCATACCCACCATAGCCAACCTTTCACACCTTCTCATTGGTGTATCTCCTCTTCACATGCCTTAACCATCTCAGTTTTGCCTCCCTCATCTTGTCCACCACAAAAGTCACCCTCACTTTGTCTCGAATATCTTTATTTTTAATTCTATCTCTCCTAGTATGCAAACACATCCATCTCGACATTCTCATTTCTGCTACTTCCATCTTTTTGAATGCGTTTGATTGGCCAACAATCCGCCTTTTATAACATAGTTTGTCTCATAAACACTTTATAAAACAATACACCCTTTACAACACAGTTTGTCTCATAAACACTTTATAAAACAATACACCCTTTACAACACAGTTTGTCTCATAAACACTTTATAAAACTTACCTTTTAAGTCTTGTTGGCACATTCTTATCACACAAGTCACCGGGTGCGAGCCTTCGTTTCATCCAGCCCGCTCTAATACAATAACTAACATCATCATCAATGTCCACATTTTCATTGATTATTGACCCAAGATACTTGAAACTTCCTCTATTGGGAATAACTTGTGTATCAATCCTCACTTTCATACTTTCCATGAGCAGTCTTTCGTATTAGAGTTTGAGTGCCAAAATAGAAGTGACAAAAGGAAAAGAAAGAAGGAGCTGCTATGTGCAAGACCTGAATCTAACTTGTTATTAATGTGCAACTAAAGAACGAAGGGCCAGCTTCTTGCCAGGTGCGCCCATGAGTGTATTTTGAGGATGGACCTCCTTTTCTAGTATCACCTTTTTTACAGTTTCCTACACTCATTTCTGTTCTTGAGCTATCGATTATGGGTGCTAGTGCACCATGTAGTCATAATGTAGGTCTGCTGATGTATCGTGGTATTGCACACTTACTGACTTAAAACTTCTTGTTGATGTGACATCAGTGACTGAAAACGTACCGACTGAAGATCTTGGATCCAGTCTTCTGCTTTTAGTATCCATGATGATAAGTTACGGTTTCTCCTTTTTGCAAATTGTCTAACTGGTCGGTTTAGGCCTTGAGTCGCAAGGAGTAATACCAGATATACTTGGTAGTCATATCTACTTCAAAGGAAACTTGTCTAAAACTAGGAATCACTATTGATCCTGGAGAATTAAGAAAAGAAAAAAAAAACTCCGCTTGTCCATATCGATTAGTTTTTATTTTTAGGTTCTTGCGAGATATTAGGTTCGACCTTCCTTCGAGCCCGACCTAGAGTGACCTTCCCAATAGTGTCTTCCTTCCTAGAGATAGAACTTTAACTATCAAACGCGTCCATCTCCTTATTCAAGGTGTTTGAGATATCTCCATAACTAATATTCCCTCCCCTGCGTTATATGTAGGTGTTTAACCGGATACGGAGTTTAATAAATTGAAGAAGATGTTTGACATGTAAACCAAATATATTTGAAGTACCCTAATTTTATCCTATTAAATGAGTGCTCGGTTAGGGTTTCACATGTCTTTCTTTTTCCCTCTCATTGTGAAAGAATGAACTTTATATTAAGTGGGTCCACAAGTCGTGTCACTAAGGTTAAAATGGGAATTTTAATCTAAACAAATTTAGAAAAAGAGAAAGATGTCATTCTTTTAAGATAGACCAAAAAGGAAAGGGTGTCGTGTAATATAAGCCAGAGGAGCAACTTATAATAGATGAATCCATTACACTTACGTTTTGGACTTGCTTCTTGGTACTGGGTACAAAGGGAGGTGCAAACAATTCTAGTTTCAGTCCTATTTCTTCAGAAACTGTATTGGCTAACTTGAATTGGTATGGTTATGTCTCTGATCATTTCTCTGCTGCTATATCATCATATTTTTTTGTTATTCAGTAAGGAATATCGTCCATTACTCATACTTGGCTCTAGTCTCCATCCTTGGAACTAATATGGTATGGTGTTGTGCTACTTGTATGCTGAAAAGTATTGTTTAGCAAAGGTGATATGAAGGAGTGACGATATATCCTGCCTAGTCATAGGGTATATTTAAGCTATAGATGTTGGGTAATAGTCGAAGCATTTGCACTGTATTATTAACTATGCCCTACCTTGTCTTGAAGTAGTACCTATTTGGTAGGCATGTGGCTGCCGGCTGGTCAGAGTGATATGTATAATTTGAACTTAGAAGCTATGACTGTGACTATTAGCTAGGAGATCTAATAGTGTCCACACGAAGTAACCAAGTAGAATGAAGCATCAAGATGTTCAACAGAAAAAGAGAAGCACCTTAAGGCCTACGTCTTCCTCGATCTACAAGTTCTACATAATGATCTATTAGAATTACTCATTCTTTAATTTGGTGTCCGCAAACTTCGACTGACTGCAACGTCATTTGGAATAAATTCATTTTGTTTTTCACAATTTTTTACACCACTTCTTCCTCTTCATTTCCTTTTGGGTGGGGGTGGGGAGTCAGTTTTCCTATATTTTCTTTTTGCTCCATTTGAAGAGCCCACAATTTTTATGATTCATATTAGCGGTTCAAAGAGACTTTCTTTGTAACTTGAAACTGAGAATAAACCTTTCATTAGTTCTTCCAGTTATTTTTGGCTTCCCTAGACTTTCTTTTTCCTCTTGCTTTGGTGTGGTTGGGTGTGCAGAGGGTGTCATCGGATTTCCTTTTGAATATGAAATTAGTCACTAATTTGTTGTTTCATTAGTCTTTGCTAGATCCCTGCATATCTTCCAATAACTAAAATCATCTCTCTTGCAGGTGAAAATGAGAGTAAGAATGTCCTTGATGCGTTCTTCTTAGGTAAAGCTCTGGCGGAAGCAGTTACTGAGCGCATAGAGTCTACAGTAGGGGAGTTCCTAAGTACAGTTGGCAGATTGCAATCAGAGCAACAAAAGCAAGTTCAGGACTTCCAGGTATTAAGTAGTTCAAGTTGGAAAACTAGATGCTGTAAGTTAGATTAATTGATATGAATGGTTTGAGTAATTTGTTTTATTTTACTTTGGAGGTCCTCATTCAATGATGATATTTAATACCTTTATATTGGCATTTACCAACAACTACAAGAAAACCTGTAAAATTAGAAAAGGCTAAAATTTTGCATGATGTTTCCTCTTGGTATACACACAATCAACCTGTGTATCTTTACTATATGTTATATACAGTCTAAGCATTTTAATGATGAAATTCTAGTTTATGATTCCTGGATGTCCAGAGTCGTTTACACCCAGAAAAAAACTAGTAATGAAGTGTATAGACTACTTTGCCAGAAATATGTAACCTCAATGGTTTGTGCAAAAACAGGAGGAGGTTCTTGAAAGAGCCAAACAAGCCAAAGAGAAAGCAGCACGTGAGACGATGGAAACACAAGGACTTATTTCCAGCTCATATGCAGCAGACACATCGACAGCAAATGCAGCCTCAGCTTCTGGGAACGTAGCTAGTCCACGAAGAAACATAAATTCCCAGCCTGCCAAGGACTCTGAGATAGGGATATCAAATGGAGACTGATACTGTAGTTGTGTTGTATTGCATTCATCCTTGTGATATCTAGTTATATCTAGTTTAGATTTGTTCAATGAAACAGTATGATACTAGTGGAAGAGGTAATAGAACTCTCTCTGTGAATACCATTTCACCATAAACATTGTACCTTTTCACTCTACATAATTGATAAAACTTAATAAATTATAGTACAGTGTTGTAAGTCGTATTACTGGTGCAAAAAATTGTATATAGATGATAAAACTATCACCACATCAAGATTTTCTCTGATCTACAGAACAGAAAGACTAAATTTGTGACGTACAAATTAGTCATTCAAATATTTCGTCTGAAACTTAACAAGACAACTGAACTGAGGAAAGAAACAAGACGCGATGGACAAAAATGCTTCTCGTGATATATGGTTGCCTCAATTTAGTACAACAAAAAAGATGGGTCTCCAGTATCAAATATATTTTACAGGGCAAACAAAAATTTAGCAACCACAAAAAGTGATTGTTAAGCATAGTTCCTAGCTGGGAGTTTATCTTTCATTCATTATCCAACTCAACCCCAGATGGCAGCTCAAATCTGTTGTTCTTACTTTCATCAGTTGCAACAACTTCATCGGCATCATCCATAGCAGAATCCTTCTTGATATAATCTACCTTAAAGTCGTAATCACCGTCCATATCAGTGGCAGTTGAGGGCTTGTCTTTCTTCCTCCTTTTCTTCTCAGCTTTCTTCTGTTTAGTGTTCAACATGCCTTCCTCACCGTATAACTTCTCATTTTGTCTACTACTAGCACTTTTGCCCCTCGTCTGGGCTTCATCACCTTCTCCTGAATCCATTGGCTCATCTCCGTTCTCACTAACAAGGTTTTCTGTGGCATTATCGCTTTCAGCCAATGGCTGCTGCAAATTGTCCTGGAATGTGTAAATAGGCAAACATACTTCAAACTTTGTTCGAAAAAGATTAAAGTTGACCATAGATGTGATAATTATGATCATAAATGGAGAATACAGAAAAAAAAAATGGCTCTATATGATAATTGGGTTCAAAAAGCATTCAAAGATGAAGTATAACCAGAGCTCTTGGGGAAAAAATTGAAACAAAAAAACTTAGTCAAAGCAGCCTTTAAATCACAAAACCAGATGCAATCATCTTATGATAACATTTGAAGTTCAGAAATGGTGAAGCAATTACGGAATACAATAGTAATTAAATACAAATAGTATTCCAAGAAGTATAACGGGGGAATCACTTACCTCTAGCATGTTATCATCAAAGTTAACGGGCCGATTTGATGGAACTTCAACTGGTTTGAAATCGTTGACAGATTTCAGGCTTCCAATAATAGAAGATTCACTTCCATAAACTTCATCGATATTGAATTCTTTCCCAAGTTCTGAAACTATCTTGACCTCTGAATGCTCCCCCTCATTCCTGGTTGGGGGCAGGGTGTAGTATGGAATTTTCCCTGGAATGTGTCAATAGGACATCAGATTTTTAATAATACGGTACCTTCAGCTATGAGCGTGAAACTCCCTCATATTTTGGAAGTTCAATTCTTTAGAAGGGAAATAAATGGTATTCACACATACCTTCATTCCAGTCGTGCAGAACGATCCTTGCAGCAGCATCAGTATCAACGATTCCTCCCTTTTTGAGCTTACCCCTAACCATAGCAACTTTCTGAAGAAAGTCATCCACATTATCAAAGGTAGGAATTTTGTATATGGTAACCAACATTCTTTCTGGACAAAGTTTGAGAATCTCCTTCACTGTAAACCCACAGAACTAGCAATTAGATACATCAATACTATTGAAAGAGATAGAATCAGAAGCAAAAATGGGAAACAAAATCCAATTACCAGGACCAATTGGGTCGTCTAACTTCTCTATCCTCTTGCAATTTCGAAGAGCAATAGATGCATCATCCTCAGATGCAGACCTAAGCATCACAACACCGGGGCAGTCCAGCAATTTAACATTCTTATCTAACTGAACTTCTTGCAGGGATCTTGTTAATCCTGGAGTAGCACCTACATTGACTACATGAGATCTCTTCAAGCTATTAATCAGGCTACTTTTACCAACATTTGGTAGACCAATGACTCCTACAGTGATTGATTTCTTGATCTGCAAGGAATTATCATTAGTGGGAAACAAAGAATAACTCAAGCAAACAGCAAAATTAAATAACATGATTGACTAAACTAGACAAACAAAAGTTTATGAAGTACTTCAAAATTTCATCTTATTTTATTCCTCCAAAACCTTCCATCTCATGCATCCAAACACAAAAGAATTTTACCATAGAACGGACCCATGTTGATTGTAGATAAGTATAATTGGGCATTTACATGTGACAAGATAACCATTTCAAGGTGGACCCACCTAAATGCAGCTAAACAAGCTGCACATACGATGAGTTCCAAGTTTTTCTTAATCAAACGATAACTTCAAAGTTTGAAAGAGCATGTAAAGTGCAAGTAACTTTGCCAGAGAAGCTCAAAACAACTTCTCGATGTTAATAACGAAGTTTACTGTCTCCTAGTTCATCTTGATTATTAGAAGCAAAGTTCTCTTTATAACACATTCAGAAACACCCAACACACTGATAGAGATAAGAGACTTGAGAATGTCCAAAGTGTAAGAGAGGATTTGAGAAATGGGGTTATCAAGTCGAGCTACTGTAGATTTTAAATTCCACCTGGCTCTATCCGTTAGAATTTTGATGTCCCAAAAGTATTCATTTGAAATTCAAATGAAATTATCTGAACATGGAAGAAAACAATTTAACCCATTGGTTACTAGCACTTTGTGCAAAAAATATACAAGTTGAAGTTAAAAGGCATATTCCAAAACTCAACTACAACACAAGCTAGAGAGAGAACCCCATAAAGATGATCCTGGAAGTACCTCGTGGCTTCGTGAGTAATTCTTCAGCAATTTTATCAGTGTCTCGGCTCCAAGGCAATCACTGGTTTGCAGAAGATTACTAGTCTTACTCTTACCAGCCTTTGAGGAAGGCTTCCAACCCAGGTTTGACTTCTGTTCCTGGGTGCTACACTTGAAAGCAACCGTTGGTAATTCCTCTCTTAAATACTTTAGCCACTTTTCTGCAGCTTCCCGAGGAATGAGATCTGGAGGAAATAATTGAGAAGTAAGAGATCTAATCCAAGTAACAATGTAAAAGTACCCCTTCAAAGATTCTCTACAGAACATTGTATGAACCATCTATCTAGGAATCTGATGCAACATTTCCAGAACCAAAAAAATAGACCAGAATATAGGTTAGTGACCTATATCAAAAGGCTGAAGCTGAGACACATACACATGCACATTATATTTAGATATGGAGATCACGTTATATATATATATATATATATATTCACACATCATTTCCAATATCCACGTCTTTGTGCTTTTATGATTAAACTCAAACCAACAACCTTTTACTTTCTGAAAGACATAGTATAAGTCTATAAAACACAGGGTATATCACTGTAGCTATCGATGATAAGTATATCGTAAAAGAAGAGAATACCCAAGCAGATGCAGGATAATGCTAACAATAATAGAACAAAAAAATACCAATTTTATTAAGGAGTAACACAAGATGTTTCTCAGGTCCTGCTCTCATCACCATCTTTTCCATGTCAAGACAGCGGGTACCAAGAGGATCTCGAGCATCAAGCACTTCCAAAATTACATCCGAAGCATCAATTACTTTGACCAACTCCTTGTAGAAAGCCCTTTCAGAGTTATCTACATCATAAAATCAAGCATCAAGATCAAAGAAAGAAAAAAGGAGTAAGCCCTCTAATTTCACTACCACTTCCTTTGCCGACCTACAAAGAATGAACATAAAGAAAAAACTTCTTCCGCTTACCTCGTTGTTTAACAAAAGAAGCTGAGCCATCATTTACCCTTCCACCTCCATCTTCTTTTTCTTTCGTTGAAGTCAAATCTTCCAGTTTGGACACATCATCATCCTCAAGTAATCCAAGCTTTCTCTTCTTAGCCTGGAAAACAATATCAGTGGGAGGTAAATATGTGGACAGAAAATGTCACCAGGAGGAAACATAGGAACCGGAACCCCAATAGCAAGAAACCTATATCAACCACAAGTTTTTTCCACCATTACTGGAGTTGGTCTTCCAACTTCAAGGCTGAGATGGCCCAGTAGCCACCTATACCTTTGTAAAGGCCCTTAATAGAGATGCTTCAGTCATTGATTCCACCCGGTTAATATGTTATTTTTATCTGCATGCATAACCCTCCCCGAGCACACAAAAAGTAGTAAATCTTACCTGAAAATGAGTGAAACACGTTCTTTTTTATTTCATAGTTCCTTCTTCCTTTTTGGGGGATTCTCTATGATCCCAGGAATTCAGATAATTCCTATCATTAAATGTTTATGATTCATCTCAAATTCATTGAAATTTCCAAACAAGTCCAAGTTCCCTTCTATTTCTTTGTATCAAGTAGAAAATTATAAAAAGATATTTTCATATCAAAATCAACAGCCGACACTAAATATGAGCAACGCAAGGAACCACAATATCATCTCCATAAATTCCATTGGAAGTTCCAGCACAAGTAAAGAGCAATCAAACATTGTAAGGTCGCATTTTTGCATCCTTTATTCATAAAATCAAGCTGATATAGAGCCTTTAAATACCTCTAAATCTATGTATTTATTAAAAGGAGAGGAAGAAGCACCGCATTAAACCAAGTGGCAGCACAATAATAAACCACTTGACAGTTTTAGGACAATGCTCCAAAAATTTTGGAATTTGATCAGCTTGATAATCAGCATGAGTTCAATAACATAGGTCCATGTAATTCTCAATTATGCTATCACGTAAATCTCTTGAAAATGGATGTGAGAGAGACCTATTGTGAAGGGAAAATTAAAATAACCTTAATCAGCAGTTCTTGAATGGTTGTCTATAACTTCACTGTCTATTTTATAGTTCCTTAAATCACATACGGTAATACTCATTGACACTTCATCAAAAGGCCATTTAGAAGATGCGAGGAAGTTGTTTGAGGAAATGTCCCTAAAGAATCTTTAGATCAAATACTCACATGTACAATTCATTAATTGATAGATGTAGGTCAACTCCATGAAAAATTGAAGCTTCGCCATGATTTACAAGATAAAAGGACTACCACCAGATGAATTCACTGTCAGGGGAGTACTTAACAGCTATTGTCAGAATGGAGACATGGAGGGTGCTCTTGGGTTCTTTCTTGAGTTCAAAACTAAAGGTACGCTACCAGATTTCTCGGTTTTCATGTACTTGGTGAGAGGCTTATGTGATAAAGGAATGGAAGAATCTCAATACATTTTGAGGGAGATGCTTCAACCGAAACCTGTCATCGATTTTCTTGGCAGAGTTGAAAATGAAATTGAAACAAAGTCTAGTATAAGTTCTCTTTCTTTTTTGTGTGGCCGAGGAAGCATCCAAGAGGTAGTTAATATTCTTAATGAGGTGGTCCATGTTATTCCCTATTAGAAGAGGGTGTGTTGGTTGGAATTTATTAGAGTAGCCTCATGATAGGAGAGAGAAGAGATTTGATTCTATACACTTATTCTGCAGATATAAAACAGATATAGACTCCATATCATGCAAGAGTTGGACAACGGAGAAGGCATCAAACTACCACAATAATCAAAGACACTCAATAGCACAACTGCTCAACTTCAATTCTTATTATTCATGTATTGCTTTATTGTGTTCAGAAGGGGGTACAATAAAGCTAATGAAGTGGCAAAAGTTATTACTGGTTCCACATAGAGCATATCGGATTTTAGAATAGGAACTAGGCAAGATATTGTTAATGCTACTCTAAATTCCGCCAGTTTATGGATCCATTGTGAAGTCTGCCAGCTAACAAGGAATATGAAATTGCAAGGAGATCAGTTAGGCACGTAATAGGATGAATTAAGAAATTTTTCAGATTGGATCTAGACTGTCGTTGATTGAAGAATTTGAAGCTCCATTGATGGCATTGAGAAAATAAAAATCCCCCCCCCCCGGATCTTCTCTTGGATTGGTTCTATGGCATTTTGGCTTCTCTAGGTTTATGACAAAAGAAATTTAAGGTCCTCTTTCTCAATCTCGATAATTCCAGCAAGACCAGATGACATTAAAGTATGTTGTGGCATTTAAAGGTGAAAAGCGCAAAAAAGCTCTAAGGTCCGTGAGGGCTTTAAGCGCAAAGCGCAAATAAAGCGTGGGCTTTGATGAAAAAAAGCGCAAAGGGAGAAAAGAATACAAATATATACATATTTAGTCAAAGACTAATAACTATAAACATGAATGACAAATATATGTCCGAAGAAATTGAAAAAAAATTATGATAAAGTGAAATATCAATTATTTAGTGTCACTTCTTCATCGAGGCTCATTGGCAAGGAAACGTTTGTCTTAGAACCTTGATGATGACGTTGAAGCGCACATAAAGCGAGGTGAAGCGCTCAACACGTTCTGAGCCTCGCTTCAGGGCTTAAGCGCGCTTAAAGCGCCCCTTTGATAACACTCACCGGCAAGTTGGTTCCATAAGAGCACAAGGACATCTCTCGAGTATAATGAGTATGTTGTATATGATCCACCACAGTTACTAAATCTAACAAGACAATATGGTGTTACTGATCTTATACATGATTCTTTTTTCCATAGGTAAGCATAAGGTTCTTGGTGACTGAAATTCGAGGAACAGGATATAGAGTATGATACAGTTGATCCCGAGAGACAGACAAAAGGAAAATAGTGAAGGACCAGAGGCTACACATGGATATTTTAACTATCCTCTTAGAAGACTTTTTGTGGGATTTTGTATAGTGTACTTTTTGGGCCAAAGGATGGAAGTGGCTTTGCATAGTGGATAGGCGCAAAGTTCGTTAACTTTGGGAGATATGACTAAATGAATCAATTAAAGATCTTAACTTTGGGACAACCACGATTACTCTTAAAATCTCTGCTACCAAGGTTTCTTGGTTTGGCATAAGTTGTTTCTCAGTTGGCAACTAAAATAAGTTCATATTAAATAACCATTCAGAAGAAATTTAATTGCCTCTTTATACTTTGTTATGTGCTCTGATGTCAGAATTCTCCTACTTTTCCTTTTGCGGGTTTTCAAAATATTGTAGATTTGCTTCTTAATATCTAATTACACATGCACACCTGCATTTCTATTCAACTGTTAACGTTTCCAGATTGAATTAATCAAGTGTTACTAGCTTATCTATTAGTTCGATGTAAGCATCAGTGCGGATAAGTTTTTACTATCTTTGATTTCATAATTTTACAGAAAGCAAAATTACATGTGCTCATACTAGTAACAATATAAAGTTCAAATAAATCAAGCAAAGCATAGAAAGCATGGAAACAAGTGATTACCCTCTCTTTACGGGCAGCTTTCTTCTGCTCCAATTCATCGAGAGCACGAGCACGACGAGCCTCAAGAGCCTTGAGTTCCTGCTCCTTAAAAGGCCAATCATTAGGAATTCCTGGATCTTTCTCTACCTTAGGTTTCTTATTAAGTCCAAGCTTTTTTGCCTCTTTAGCCTTCTTCTTATGGTGCTCCTTCACTTTCCTTATAATCTTATGCTTCTGCTTCAAAGACACCCTCTTACTCTTACTCTCTGCAAAACATCAACATATTATTAACCAAAACTCAAAGAAAAACTGAATCAAAAATTCAATTCAATTACTTACTTTTGCTTTTCTTCACCATTTTTGCTTAGCTGATATGCTGTCTCTCTCTGTTCTTTCAGAGATTTAACAGAGAAGGAAGGGTTTTAGGGTTTTGGTTGTGGCTGCGGAAATAATAATAACAAAATTAAGGATCCGGGTCAATTATTCGGGTCGGATTTCCGGTTGGTGTTGTCAACCCGACCCGGGTTTACGTATCAAAAAAAAGGGTAACAAAATTAAGGATCCGGGTCAATTATTCGGGTCGGATTTCCGGTTGGTGTTGTCAACCCGACCCGGGTTTACGTATCAAAAAAAAGGGTAATTGGGGTGAGAGAGGCTCGAACTCTCGACCTCAGGATTACTCGTATAGCTATGAGACCTACGCGCTCGCCAACTGCGCCACCACCCCAATGTTGATGCAACGGAGCTCTTAATTCTTTCATACCTTAAAGTACTTTCAAATATTGTTGGTTGTACTCGAACGTTAATTTTCACAATAGTCGAATCGCGGTAGAATGTATACTTCAAAAAGGGATTGTGTTTTAACCGGAAGCATTTGGCGATAGATTTTTAAATATTTTTGGACAGTTAAGTTTGGGTGAAATTTTAATATGTTCTTAGCATCGATTAAATTTGAGCTCGCGTTGAAAAGTTTATATAAAAAGGTAAAACGCTTTATAACAAAAGCGACTCCATATCCAGGAGCACTTAAAAGATGTTTGATCAAATATCATATGTCGTTTTATTTTATTTTTGCATTTAATAGATTTTCTTTGAGTTTAACTTGTATCCACTACAAGTGCAACTCTTTTTACAATGTCACGTAACTTTAACGCTCAAGGAAGATAAGTTTTTTTAATTATTTTTTACTTTTATTTATAAAACATAAGTATTAAATATAGAAGATTCTAAATATAGTAGTATAAGGTAATTAGGACTCCAAATTTATTTTACCAAGTTCGTCTAGGATTTTACCTTGACTTATTGAAAATAGGAACACTTCATCGTTCTTGTTTCATCATCATGGTATTCAGATTTCTTCAATACCATTAATTGATACGAACCTAAATGTCAACCCGATTAGAATCACATTTTTTATAATAATGCCCCATCATTTTAAAATCCTACATACGCCTTTGACTATGATGATAAGGTATTGGGTTCGAGTCACATAAAATTATGGCCTAACACGTCTTATATGGATAAGACATTGAGTTTGAGTCTCAATGCACCATATTGATGATAAAATAATGTCTAAGGCAAAAATAATATATTTTTGATGAAAAGTCTTGAAATTTGTCCCATTGAATTTGCTCTATTCTTTTAAGCGAATGTGGTAGCCATATATGATAAGTTTAAAATTCCCTAATTGCTCCATTCTATCATACGAATGTGGTTGGAGTGAATTAATAACAAATCTGAAAGATGACAAGTGATTGAATGTATAAATAAAGGCGTGAAAGGGTAGAATTATAACAGTCATCATTATGATAATTATAAAAGGAAAAACACTATGAATTCTCCAAAATAGTCCTTAAAATGTGAAAGTAATTATTATCATTTCAAAACGGTCTTTCAAAGGTTGAAAGTAGTTATTGTGATTTCGTATAAAAGGTCATTTGACACTCAATTTGACGGGCCTAATCTAGTAAAGTTCATAAATCCTCCATCAAAATAAAATAATATAAAGTGATGGTGCACTTTATCTTTTAAAGTGATGTTGAGGTGGGTATGCAAATATATTAAATATAAAGGATGACATGTATAAATGATTATGGTCAACTCATGAAGAGATTGTTACTTGTTATAAGTATCATGATATTTGCGCATTCTTGAAAGTTAATGTGACAAAATATGAAGGAAAAAAAATGAATAAGAACATATTCATGTATGGTTGAAAATATGTCACAACTCACCTCTACATAAGGTCTGAGAGAAATAAATAAATTTTATTTGGCAGAAATGGTCAATGATCGTGTACGTTTATACGTCATAAATATATGGTATGTTTATTGTGAACTATCGAAAGGGCAAAAAGAAAAAAATAATTCTTGCCTGTAAAGGTTGTGGTCATGACCAAATTAATATTATTGTGCGGCAATGCAAATTTGTCATTGAATATGTACCTAGGGCCTGAAAAAAGTAAAGCAAAATACATGTCTTGCTTGTAATAATTTTGACCATGACAATAATAATATACTTTTCACATTGAAGGAGATGTTCACCATACGGTTGGTGTCATGGAATATGTGATACTACACAAAATTAATTATAAGCTCTAAAGAGTTATGTTATTATCGGAGGAATAATATTTGAGTAGTAATAAGTCTCAAAAGAAAACTTTTAAGTTTCGGAGGAATTGAAAAGAAAAACTATTATATTGAGACTATAAATTATGAAAAGATTTAATATTTTCAGATTACTACAATCGAAGCGGGTTATAAATATTTATGTAAAAGAGTACCCATTGTTTTCTTCTTGTTTGTTGCACACAAACACGGGTATGTTGATGAAATCACATGCAAAAGTAAATTATAAGTGTACTGAAATAAAGATCAGTTGGTATGACCATTCTGATTTAAATGTAACGCAAAATTAATTGAGAATTTACGTGGTTATATATTGAAGAAATAAAATATTCTTCAAGAGTTCTTTTGTGTTGCTTGTTTTCATAGTAAAATAATCATTGTATCATTATACCAACTAAGGTTGAGATTGTATTTTCACAGGTTTTTAGAACATATAAAAAGGTGAAAATGGGCCCGTTCACCTGTCATGTTGATCGTTCGCAACTATATAATAGTTACATTTGTGGATTGGTCACATGTGTTTTACTGTCAACTTACAAATCGATTTTTGTAAGGTTGCTTGCTCAAATTATTAAATTAAGAGTAGAGTTTCAAACTATGAAATTATGTTTGATAATGTTGGTTGGTTTAGCAGAAATAATATGCCTCCAATTATAGCTAAACGATGGGAATGAGAACAAAACTCCCAAATAAAATTTGGTATGAGATGCATTTATTTAACGTGTAGCAACATATGTATGCGTCAAGCCAACAAATTTTCCCGTCATAATTGGTTCAGGTCAAAATCAAACACTATTCATTTAAAGTTTGAATGTGTGATATCTAATTTAATTCATCAACGCACAAAGATGGATCCCAAATGAGGTTGGATGAATGTTAGATTTTCTAACATTAGGGGGAGGGATGATTGGAACCTAACATATGAATTATCTATATCTTCGTCAAAAAAGTGAACTTCAAATTCAAGAGATAATTCATTTGCATAATGTTGCAAACAATTGCCAAATGAATTTGCTGACCTTATATTATAATTCAAATGTAAATGCTCTAATGAGAAGTTCTTGAAGGACATAGTTTATAGTACGCCTGAAGCGTGATAGATCAATTCCTAATGAAAAATAGGAGAAAATGATCGAGATGGTCATGATAATGAGAAAAATGCTTCAAAAGGAGCATAATGACATAACACTTTATAAAACCTTGACAGATGTTCAGGTACCTAAAATGATAAAAAATGAAAAGATCTTAATAAGTTATGTCGTATTAGAATAGAGTCAAAAGACCGTCGGCGGTATCTTTGATATGAGGTAGCGCTCAATTCTACAGATGAAGACGAGGATCTTGAATTGAAATATGTCATATACTGTGGACAGATTGATGATTGGCCAAATAAAATTTACAATTCAAGTATATTATGTTTCACTTAGAAAAATAATGTTTTGGACTTTAAGTCCATAGATCAAGGGGTACAATGAATCATTGTGCGAAAGTATAATCATAAGATATAAAGTACAGTGTGTGTCATGGGGCATAAAGAATTTTCGCAAAAGTCCTGATATTATTAAATGGAGATATACTCATGTGGCGGAAGCAACAAGACTTGTTTCAATCTAGCAATATATGAAATACTTATATATGTGTAATGAATGATTTTCATGTCTAGCTAGACGATGAAGGTTATATGAAAATTCTTGAATGATTTAAATTATTTTTAAGCAATTCTATTGTGTACCCCAATGACTGTGATATTGCTTAATATACAGAAAGATTAATTTCGATCTCATGAAAATGATTGAAAAATATGTGAATATCATGTATTAGTATAATTAGTGATGAAAATGATTGAAAATATGTGAATATAATGTATTAGTGCAATTAGTGCACATACATATTATTGATTATGCGAATGTCGAGAACTATCTAATTCTTCTTTGTAAGGGGATATTCCAACCACCATGTATGAAGATAATGTAGCATGTGTAACTCGATTGAAGGGATGATACATCAAAGGAGACCATACAAAGTACATTTCACCAAAGTTTTTCTTCACATATGATCTTCAACAAAATGGTGAGATAGAAGTTCAACAGATTTGTTCAAGTGATGATCTTACCAACTTATTTATGATGGCGTCGCCAATATCAATATTTGAGAAGTTGAGATATAAGATTGAAATATTTATCGCCAAAATATCATGTAAAACACTCATCAGGGGGAGTATACGCGTCGTACTCTTTTCCTTAATCATAATTTTGTTCCAATTGAATTTCCTGGTAAGGTTTTTTTAATGAGGCAACACTCTAGACATATTATGAGATGTGTCTCCTCTTTTTTCTTAACTAGACTTTTTTCTATTGGATTTTTTCTAGTAAGGTTTTAACGAGGTACATTACTAATGGACATTCAAGGGGGAGTATTATAAATTCATTGAATGGGTGTATTGTCCATTGAGTTAATACATGAACTACTTATCCATATTTCCTATGTTCTATGAACCTCTTTGGATAAAAATGTATCTATTTATTATGACACAGTGACTTTTGAAGTGATTTTTCAACATATAAACAGGGTTGTTCATTCACCATTGTAAGACACATGAGATCGAAATACATTTGAATAAGATGATTTTTACATATTCATATATCTTGTCTATATTGTTTGAAGTATATTGCTTATATTTTACAATATATTCATTATTTTTTTCTGTTTCAAATTTTAAAAATATGTGTAGAAGAAACACAATTCAACTTACAAAGACGTAATTACGTTTATTATGTTTATTATATACGTGATATACTCGAATATTGAAAATACTATAACTTAATAGCAACTTAAGATAATTGTTTTTAAAGAGTTTCTTCTTGAATAACATAATTTGAAATTTTAATCTACACTTATTTTGTTAATCTAACATCCATTAACTATATATTATATATACGATAATTTAGGATTTGTAACTTACACAGAGCAAAATGCAGAATATGTTTGATCTTTACACAATGAAATAGAAAGTAACACAAATGCAATTATACCATTTATTTCTTTATTTTGGTGATGAAAAATCGAAGTATCGTATATCGATGTGGAGTTTCAATCACTTTTTTTTGCATTTAAGTTTTATCTCGATCATACTCATAGTAGTGATTTTAAAGTGCATAAAAATCGAGTCAGTAGATCAAGAAAAGATAAATTAATAATAGGTCAAGAATTTGTTTGTTTAAAAAAAATTACTCCAAAAAAGTCTCAAAAATAATATACAACGAGATCGAACAAGAGAAGGGTGCAAAGTGATAACATATTTGTCAAAGAAAGTGAGATCAAACTAGCTTACGTTGCTCTCCATGTTAACTAGTTTGATATTTTCTATATTCATTTTTATTTGTTAAATATTGACCAAAACACACCAAGTAATAAATAAATGATAATTATATTATAATATTATTTTAAAAAATGAGAGAAGACATAAATTCACCAATAAAGTTGTCCCAGATTTTCAGAAAAACACCTTCACATTTGCAAGCGACCTATTACTCTACAAAAGTTTTGAATAACGTTGTAAAAGGGCCATTTTGACCCATTTTTTCTCATTATTTGTGAACATGCAAATGACGCGCGCGTGACCGTATCAATTTGCTTTCCGATGCTAATAAAAAAATGTCATGTTTCAGTTAATTTCTCTATTAATTAGTTAAATTATTAAATACCTTCACTGATTTAGCGATCTTCGAAATCTATTTCAAATTTCTGAAAATTTGATCAGAGTCAAAGAAAATGAGTTCTTTCAGATCTTTCGAAACAATCTCAATTACATAAGAGGTGTCACATCCCGATAGCACACCCTAGAAGATATGGCACTCTCAGAGTGCAACCGGCGTACTTGACCTCTCGGAGGTCTTGTACAAGCCCTTCCGTATCATTCATCGCATATACAAGTATGAAAAGTAGTGCAGAATTAAAACTTTTCACACGAATATCTTAAAACATATTTCATATTAAAATCATAGAAACGCTAAATCTCAACATATGTCATTCTTAGACTCAAGAATACTTGGGACAGGACCCATACAATACAAATATAGAAATACTTAGTCTATTACAATACTTTGAAATAAAAGACATATATGCCCTCGAGTCAAGTGAGGACATACTTCAACTTTGCTTGAACGCTAACTAGAATCCAAGCTTTTCATTCACGATCCTTCTCACCTTCCACCTACACCTTTAGATATAACAAAATATATGAATTAGTACAAACACTTGTACTAAGTATGGCATAATGCATAAAATCATGAAAATGAACATTTATTAGAAATATGTTCTTTTTGATTAAAACATCATAGTATAAGCATAAGAACAATATTTAACACCTTAGAAACACATAAGAAATCACTTAAGCAATTTATCACATTTTAAGGAAAATTCTACAGTAAGTTAATTCACTGTCCTTCACTGTTACAGTAAAGTCCTTTAACTTCACATTCGAAACTTTCTAGCATGTAATTCCCTCACTAAGAGTTATCCTAAGACTCACTTAAGTAAGACAAAGAGAGACCGCTCATACACCCTCTCTAGGCACACCTAAATGATCATTAAGACCGCCTATAATGAGATACACACACTTACAATACATCAAGTATATATATATGAGATCCTCCTACCAAAGGTGATTCTAAGGTTCACTTGAGAAGTTGTGAAGCGACCACCCATACAATCCCTTCACACACACTTAAGAGATCCTTTAGATTACCTAGGAAAAGATCATTCTTATTTAATACAACATGTCGCGCCCCATTTTTCGGTCAAAAATGGGTTTTATGCACGACCTAACAACTCTTTTGGGATTTTGATTTCACCTAACGAATTAAGGCGCGTTAGGGCACCTATCTAACCTAACCAAGTCTAACTAAGGTCAACGAACCAGAGAAATGGGTAAGGGTTCAAATTACCTCGAGGGGAAGGTGTTAGGCATCCCTCGAGGTCCACAAATGTGGGTCCCAGCCATATCTCATGCAATTTATGTGGGGGTTACAAGTAGCAAATAAGGTCACTTCATTATTTATTTGGTTTTACACATGCTAACTAGGTGATGCCATAAATATTAAACAATTAAAAATATTTTATTATTTTAATTAATTTAAGCATGCTAGGCTAGGTGATAGCAATAAATAAAATATTAGATATAAATTTTGAGATAAGCGAGAGAATAGAAAAAAGACAAATAAATAAGCAAACAATTTTATTATTTTATTTTAAACTACCCTAAATAAATATAATTATCAAACAAATAAAGGGATAAAAGGGAAGGGAGACTCAAAGAGAGACGTTTTGGATCAGCACTCGACTTTTCTTTTCTTTTTTCGATAGGCTTCCGTATAGGGATAGACAAAACAAGGTTTGTCTTTTCGAGCCTGAGTCGATGTCATCATCTACCCATACCCCACCACCGCATGCATTTCGTACTTAAAAGGTGTCTAATCGTCCCAACTTAATGCCCAAGAGACATTTGACTCTTAGTAGGGTGGGTTTAGATAAAATAAAACATAAGGCCCTCATAGACACCAAGTCAAACAAACAAGACAAACAAGACGGCCAATTTAGCATGATAAATTTCAATTTTGCTCTAAATTTTAATTAGACATGCTCGCAAACACCACATAATTGTGAAAGGTCTTCATGCTAAAGTGTATGGCATACGAACATACAAAGTTATGATAAAAAAATTTAAAGAATTATAACATGGATGCAGATTTTAGTGTTGAACTACTTTTAAAGTGAGCAGCAATTAGTGACATAATAGATTTTTATTTGATTTCCAAGTATAGCAAAGAAGTGATCATACATGCATATATATTTAAAAACAAACAAATTTAATTATTAATGTAGATAATATTATTTAAGACAACAAATTTTATTTATTTAAGGCAGAAGATTAATTTTAAGAACAGCAATAGATTTATTATTGATGCAGAAAATTATCCTAAATAAGTGACAAATTTGTTATTTATGCAGAAAATTATTTTTAGAACATTGACAGATTTACAGATTGATTATTATTGCTAAAAAAATATTTTTTAGGCAGAAAATAATTAAATGCAGAAATAAGAAAGCAAAAAACTATTAATACATAAATATTTCTTAGACTGTCAGTTTTATTAGATGCAAAAATTGATTAATAGTAAATTTTAGATTAAAAAAGGGGTTAATTATGATACAGAAATTTTTTAATTATTTTGCAGATTTTAGGATAAACACATGCAGAAAAATAAATGCGGAACTTATTATTATTTACAAAGAGCATAAAATATTTGTAAATTTATCTCATTTTTAAACATGCAAAAATTAATAAAATACACCTAAGAGCAGAATTTCTAGGTGTTCAAAAATATTTACATGGATTCTATAGGCATAACATTTATTCAATTGAATGACTTTGTACAAAGATATGCACGCAAATTATTTAACATTCTATCAAATTAAGAAGAGATCTATAGTCATAACCAAATCACTAAAATGCAAATTAGAATAAAATTAACTTGAAATCATTAGTTAGACAAGATTAACCCAGTGATTAAACAAAGATTATTTATTTTATTTTATTTTAGTTAGATCTAAAGCCGTTTTATCAAACAAATTACAATCCTATAAGCATGCTTTCTAACACAAATAGGTTTTGCAAAATAAAGGATAGATTAGCACATAATTCCCCCTCCCCTTAGACGATCCCCCCAAATTTATTTTATATATACTTAAGTTAGATGGTTTAAAAATTATTACAAAACAAATAAGGAATAAATGAACAAAATATACAACAAAATAAACAATAGCTCCATCGGAAATTATCTTCTAGGCGACTCTTCAATATCTTGAACTCTAAGTTCAAAACCTGCTAGAAGAAATAATGTATCACATATAATGAAAAAATAATCATATCATCAAGTATTCATAATGACCGATAAATGACACGCAAAAATTAGGTAAAGAATAATCATAGATGTATTATCACACGTAGAGAGAGAGGGTAATGAAACTAACTCAAATGCTTCCTCGTTTGTTTCATTTCCAACACATAAACAATGATAATTATGCAAAAACAAAATTTAAAATAGTAAAGAGGGCTAACCAACTATGCAAAAAATTTATCGGCAATTAAGAATTTTAGTAAGGTTTCCAACCCACGACAGCAACACAACAAAAGAATTCAAAGTATGCAAGAACCTTCCTTTCTTCTAAGAGTAGAGAACCTTTTTCTAATGGTTAAAGTGTTCAAGTATGAGTCTAAGCATGAGAGTGGATGAGCAATGAGAGAATGTGAGTTCTTCTCAAGATGTCCCTTGAACAAATGAGAGAAGGGTCTATTTATATAGCAA
Source organism: Solanum sitiens (assembly GCA_016801875.1). Taxonomy (NCBI): domain Eukaryota; kingdom Viridiplantae; phylum Streptophyta; class Magnoliopsida; order Solanales; family Solanaceae; genus Solanum; species Solanum sitiens. The sequence continues at coordinate 2,803,973 of JABWTJ010000034.1, forward strand.
AGAGGGATGCACTTAATATGGGAAATAAATAAACTAAGGAATCAATTATTATACCATTTTCCTTATTTTAAAGGAGAGACAAAAATCAGAAAATTTTAAGAATATTCTATTACCAAAAATAAAAATAAGTAAGACAAATAATTAAGAAAGTAATATTATTCTTCCTTAAATAAAGAAGAGCCAAAAATCAAAATTTTGAATTATTATTATTATTTTGCCAAATATATGTGCAACTAAATATGACAAGAAAATAATTTAAAGTTGTCATATATAAACAAGTAAGAATTAGTCAAGTCAACTATTAATGGAAGGAATGATCAATTAATATTATTGTTATTTTAAGATAGTCAAATAAGATTTTTTTATATTTTTTTTATGTTTATTATTATTATTTTTAATCAAATATAAACAAACAAGAAATCTGTCAAAATTCACCAAAATGAGCATTGCTTTACCATATAATATTCATCAAATCAATTTAAGCATGTTCTACCATATATTGATATGTAAGAGAAGTCAATTAAGAAAAATCATAATAATACTAACAATTATTAACATTACAAAGAATCAATTATATGCTTTACAGTAAACATCACATTAAGCTACAGTTATTTTAATTTTAATCTCAGCAAAATGCACATCAATTAAGAGCATGAAAATATGCAAAGAGCAAGTAAATTGACGGATAACAAAACTATTGGCAAGTATAATGAACATAGTAAAACATTATTGGCAAGAATATATGAACATAAGATGAACGAACGAAATAGTAATAAAAATAAAGGATATACCGGGACGAATCTGTTGAGATCCGTCTACAATCGACCCCAAAACTTTTGAACTACGCCGGAGCTTGTTGTTCCCTGTTGTTGGAGCTCGTCGGTTGCTGCTTCTCGTTAGTTGGAGCTGCTGGTGGCCTGGAATTCCGCTGGTCTGCTGGTTCTCGAGCTGCTGACTGGAGGAGTCCTGGCCGGTTGCTGCTAGCAGCGGAGCTCGCTTGGAGCTGCTGTGCAACATAAGCGGCGTTGGGGAGGAGAGGAAGAGCAGCAGCCTCGCTGTTGCTGATGCTGGCGGAGAGAGGAGCAGAAAAAGGAGGAGCTACGGGAGAGCGGGTAGAGAAAGGAGGAGATGGGAAGGAGAAGAGGAAAACGATGAGAAGAAATAAAGGAGAGCCACCTGGTCGTTCACCATCTCCGTGCATCTTCTGGCCGATGTTTTCTTCGCCGGTAGGAGTTGCTGCCAACAATGGTGGTCCTCGCGATTGGCTGCTGATTTGATCCGTGATCGGACAGAGGAAGAAAATGGAGACGGAGAAGAGTAAGGGGGGGGGGACTGCTCTTGAGAGAGGAGGAAAAGAATGAAACCTTTTTAGGTTTAGGAATCTTTGAGATGTAGAGATGTAGAGGTTAATCTAGACCCTTGAATCAATTAAGATGTAGGGCTAAGATTCAATCTCGGATTTAATGAATAAATGGACGAATGAGATCAATAGATGAAGTCTTGAAATCAGATGGGTTGGGTATGGAATGGCTAAAATTGCAATAACAATTGGTTAGAATTGAAATAAAATGGTGGTTATAATTGAAATAAGATTTGAATTGGATAGGCTAGAATTGAAAGAAATTAGAATAGAAAAGGTTGAAATTTAAATAATTTTGAGGAAAATTAAGGAATTTGCTATCCAATTAAAATACTACAAACATTATAAAAAAATTATATTATTAAGACCACGCGAATTTTAAAACATTTTAATAAAATAATTATTTCACAATTTATTAACAATTTTAAAAATATTTTAAAAATATTTACAATAATTTTATAGAGTAAACATACTAAAATATATAATTTTTATGCAAAATCGATTAAAATTCTAAACTTTAAATAAATTTTAAAATATGCATTTAATCAAATAGCATTTCTAAAAATGGTTAAAGGTCGGTCAAAATAGGGTGTCAACAGCTTCCCCTTGGTTGCTTGGGAATGAAGAATAAATTATCGGGCAACCAACGTTGACTTAGTAGCCGATTTGTCCGACCGACGAGAGATGTTAGTGGGATCAATTGAAGCAATGTAGAGTTGAAAAAAGGGTACGACTGAGACTTTGGTATTAAGCCGTCTACATATCTCTGGTTATACGAGCATCAGGTCGTGTGTAGTTCTATATTCAAGAGCAAATAAAACTCTTAAAAGTTGAAAGAGTGGTAGGATATTCGAAAGACACAATATCGGCTTGAATGGATAAGATTAGATTAGCGAGAAGAAAGAGATAGAAAAATGAGAAGAGCATGAAATAGAAGCGAGAAAAGCATGATAGAGCGAGTTTTTTCAACCTTTGAGCTAGGTTCGGATGAAAAAGAGCAATATGAGTAGCGAAGAATTGATAAGGCCTTCGTTGCGATAGATGTAAGCACAATAACAGTAGCCAAAAGGGAGATGGTTACGCCTGTTAAATATTAGTCTCTACAAATCTGTAACTTGTAATATGATTAGGGCATATATATCAAATAAACGGTAAAGGTAAACATGATGCAATTTCCCATATCGACCATGATGTTTGCCATAAGACTATGAGAAATGATGTCTTAGGCTATGATGTCTAGGGCCATGATATGCAAAAATATATCCTCAGGCCATGAAAATGTTGTCTGCAGGTCATGAAAATGATGCCTTTAGACTATGACACCCTTCGGATCATGATAGACAGAAATTAAATCCTTAGGCCATGATATGATGTCTACAGGCCATGAAAGATGATGTCTTTAGACCATGACGCCTTAAGAACATGATAAGCATAAAATAAGTCCTTAGGCCATGACATGATGTCCGCAGACCATGAAAGATGATGTCTTTGGAGGATGACGCCTTCGGAATATAAGTAATGAGTAAAGAAAGTGTATCTGTTTTGATGTGATTCTAGCATCTTGCGGCTTGAGTCAGTAGTAACTTTGTATAGATGTATTCATGTAAGACCTTGAAAATAACCTAGGTTAACTAGAGCCTAACATGTTGGTCTTGATGTTCTAAGGTCTTAAATATGTCTAATATATGGTATAGAGGCAGTAGCTAAAGTATGAGGTGTGTTGGAAGTCAAACGTCAAGGGATGACTAAGACGTTTGACGACTAAGTCACCTAAATGTCTCTTATGTGGTTCCATGTGTTTATGTGTGTTTCATGATGTTTTAAGGTTCTTAATTGATTTAATATAGCATGTATAGGCAGTGTGTCAAGTTTCGTGGAGTTTGGAGGTCAAACGTCCAAGAATGTCCAAGGCGTTTGAAAGATATGCCTTGAATCGACCTTGTGTGTCTATGCATATTTCGTTGAGTTTTATGTGTTCGTTTTGTATGAAATTTATGTGAGAGGTGTAAACTCATAGACGATCGTATTTGGGTTGGAAACGTCCGAGAAATTATCCCCAAGGACCATTTAAGGGTCCTTAAGGAAGGACCCAAAATTGGTGTGCAGGCTGTCCCAGGCAGGCCGTGGCGACGGAGCATTCGACGGCTCGTTGGCCTGATGACGCCCCGTCGCAGGGTGTCGTTGTGGGGGACTTGGCCATGGGTGAAGGAAGAATCCTTGGCCAGCTTCTGTAACCAGCGACGGAGGCCTGTGATGCCCCGTCGTGGCTGTGACGACCCGTCAAGGACAGGCGTCGAGTGGGCCTGTTTCCTGCGCAGAGGCACTGCCAAGTCAAGGGGTGAATTGTAAATTCATCCCACTTCCAAATAAGAGTTTAGGCGGTTTTTAAGGGTCTTTTGGGTATTTTAAATGAGTATATAAGTGTTAAACACTTAGAATAATTCATTCTTCCAAAAACGAAACCCCAAAACCCCTTAGAAATCCCAAAGACTCCATTGAAGTCCAAAATCAAGGAAGATCATGGTGTGACGTTTTGAGTGGAGATTCTTCATCAAAGTGAAGAATTAGCTTCATTGAGGTATGGCTTTTAATCCTTGAAACTCGTTTCATCAAGGAGCCCAACTTTCAAAGATGTTTTCAAAGTTTTCAAAGAGAAATTGTCCAATTTCATAATTCTTCCATGGGTTCTTGCATTAAAGGTTTTCAAACGTCTATTATGGATTAGATTGATGTTGTATTGATGATTTTAACCTAAATTACCTATGAACCCATGAAATTGATGAACCTAAGATTTTGACTAAGTTATGGGTTACTTGATATTGGCTTAATGTTGATGAATTCATTTGTAGTTTCTTATGGGCTTTCTATTGATGTAAGAATTGTGTTCAATTGTTATCAAATTGATATTGGATTGTTGAATCTATATTGAATTGGGTTAGATTTCATTGATTCCTATAATTGTGTATTGAATTGATGTTCATGGCCATGGGTAAGGGCCTTATGATGTTGAATTTGGTGATTTGTTATTGGCTTGAAGAGTTGAGGATGAAGAGGTAGTACGCTGCCCTAATTCCTTTATTTTAATGTCACTTTTACTTCAATTATGTTATGATTGGTTTGGTCCACCTTTGGTGGCGGTGCTATGTGAATTGATGTGGCCTTGTCGGCGTTATTTTCTAGTACATTGATGATCATGGCCTTGTCGGCACTACTTGAACTTATATGGATATTTGTTTAGTTGATTTGATGATGTATAATAATATCTACCTATATGTGGAAGTATGTGCTAGACTATTGATGCTATCTAGTTAATCATGTTGTGCTTTAACTATGTGTTATGCTGTAGTCTTAGAGTTGATACATAATTATTCTTAATTTGGCTATATGAGTCTAAAATGGTTATGTTGATAATGTTAAGGTAATGAATAGTTTGACTTGATAAGGTTAAGGGTCATTTCTTAGAGTCTAAAAGAAGATAGGCTATATGTGTTAAATGAAAGTATGTTGTATCTTGTTTAGGTAGACTTGTGTCCCTTACTTGATGCTTATGTGAATATGTGATGTCTTGACTTAGGAACCTAAAGGGTCTTAGTCTTGAATAAATGAATATAGGTGAGACCTTGCATGATAATACGAAGGTCATTTATGTGGAACCTTGAACTAAGTGGTAAGGTTATGAATTGTGAAGTAGTTAGCCGTAATGGTATCCTTCATGTAAAGAGTGATGGACTTAAGGTTGATTGGATGGAACGGCATCATATCATACCTTAGGAAAAGTCGCGATGAGCTTCTTGTCGCCATAGTGAGATAGCCCAAATGGACCTTGCTTTGGTAGGGTAAATATAATTGGGTCATGAACATGATATGGGACCCATTTGTATGAACCTTAATGTAAATTGATCTATGAGAACTAAGGCTAGCACCGAGTGAGTATGGTAAAGGGAAGTAGTTCTAGTTAAGTATGAGACTAGAATACAAAGAAGCCCTTCATATTCCTTAACCATGTGCCTACATGGGATCTTGATGTTCTACCATTGGCAAGTAGAACACCTCATCGAAGTAGGATAGAACTTCGGATTCCATGCTTTGCTACCATGGTCTATGTCGGTTATTGCCTATTCTCATCATATGGAATACCTATTAGTATTAGAGAAGTTTATGAGGTTTAAGTGGTGGTATGGGACGCTACTTAGACATTGCACAATAGACTTTGATGGTGTTATTTGGAGTTCCTAGGTCTTGTCTAAGACCATTACTTGAATGTCCTTATGTATTGTATGAGTCTCTTAATGAATTAATGGATTAATGACCTAATGAACTAATGACTTACGTTATGGAGTATGTAAGTGAATAAGTACCTAATCTAGAGTGGCTTATGGATTCTTTAGTTAAATTGTGAAGAGGGCATAAAGGATGATCTCTTCATAGCTTATCTTTGGAAGTCTTGAGGATGACTCTAGTGAGGGAAGATGTTTGGTGTTGTTGACATGATCTAAGCCTTAGGTAGTCTTAAGAAATATTTAGGTAATCTTGAAGAGGTCACTATGGACGTTATCTTCTTGATTTACTTAAGTAGGTCTTTGATAGCCTTTGGAAGGAGAGTGTCCCATCATCTATGTGTTGGTGTGTTTAGTGAGAATGATTCTATCCTAGGGAGTCTATTGGATCTCTTGAGTGTGTGTGTAAGAGATTGTATGGGCGGTTGCTTCACAACTCACTCAAGTGAGACTTAGAATCACCTTTGGTAGAAGGATCTTACATTGATGTTTATGATACTTTGTAAGTGTGTATGTGACTCATTATAAGTAATCTTAAGGGTCGTTTAGGCACATCTAGAGAGGGTGTATGGGCGGTCTCTCTTTGTGTGACTTAAGTGAATCTTAGGATGACTTTAAGTGAGGGAATTACATGCTAGAAGATGTTAAAAGGGAAGGCTAGGACTTCACTGTACAGTGAGTTCTAAAGTGAGCTTTAAATTGATGTTTTTGGTTTAATGTTATCTTATGTGTTTCTATGTTGATAATTGATCTTGTTATGATTAAAATATGATTTCTAAAATGAAAAGTGCATATTTTCAATAAAGTCCGTTTTCATGATTTTTATGCATAATGCCATACTTAGTACATGTGGTTGTACTAATTCCATGCTTTATTTTCTATCTATAGTTCTTAATAGCTGAAGAGCTTTGGGAAGAAGACTTGGACAAGGAGATCGTTCAAGAGAAGTTGAAGTATGTCCTCATTTGACTCGAGGGCATATATGTCATTTTATGTTTCTTTTATGAAGTTTTGTAATAGACTATTAGTAGTATGTTTTGAATTCGTATGGGCCGTTTCCCAAGTATTGTCGTGTCTTAAGATGATGATCGAGACTTAGTATTTTTTTCCTATTTCTACTTATATGAAAGAGTATAAAGACTTCTATATTGTTTTATGAAAAGTTTTAATCCCGCACTACTTTTCATTATATATATGTGATGAATGATATGAGAGGCTTGTCTTAGACCTCCGAGAGGTCGATGACGCCGGTTACAATCCAAGATTGTACCCTAACTCTAGGGTATGGTTTCGGGTTGTGACAAGCTTGGTATCAGAGCATAGGTTATTGAAAGTAGTCTTAGGTATCAAAAGTCTTGAAAAGTCACATCTAGTAGAGTCTTGACCATCGGTGTGAGTCGCGACACATCTATGGGCGAGAGGCTATAGGACGATAGTGTTTCCCTTCATTTCTACTCCTATGTTCGTGCGGTAGAGTTATGTTATGAGTATCCTTCTAAATGTGTTTTCTTGTGTTTCTAGGAGATGAATACTAGAAGGATGGCCGCTAGAAGGATGGAAGAGGGAAGGGTTAATGAGGAAGTTCTTCCTCAAGTTGAGCAAGTTGAGCAAGTTCCTCAAGGTGCTCAAGGTGGGCAAGGTGTCCAAGGTGCTCAAGGTGCTCAAGTGCCTCCTCAAGGTGATCATGCTCCTAATGTGGGAGGAGGTAAAGAAGTGCCGGGGTTGTCTAATAGGATGATTGGATAGGCTTTGCTTGCTTTAGCCCAAGCCGTAACGGCTCAAGCTAACTTGAACATGGTGCCTAGGGGTAATGCTATGGAGAGTACTATGTCATCTAGGTTGAGAGACTTTGTGAGGTTAAATCCTTCAATCTTTCTTGGCTCTAAGGTGAATGAGGATCCCCAAGAATTTCTTGATGGTGTGTACAAAGTTGTGAGTGCTATGGGGGTTACATCTAGGGAGAAGGCGGAGTTAGCTTCTTATCAATTGAGAGATGTGTCTCAAATTTGGTACACTCAATGGAAAGACAATAGACAGATGGAGTCGGGTCCTATTGAGTGGGAAGAATTCAAGGAAGCTTTTCTTGGCAAGTACTTTCCCCGTTAGAGGAGGGAAGAGAAAGTAGAAGAGTTTATCAATCTCAAGCAAGGCAATATGAGTGTTGAGGAATACTCTTTGAAGTTCTTAACTTTGTCATAGGTATGCACCTTCCCTAGTGTCTAATTCAAGGGATGAAATGAGTCGCTTTGTGACGGGGGTAGCCGACTTAGTGGTGGAAGAATGTCGTACGGCTATGTTACATGATGATATGACTTTGGCTAGACTCATGGTGTATGCAAAATCAATTGAAGAGTCTAAACTTAGGAGGATGTCAAGGAACTTGAAAAGGAGTGTTGCTAGTGACCAAGTGCAACCTAGGTTCAAAAAGAGGGTTCAAACTCAAGATGGACCTAGTGTGCCTAAGAAGAAGTTTGAGAAAGGAGGTGGCTCTAGCATTGACAAACCTACATGTGCCACTTGTGGTAAGAGACATTATGGTGAGTGTCTAATTGGTACGGGTAACTGCTTTGGATGTGGAAAAGATGGGCACAAAGTGAGAGATTGTCCAAACATTGCTTCTAGGAAGGAGGGTAAGAAGGTTGAGCCTAGTGTTCCAAAGGAAGATGCTCCAACTAAGAGGCGTTTCTATGCTCTCCGAACTAGATTTGGGAAGCCGGGTGATGGTGATTGATGTACCGTGGTTTCACGGTACTTTCAATGCTTTTTCATTAAGTTTAGTGTGTGTCTAAAGCCTTTTTGTATTGATTTTTGATGTAGTTTTCTCTTTATTTGCAGGAAATCTGTCCAAGGGAAAACGCGGAGAATTTGAGCTGAAATTGCAGAAGTGACCACCTACAGAGCCCACGACGGTCCATCGTGATTGTGACGGTCCGTAGGTGGCACCCGTCGTGAGAAAAAAATGACTGCTGAAGGAAGTTGGGGAATTCTGACCAAGTGTGGGACTACGGAAGCTCACGACGGACCGTCATAGCCACGACGGTCCGTCCTACACATTTGTCAATACTAACAGACAGTAGTCCAGTACCCAACTTCAGAAGATTCTAAGTGTCGTGGAACGGAACCCCTCGATGGACCGTCGTGCTTACAACGGTCCGTCATACCTGTCCGTCGAGGGTAACAGAGAGTTGATGAAGAAAGCAGCAGAGATTTGTGCTAAGTATGGAATGACGGAGGCCATGACGGTCCGTCGTGGCCACGATGGTCCATCACAAGGGTCGTCGACTCAGACGCGTTTTGGGCAGATTTTCCTTAAATAGATTTCCCTCTTTTATTAGGTTTTGTTTATTATAAAGAGTTCGAAAAACCTCATTTTTGGGGTTAGACCTTTGGATATTTTTTTAGTTTTATTGTTTAAGTATTGAACTCTTGATTTTGGGATCATACTTTTCTGGAATCGATTGTTAGTATTTTTGTGATTTATTCAAGTGAATTTCTGGATTTTCTTCATTCTCATAAAAGTAAGTGCATGAATTCTTATATTATCAATATGAATTGTGTGATTATTAGCATGGGTAACTAAACTCCATAACTAGGGTTGTGGGAACCATGGGTAAATTACAAGGTAAAATCTAACTAAAATAACAATTCTCGAATAATGTCTTGCATGTATTGATAATTCTTTCGTTTAGAAGTCTTTTTAACGGATGGCCAACGTTAGAATTCGCCTTATTGCTACTTCCCGGACCAAGGAGGTAGATAATAAGAAAGAATTATTGACGTAGATTTAGTGTATACTATCTAATAAGCTAGTGTTGGTTGGTGCGAAGTAACAACTAAGCCAAATATCGATTATGATAAGGTAAGGTTTAGTAAAGCATACACACGTAGCCGGACCAAGGTGCGTAGTGAAATTTTCTAGTTGCCGGACCAAGGAATTAGGAATACATAGCTTACCACTTTGCATGCAAGATATTAGGAAGGGATTGTTATAGTTAGAATTACCGAGTTATGAACCTATGGAGAACACTTACGCCCTAGTTACTTTAATTATTTGATAAAAATCCAATCTTTGAACTTGTCATTTATTTACATAGAATTAGTTAACTATAGTTTCTAATCAAAAAAAACCTTTAGTTATTTGTTTTCGGGAAAATAATTGACTAAATAGAAGTAATAATAGAATAAAGTTAAGTCTGAACCATTTTCCTTGTGGGATCGACCCCAACCTCACTAGTTGGGTTCTTTACTTGATACGACCGCTTTACTTCTTTTCGAGAAGTAAGTTTGAGCGTATCAGTGATGATGATGTTGGTAAGTTCTTGTTTCTCTTTTGATAGTATGAGTTCCTTCTAAGTGGGGGAGTATGGTTAGAATTGTGCTAGAAGTGTTGCATGTGCATATGATGTTTAGGAGTTTGGATGAAATTGAATTTCATTAACTTCTTGCATTGTGTATTTTATTGAGCTTTGAGCATGTTATAAGATGTGTTTATATGATGTTACTTTGCATATTAGCATGTTCATATCATGAATTGCCAAAAAGTTACATTTTTTGGAGAAAAAAAAAATTGCAAAAAATTCACTGTAGCATCAAGACAGTTCACTGTAAAATTTTCCGAAAAGTGACTAATTGATTATTTAGTCTAAAATTGTTGTTATGTGGTTAGAACTGATGTGTATAATTATGATATTGAATATAAAATGAGTTTTTGCTATTTGGATTGAAGCATGTGAGTTTTGTCGCATAATGAGTTATAGAATTGTTTTCTAGTTTCTTGTTGTGTTGTGAATCTCTAGACTATAGTAAATTGATGTTTTCTTCTTGGTTATGTGTTATATGTTTTGGTTATGTGCTGCTAGTTGAATCTCAAATCTTGGAAGTGTTCGGAGAGTAGCAAGTGTCATTCGAGGACGAATGTTGTCCAAGTGGGGGAGATTGTAAGACCTTGAAAATAACGTAGGTTAACTAGAGCCTAACATGTTGGTCTTGATGTTCTAAGGTCTTAAATATGTATAATATATGGTATAGAGGCAATATCTAAAGTATGAGGTGTGTTGGAAGTCAAACGTCAAGGGATGACTAAGACGTTTGACGACTAAATCACCTAAACGTCTCTTATGTGGCTCCATGTGTTTATGTGTGTTTCATGATGTTTTAAGGTTCTTAATTGATTTAATATAGCATGTAGAGGCAGTGTGTCAAGTTTCGTGGAGTTTGGAGGTCAAACGTCCAAGGCGTTTGAAAGATATGCCTTGAATCTACCTTGTATGTCTATTCATGTTTCGTTGAGTTTTATGTGTTCGTTTTGTATAAAATTTATGTGAGAGGTGTTAAACTCATAGACGATCGTATTTGGGTTGGAAACGTCCGAGAAATTATCCCCAAGGACCATTTAAGGGTCCTTGAGAAAGGTCCCAAATTTGGTGTGCAGGCTGTGTCCCAGGCAGGCCTTGGCGACGGAGCAGTCGACGACTCGTTGGCCTGATGACGCCCCGTCGCAGGGTGTCGTCATGGGGGACTTGGCCATGGGTGAAGAAGGAAGCCTTGGCCAGCTTCTGTAACCAGCGACGGAGGCCTGTGACGCCCCGTCGTGGCTGTGACGCCCCGTCAAGGGCAGGCGTCGAGTGGGCATGTTTCCTGCGCAGAGTTACTGCCAAGTACAATTCACCCCATATCCAAATAAGAGTTTAGGCGGTTTGTTAAGGGTCTTCTGGGTATTTTAAATGAGTATATAAGTGTTAAACACTTAGAGTAATTCATTCTTCCAAAAACAAAACCCTAAAACCCCTTAGAAATCCCAAAGACTCCATTGAAGTCCAAAATCAAGGAAGATCTTGGTGTGACGTTTTGAGTGGAGATTCTTCATCCAAGTGAATAATTAGCTTCATTGAGGTATGACTTTTGATCCTTGAAACTCGTTTCATCAAGGAGCCCAACTTTCAAAGATATTTTCAAAGTTTTCAAAGAGGAATTGTCCAATTTCATAATTCTTCCATGGGTTCTTGCATTAAAGTTTTCAAACGTCTATTATGGATTAGATTGATGTTGTATTGATGATTTTAACCTAAATTACCTATGAACCCATGAAATTGATGAACCTAAGATTTTGACTAAGTTATGGGTTACTTGATATTGGCTTAATGTTGAATTCATTTGTAGTTTCTTATGGGATTTCTATTGATGTAAGAATTGTGTTCAATTGTTATCAAATTGATATTGGATTGTTGAATCTATATTGAATTGGGTTAGATTTCATTGATTCCTATAATTGTGTATTGAATTGATGTTCATGGCCATGGGTAAGGGCCTTATGATGTTGAATTTGGTGATTTGTTATTGGCTTGAAGAGTTGAGGATGAAGAGGTAGTACGCTACCCTAATTTCTTTATTTTAATGTCACTTTTACTTCAATTATGTTATGATTGGTTTGGTCCACCATTGGTGGCGGTGCTATGCGAATTGATGTGGCCTTGTCGGCGTTATTTTCTAGTACATTGATGATCATGGCCTTATCGGCACTACTTGAACTTATATGGATATTTGTTTAGTTGATTTGATGATGTATAATAATATCTACCTATATGTGGAAGTATGTGCTAGACTATTGATGCTACCTAGTTAATCATGTTGTGCTTTGACTATGTGTTATGGTGTAGTCTTAGAGTTGATACATGATTATTCTTAATTTGGCTATATGAGTCTAAAATGGTTATGTTGATAATGTTAAGGTAATGAATAGTTTGACTTGATAAGGTTAAGGGTCATTTCTTAGAGTCTAAAAGAAGATAGGCTATATGTGTTAAATGAAAGTATGTTGTGTCTTGTTTAGGTAGACTTGTGTCCCTTACTTGATGCTTATGTGAATATGTGATGTCTTGACTTAGGAACCTAAAGGGTCTTAGTCTTGAATAAATGAATATAGGTGAGACCTTGCATGATAATACGAAGGTCATTTATGTGGAACCTTGAACTAAATGGTAAGGTTATGAATTGTGAAGTAGTTAGCCGTAATGGTATCCTTCATGTAAAGAGTGATGGACTTAAGGTTGATTGGATGGAACGGCATCATATCATACCTTAGGAAAAGTCGCGATGACCTTCTTGTCGCCATAGTGAGATAGCCCAAATGGACCTTGCTTTGGTAGGGTAAATTTAATTGGGTCATGAACATGATATGGGACCCATTTGTATGAACCTTAATGTAAATTGATCTATGAGAACTAAGGCTAGCACCGAGTGAGTATGGTAAAGGGAAGTAGTTCTAGTTAAGTATGAGACTAGAATACAAAGAAGCCCTTCATATTCCTTAACCATGTGCCTATATGGGATCTTGATGTTCTACCATTGGCAAGTAGAACACCTCATCGAAGTAGGATAGAACTTCGGATTCCATGCTTTGCTACCATGGTCTATGTCGGTTATTGCCTATTCTCATCATATGGAATACCTATTAGTATTAGAGAAGTTTATGAGGTTTAAGTGGTGGTATGGGACGCTACTTAGACATTGCACAATAGACTTTGATGGTGTTATTTGGAGTTCCTAGGTCTTGTCTAAGACCATTACTTGAATGTCCTTATGTATTGTATGAGTCTCTTAATGAATTAATGGATTAATGACCTAATGAACTAATGACTTACGTTATGGAGTATGTAAGTGAATAAGTACCTAATCTAGAGTGGCTTATGGATTCTTTAGTTAAATTGTGAAGAGGGCATAAAGGATGATCTCTTCATAGCTTATCTTTGGAAGTCTTGAGGATGACTCTAGTGAGGGAAGATGTTTGGTGTTGTTGACATGATCTAAGCCTTAGGTAGTCTTAAGAAATATTTAGGTAATCTTGAAGAGGTCACTATGGACGTTATCTTCTTGATTTACTTAAGTAGGTCTTTGATAGCCTTTGGAAGGAGAGTGTCCCATCATCTATGTGTTGGTGTGTTTAGTGAGAATGATTCTATCCTAGGGAGTCTATTGGATCTCTTGAGTGTGTGTGTAAGAGATTGTATGGGCGGTTGCTTCACAACTCACTCAAGTGAGACTTAGAATCACCTTTGGTAGAAGGATCTTACATTGATGTTTATGATACTTTGTAAGTGTGTATGTGACTCATTATAAGTAATCTTAAGGGTCGTTTAGGCACATCTAGAGAGGGTGTATGGGCGGTCTCTCTTTGTGTGACTTAAGTGAATCTTAGGATGACTTTAAGTGAGGGAATTACATGCTAGAAGATGTTAAAAGGGAAGGCTAGGACTTCACTGTACAGTGAGTTCTAAAGTGAGCTTTAAATTGATGTTTTTGGTTTAATGTTATCTTATGTGTTTCTATGTTGATAATTGATCTTGTTATGATTAAAATATGATTTCTAAAATGAAAAGTGCATATTTTCAATAAAGTCCGTTTTCATGATTTTTATGCATAATGCCATACTTAGTACATGTGGTTGTACTAATTCCATGCTTTATTTTCTATCTATAGTTCTTAATAGCTGAAGAGCTTTGGGAAGAAGACTTGGACAAGGAGATCGTTCAAGAGAAGTTGAAGTATGTCCTCATTTGACTCGAGGGCATATATGTCATTTTATGTTTCTTTTATGAAGTTTTGTAATAGACTATTAGTAGTATGTTTTGAATTCGTATGGGCCGTTTCCCAAGTATTGTCGTGTCTTAAGATGATGATCGAGACTTAGTATTTTTTTCCTATTTCTACTTATATGAAAGAGTATAAAGACTTCTATATTGTTTTATGAAAAGTTTTAATTTTGCACTACTTTTCATTATATATATGCAATGAATGATATGAGAGGCTTGTCTTAGACCTCCGAGAGGTCGACGACGCCGGTTACAATCCAAGATTGTACCCTAACTTCTAGGGTATGGTTTTGGGTTGTGACAAGCTTGGTATCAGAGCATAGGTTAGTGAAAGTAGTCTTAGGTATCAAAAAGTCTTGAAAAGTCACGTCTAGTAGAGTCTTGACCATCGGTGTGAGTCGCGACACATCTATGGGCGAGAGGCTATAGGACGATAGTGTTTCCCTTCATTTCTACTCCTATGTTCGTGCGGTAGAGTTATGTTATGAGTATCCTTCTAAATGTGTTTTCTTGTGTTTCTAGGAGATGAATACTAGAAGGATGGCCGCTAGAAGGATGGAAGAAGGAAGGGTTAATGAGGAAGTTCTTCCTCAAGTTGAGCAAGTTGAGCAAGTTCCTCAAGGTGGGCAAGGTGTCCAAGGTGCTCAAGTGCCTCCTCAAGGTGATCATGCTCCTAATGTGGGAGGAGGTGAAGAAGTGCCGTGGTTGTCTAATAGGATGATTGGATAGGCTTTGCTTGTTTTAGCCCAAGCCGTAACGGCTCAAGCTAACTTGAACATGGTGCCTAGGGGTAATGCTATGGAGAGTACTATGTCATCTAGGTTGAGAGATTTTGTGAGGTTAAATCCTCCAATCTTTCTTGGCTCTAAGGTGAATGAGGATCCCCAAGAATTTCTTGATGGTGTGTACAAAGTTGTGAGTGCTATGGGGGTTACATCTAGGGAGAAGGCAGAGTTAGCTTCTTATCAATTGAGAGATGTGTCTCAAATTTGGTACACTCAATGGAAGGACAATAGGCCGGTGGAGTCGGGTCCTATTGAGTGGGAAGAACTCAAGAAAGCTTTTCTTGGCAAGTACTTTCCCCGTTAGAGGAGGGAAGAGAAAGTAGAAGAGTTTATCAATCTCAAGCAAGGCAATATGAGTGTTGAGGAATACTCTTTGAAGTTCTTAACTTTGTCATAGGTATGCACCTTCCCTAGTGTCTAATTCAAGGGATGAAATGAGTCGCTTTGTGACGGGGGTAGCCGACTTAGTGGTGGAAGAATACCGTACGGCTATGTTGTATGATGATATGACTTTGGCTAGACTCATGGTGTATGCAAAATCAATTGAAGAGTCTAAACTTAGGAGGATGCAAAATCAATTGAAGAGTCTAAACTCATGCAATCTTCGGGCACAATGCAGTCTCGGACACAATGCAATCTCGGGCACATGCAATCTTCGGGAACAATTCTATCTCAGGCACATGCAATTTGGGCACAATGCAATCTTTGAGCAGAATAAGTCTTCGAGCACAATGCAGTCTCGGGCAAAATGTAATTTTAGGGCACAATGCAGTTCGGGCACATGAAATCCTCGGGCACAATGCAGTTCGGGCACAATACATGATAGTTTGATTTAGGGCATAAAGTAGCTTGGACATTCGCCTTGTTGGAAGGGTCGAGTGTCATATGTCGGGCTCAAAAGTGGTATGTTGATTGTTGAAGTTGCCTTTGTATAAGTACCTGTACTTTCTGCATCTAAAGAAAAGTAGTTAGTTTAAGGGGGAGGTTGATCTATATCCATGATTCGACACAGTATTCTCCTTTGACGTCTGCTAGGAGGTCCCTTTAAGTGTTGTCGAAAATTTTGAGGTCCCCTCAAAATTTCTGCCTTAATGTAGAACTTCTACTATTATGATTTGTTGTAGATTGTAGATTGACTGTGAATTTTTTGAGACCCTCTCAAAAATTCTGCCCAATTTTGATTTGCGAGACAATACGCTTTTGAAAGAATTTTTGAGCCCTTCTCAAAAATTCTGCCCCAGTAATTGATTTGTGAGAGGAAATGATTTTGATAGAATTTTTGAGTTCCTCTCAAAAATTCTGCCCCAGTATCGAGATTTACAAGAAGAATGCTCTTTGATGGAATTTTTGAGACCCTCTCAAAAATTCTGCCCCAGTTACACAATAGAGGGGAAAATGAAAATATTTATTATGATAAGACCGAACGCACATAGGAGCACCTACGTATCCCCTCTCAAAAGGGAATTAGGTATGACGTAGTTCCAAATTACAGAGAGCATAAACAAAAAGAACCTTCTTGGGCAATAACTTTGAATGATAGATTTTGACTAATTTTATTGTTCATGTGTAATTATGGGTGTCTGCATGTGGAAAACATGAACTCAAATGGCGCAAGCCTTATTCAGAGACTGGTTCAAGTAAACTTTGGTACGTTTACATTTGAACTTTCTTTGTTGCAAAGTCCTCAAAGCGTATGACTTTAGCATCAATCAATTGTTGAATCTTGTCTTTCAGATCACGACATTCTTCTATGGTATGTCCTTCCATTCCTTAATGATAAGCACAAACCTTAGAGGGTTCAATCCACGATGCACGTGTATTCATACTTATTTCATTGATAGGAGCGATGTGTCCAAACATCCTTAACTTTTCATAGAGTTGACCTATAGGCTCAGTCAGGGGATCATAAGTTTTGACAGGCTTCTTCTAACCTTGAAGAGAATTTTGCAAATATGCGATTGAGTGATGACTTTGGCCTTGTGGACAGGATATGTTGGCTGTTGATATGGGCGAGGAGGCCTTTGGTATAGAGACATTTGATATGGAAGGATTGAAAATGATATGAGAGGCGCATACTGCCAGAGAACTTGGTGCAACGGCGTTTCATATCGAGCCACTTGCATATTAGAAATCTGCGGGTGTGAAGTGAGATGTTGATGTTTGGGAGCATGATGTTGCGGAGGATATCGGTGATTTGAAAAATGGATGTTCTTTGGAGGCATTTGAATAGAGCTTGGTTGACTTTGAGAAGTGGAGTAATTTGGAGGAGGATTATTTCGGAGAGTGGCTTGACTTGCGAAATGTGACATATCCATGTTTGTCTCCAAAGTAGGATTGGCGTAGAGTAACAACTTGGCCCACTCGCGCATATCCAACACTTTTTCTTCTAACTTTTTTATTTTTGCTCAAGTCTTGATACCAACTCGTCTGAAAGACACTTCTTTTCAACAGTCTTGCATATGACCTTGTCATTAGTCACTTTCCTCTTTCCTTTGTGATTCTCAGTTGGAAGAGAAGGAAGAGAGCCCTTTGATCGCGTGTGGTAAACCATGGTCTACATATCAACCATTGGGGAAGGGTAAATAAAATAAATAAAAGCAAAACAAAACCCAAGTTAGAACATTGTTTAAATTGTTATATCAAGCACATTATTTTAAGATAAACGCCCTAAATGCAAAGGAGCCTCGTTGAGCCAGAGGTAGGCATAAGCAGCACATAAGTGATGCATAATAAATTAATTCAAACCTTATTTGCCAATTGGAGTTTAGATTAGAAGAAATAAAACAACTTTCAATTATTATAAAATCTAAAAAATACATCATAATTGAAAAGCAAAATTGAAATAAACTAAGGGAAAAGGGATAACATGAGGAAATCATTCTAAATTCTGAAGTCTTGAAGATATCGATTCCAAGAGCTTGGCGCCAATTAACCTCTTGTATAGGGAGAGACTTCTTGTCTCATGTTCAACATACTGCGTGTCCATATGTTTTCCCTTTCATCGGCGAGCCCATGATATCCTTCTCCACTTGATATTGGGATTTCAGACTCTATCAGGATTCATATGCGGTACTCATGTATGCATAAAGCCTGTCGTGTACCCATAGGAATGGTCAACACACATTCCCATCGTCGAAGTATGTTGTGGACTTGTGGTTTATCTAGTCCAAACTCATACTTAACTTGCTTCATGTCAGATCAGAGTGGTATGACTTGAGTTTGCCCAAATTGGCGAAGTACTCAAAGAGGCGCAGATGGTTGAACACCTTTTAAGCCAATAAGCTCAATGAAGTATCGGTCGTCCCCTCTTACTATGGCATTAGGCATGGACAACCAATGGAGCTTCCATTGGATTCGGCGACTCTCAAGCTCCGTCAAAAATATCTGCCAGTCCACAAATCCTACAGGTGCGATGAAACGTGCCAACCTTCTTAGATGGTTATCAATCTTGTTGCCTTGACCAAGAAAGATGTCCACCACGTCGGATCGCCTTTGGAAGTGTTCGATAGCCCATAGTTGAAGTAGAAGGTTGCATCCCTAGAAGAACATTCTACCTCCGCCACATGCTGAGAGACTCCTCATTATGTCCGCCAGGATCATGGGCACTATGGTTTTCCTAGGCTCGCCCCCTTTTTGAGCTAGGTCTCGAACCACGTACCTTAAACATGTGTCGATTTTTTATCTTGTTTTAGGAAAAACCAAAGATCCTAATAAGGCAATGGCAAAGGCATCTAAGCGATATTTTTCCCATTCTTCAACGGAACACTCAAAATAGCTAAAAGTGTAGTAGCTATCATTGCGGCCAAATCGTGAGTATAGAAAGTCTAAATGAGTTCACCCAAGGTCTAAAGAAGTCCAGATTGGATTAGACTTCATCCCTAGGCTTTTTAGAAATTCCCTTGATGATGGCTTATATGGTAGCATCATCTCACACTCATGATATGGCAAGTCGATGAAACCACTAATTTCTTCAATTGTTGGTGTCAAGTCACAATCTGTAAATTTGAAAATCATCCTCACACTGTCCCAAAATTGTAGTAGCATCCTAGTCAGATGAGGGTTTGGTGTGACAAAGATAAGAAATGTGAGGCCACCCAACAATTGACGAATCTCCCTTTCCTGATCTCTCTTTATGTCCATCCACCAGCTCCTAAGTATGTGATTTACCTCTGTGACCATTTGAGGGTTTGGGAATTCATACTCATCCATGACTCTGCAAACAAACCAACAAACAACTTTTAAACTCCATTTGACAAAGTTGGCCTAATTTAATTATTATGATCACATTGACACATAAGTATGCAATTTGTCTAACGGGTGTTGGGGCTCTTTAGACAATAGGGTGGCTACTAATTTTGTGGATTGACACCAAGGGTCAAACCACCTAGGGCTTATGCAACATGTATGACCTAACTAGGACTTCTAAGAGTTGTCTTAACACGGACTTGAAAGAGATTCTATGCGAGAGGCTCGTGGTTTCGCAGTAATAAAACTATCCGTTCTGTCTACGCATATGCTGACTCTCTATAATGGGTATTTGAATAGAATTGGAGTAGTTGTGAGAGGTTCAAAGACACAACATCACGAGAACAAAATAAAAAAAGGAAGAGGGTCCCAATTGGGGGAAGTATGAGCAGAATGTCAGTTATCAAAGCACTAAACATTTAGCATTTAGATTGAAAATCGATAACATGTAAGCAGTTTATAAAAGGCGATAAATAAATAAATGAATACATGCATAAGTAACGGAAAGTAAACATATAAACATATAAAAAAAAACATGTAAACAAGGAAAGAGGATAAAACACGCAAGGAAACAAATAAGGGGAAAGAAAAAAGATAAAACATGGTAATAAACAAATAAGGAAGAGGGAAAGGGGTGGAACATCCAAAAAAAAATAATAAATAAGGCAACAAAATAATAATTAAACATGGTAATCATCTAACAAATAATGAAATAACCAAAATAAAGCAAACCCCACATAAATAAGCATGAAACACGTAATGGTAAGAACCTAATATTCCCCAGCAGAGTAGCCATTCTGTCGATCCCCATTTTTCGTCAAAATGGGTTTTATGCACGACCTAACAACTCTTTTAGGATTTTGATATCCACCTAACGAATTAAGGCACGTTAGGGCACCTATCTAACCTAACTAAGGTCAACGAACCATGCAATTTATGTGGGAGTTACAAGTAGCAAATAAGGTCACTTCATTATTTATTTTATTTTACACATGCTAACTAGGTGATGCCATATTATTAAATAATTAAAAATATTTTATTATTTTAATAAATTTAAGCATGCTAGGCTAGGTGATAGCAATAAATAAAACATTAGATATAAATTTAGAGATAAGCGAGAGAATAGAAAAGAGACAAATAAATAAACAAACAATTTTATTATTTTATTTTAAACTACCCCAAATAAATATAATTATCAAACAAATAAAGGATAAAAGGAAAGGGAGACTCAAAAAGAGACGTTTTGAATCAGCACTCGACTTTTCTTTTATTTTTTTGATAGGCATCCGTATAGGGACAGACAAAACCAAGGTTTGTCTTTTTGAGCCTGAGTTGATGTCATCATCTCCATAGGGCCAACTACCCCTACCCCACCACCGCATGCATTTTGTACCTAAAAGGTGCCTAATCGTCCCAACTTAATGTCCAAGAGGCATTGGACTCTTAATAGAGTGGGTTTAGACAAAATAAAATATAAGGCCCTCCTAGACATCAAGTCAAACAAAAAAGATGGTCATTTTAGATGATAAATTTCAATTTGGCCTCTAAATTTTAATTAGACATGCTTGCAAATAATACATAATTGTAAAAGGTCATCATGCTAAAGTGTATGGCATACAAACATACAAAATTATAATAAAAAAAATTAATTATGAGAGGGCAAAAATTATAACATGGATGCACATTTTAGTGTTGAACTAATTTTAAAGTGAGCAGTAATTAGTGACATAATATAGATTTTTATTTAATTTCCAAGTATAGCAAAGAAATGATCACACATGCATATATATTTAAAAACAAGCAAATTTAATTATTAATGCAGATAATATTATTTAAGACAACAAATTTTATTTATTTAAGGCAGAAAATTAATTTTAAGAACAGCAATAGATTTATTATTGATGCAGAAAATTATTCTAAATAAGTGATAAATTTTATTTTTAATGCAGAAAAATGTTTTTAGAACATTGACAGATTTACAGATTGATTATTATTGCTAAAACGATAATTTTTAGACAAAAAATAATTACAATGCAGAAATAAGAAAACAAAAAACTATTAATGCAGAAATATTTCTTAGACTGTCAGTTTTATTAGTTGCAAAAATTAATTAATAGTAAATTTTAGATGAAAAAGGGTTAATTATGATAAAGAAAAATATTAATGATTCTGCAGATTTTAGGATAAACACATGCAGAAAAATAAATGCGGAACTTATTATTATTTACAATGAGCATAAAATATTTGTAAATTTATCTCATTTTTAAACATGCAAAAATTAATAAAATACACCTAAGAGCAGAATTTCTAGGTGTTCAAAAATATTTACATGGATTCTATAGGCATAACATTTATTCAATTGAATGACTTTGTACAAAGATATGCACGCAAATTATTTAACATTCTATCAAATTAAGAAGAGATCTATAGTCATAACCAAATCACTAAAATGCAAATTAGAATAAAATTAACTTGAAATCATTAGTTAGAGAAGATTAACCCAGTGATTAAACAAAGATTATTTATTTTATTTTATTTTAGTTAGATCTAAAACCGTTTTATCAAACAAATTACAATCCTATAAGCATGCTTTCTAACACAAATAGGTTTTGCAAAATAAAGGATAGATTAGCACATAATTCCCCCTCCCCTTAGACGATCCCCCCAAATTTATTTTATATATACTGAAGTTAGATGGTTTAAAAATTATTACAAAACAAATAAGGAATAAATGAACAAAATATACAACAAAATAAACAATAGCTCCATCGGAAATTATCTTCTAGGCGACTCTTCAATATCTTGAACTCTAAGTTCAAAACCTGCTAGAAGAAATAATGTATCACATATAATGAAAAAATAATCATATCATCAAGTATTCATAATGACTAAATGACACGCAAAAATTAGGTAAAGAATAATCATAGATGTATTATCACACGTAGAGAGAGAGGGTAATGAAACTAACTCAAATGCTTCCTCGTTTGTTTCATTTCCAACACATAAACAATGATAATTATGCAAAAACAAAATTTAAAATAGTAAAGAGGGCTAACCAACTATGCAAAAAATTTATCGGCAATTAAGAATTTTAGTAAGGTTTCCAACCCACGACAGCAACACAACAAAAGAATTCAAAGTATGCAAGAACCTTCCTTTCTTCTAAGAGTAGAGAACCTTTTTCTAATGGTTAAAGTGTTCAAGTATGAGTCTAAGCATGAGAGTGGATGAGCAATGAGAGAATGTGAGTTCTTCTCAAGATGTCCCTTGAACAAATGAGAGAAGGGTCTATTTATATAGCAAAGAGGGATGCACTTAATAAGGGAAATAAATAAACTAAGGAATCAATTATTATACCATTTTCCTTATTTTAAAGGAGAGACAAAAATCAGAAAATTTTAAGAATATTTCATTACCAAAAATAAAAATAAGTAAGAAAAATAATTAAGAAAAGTAATATTATTCTTCCTTAAATAAAGAAGAGCCAAAAATCAAAATTTTGAATTATTATTATTATTTTGCCAAATATATGTGCAACTAAATATGACAAGAAAATAATTTAAAGTTGTCATATATAAACAAGTAAGAATTAGTCAAGTCAACTATTAATGGAAGGAATGATCAATTAATATTATTGTTATTTTAAGATAGCCAAATAAGAATTTTTTATATTTTTTTTATGTTTATTATTATTATTATTAATCAAATATAAACAAACAAGAAATCTGTCAAAATTCACCAAAATGAGCATTGCTTTACCATATAATATTCATCAAATCAATTTAAGCATGTTCTACCTATATTGATATGTAAGAGAAGTCAATTAAGAAAAATCATAATAATACTAACAATTATTAACATTACAAAGAATCAATTATATGCTTTACAGTAAACATCACATTAAGCTACAGTTATTTTAATTTTAATCTCAGCAAAATGCACATCAATTAAGAGCATGAAAATATGCAAAGAGCAAGTAAATTGATGATAACAGACTGATTTTGAAAAACAAACGTATGACAATAAATCAGTGAACCACCAAACAATCTCAAGCAGCCATTAGTAACACTTAATCAACAAAAGTATAACAAGTATAATGAACATAGTAAAACATTATTGGCAAGAATATATGAACATAAGATGAACAAACAGAATAGTAATAAAAGTAAAGGATATACCGGGACGGATCTGTTGAGATCCGTCTACAAACGACCCCAAAACTTTTGAACTACACCAGAACTTATTGTTCCCTGTTGTTAGAGCTCGTCGGTTGCTGCTTCTCGTTAGTTGGAGCTGCTGGTGGCCTGGGATTCCGCTGGTCTGCTGGTTCTCGAGCTGCTGACTGGAGGAGTCCTGGCCGGTTGCTGCTGGCAGCGGAGCTCGCTTCGAGCTGCTGTCCAACAGAAGCAGCGTTGGGGAGGAGAGGAAGAGCAGCAACCTCGCTGCTGCTGCTGCTGGCGGAGAGAGGAACAGAAAAAGGAGCGACGGGAGAGCGGGCAGAGAAAGGAGGAGAGGAGAAGGAGAAGAGGAAAACGATGAGAAGAAAGAAAGGAGAGCCACCTGGTCGTTCACCATCTCCGTGCATCTGCTGGCCGGTGTTTTCTTCGCTGGTAGGAGCTGCTGCCAGCAATGGTGGTCCTCGCGATCGGCTGCTGATTTGTTCGGTGATTGGAGAGAGGAAGAGAATGGAGACGGAGAAGAGAAAGGGGGGGCTGCTCTTGAGAGAGGAGGAAAAGAATGAAACCTTTTTAGGTTTAGGAATCTTTGAGATGTAGAGATGGAGGGGTAAATCTAGACCCTTGAATCAATTAAGATGTAGGGCTAAGATTCAATCTCGGATTTAATGAAATAAATGAACGAATGAGATTAATAGATGAAGTCTTGAAATCAGATGGGTTGGGTATGGAATGGCTAAAATTGCAATAACAATTGGTTAGAATTGAAATGAAATGGTGGTTATAATTGAAATAAGATTTGAATTGGATAGGCTAGAATTGAAAGAAATTAGAATAGAAAAGGTTGAAATTTAAATAATTTTGAGGAAAATTAAGGAATTTGCTATCCAATTAAAATACTATAAACATTATAAAAAATTTATATTATTAAGACCACGTGAATTTTAAAACATTTTAATAAAATAATTATTTCGCAATTTATTAACAATTTTAAAAATATTTTAATAATATTTACAATATTTTATAAAGTAAACATACTAAAATATATAATTTTTATGCAAAATCGATTAAAATTCTAAACTTTAAATAAATTTTAAAATACGTATTTAATTGATAGCATTCCTAAAAATGGTTAAAGATCGGTCAAAATTGGGTGTTAACACAACAACATACATGTAATATGACATTCTCCTTCCAAAGGTTATCAAAAGACTTATTCAAGTAAATCAAGAAGATAATGTCCATACTTGACCTCTTCAAGATTACCTAAGTAATCCTTAAGACTACCTAAGTTTGTATCATGTCTACTTAATCAACCAACTTTCCTAACTAGAGTTATTCTAAAGACTTATCTAGGTAAGATACGAAGTGACCATTCCTATGCCCCCTTCACACCTTAACTAGACAACCCTTAACTACTCTAGATAAGTACTTATTCATTTAACATGCTTTACTAACTTAAGTCATTACATTTATTAGTTCATTTAAGAGACATTCATCACATAAAGGACATTCAAGTAATGGTCTTGGAGAAGAATTAGGGACTCTCACTAACATCTTCAAAGCTTATTGTGCAATGTCTAGATAGCGTCCCATACCACCACTTAAACTTCATAGAACTTCTCCAATACTAGTAGGTATCCCATATGATGAGAATAGACAATAACTGACATAGACCATGGTAGCAAATCATGAAATCCAGAGTTGTAACCTACTCCGATGGAGGGTGTTCTACTTGCCAATGGTAGAACTTGTATACATCCCATGTATGCACATGATTAAGGAATATGAAGGGTTTTATTTGCACTCTAGCCTCATCCTTTAACTAGAGCTACTTTCCTTACCATACTCACTCGGTGCTAGCCTTTGTTCTCATAGAGTAATTCACATTAAAGGATCACATGAAGAGGTTACATATCTACTTCATCACCCAATCACATTCACCCTACCAAAGAGGTCCCCTAGGGCTGCCTTACAATGGAGACGAAGATAGCTTAATGTCTTTCCCAAGGATGATATGATGCCATTTCAGCCAACCAACCTTAAGTCCATCATTCATACAAGAAGGATACCATTATAACTTTCGATTTCAAGGTTCATAACCTTACCACTAGGTTTAAGGTTCCATATAAAGGACCTTCTTAACATCATTCAAGGTCTCATGTTATTCATACATACAAGACTAAGAGGCTTTAGCATCCTAAGTCAAGAAGTCACATTCTCATTCATACATGTATCAAGTAAGGGACACAAGTCTACCACACAAGACACACCAAGACTTCACTTTATCGCATTTAGCATATCATTCTAGAAGCACATAGGAATAACCATTATAATCTTTTAAGTCACCCTATACACTACTATATCATCATCAATATAACCATCATAGACTCATATAGTCAAGTAGGAAAAATCGTGCATCAACTCTAAGACTACACACATAAGGACATAGTCATAGTCTAACATGATCACCTAATATCAATAGAAGAACACATACTTTCACATTACTCACATGTAGATAGATATGATCATACTTCACATAAATCCTTACACAAATCATCATAATATATCAAGTAGTTGCCGACAAGTCCATGATCATCATAATACATAAAGTAACGCCGACAAGGCCACATCAATTGCAAGTAAAGCACATAGCACCGGCACCATAAGTGGACCATACCAATCGCAACAAATTCAAGACTAATTAACATAAAATAAAGAGAATTAGGGCAGAGTACCACCAATCCATTCTCACCACTTCAATCCATAGGTAAATCATCCAATTCAATACCAAAAGCCCTTACCCATGACCATGATCATCCATTCAATACAAAAACCATAATACTCAATGAATCTAGGTCAATTCAATATAGATTTATCAATCTAAGTGTAAGACCTCAAAAATGAGATAAGGTGTCTAGATCCTAACATGTTCGTCTTAATGTTATAAGGTCCTAAAATGCCTTATTATGTCATATAGAGTCAGTGTGCAAAGTTTGAAGTGATTTGGAAGTCGAACGTCAAGGGATGTCCAAGACGTTCGACGAATAGTCGCTTATGTGCCTCATGTGTGTATACATGCCTAAATTGTGTGAAATGAGTCAAATAAGTCTTAAAATAGTTTTAAATGATGTTTAATGTTACTGTATGAAGTTTCGTGAAGTTTGGAGGTCAAACGCCCAAGAACGTCCAAGGCGTTCGAAAGATAGCCCCTAAGACGTTCATCGTATGTCATGTTGGGGTCAAGGCTGTTTGGACGTCTTGTAGGTGTTTGTTTTGGATGAAACTTATGTGGTAGGTCTATATCATGTTAAGGTTTGTAATTCCGTTGGAAACGTCCGGGTACGACTTCTAAAGGACCCACAAGAGGCCCCAAAAGAAGGACCCCAAGGCCGCCTATACACTGCCTGGGCAGTGTCCCTTGACGGACCCAATGACGGACCGTTGGGCCACCAACGGACCGTCAAGCAGGTCTCGTCGAAGGAGACTTGCCTTCGGCAGGTCTTGATCCAAGAAATTGGCCAAGTCATGGGCGACGGAGGGCATGACGCCCCGTCAAGCCCATGACGCCCCGTCAAGGCATGCGTCGCGGGTGCCTGCAAGTTGGCTGCAAGTTGGCTGCCACTTAAAGGGGTGAATGGTAAATTCACCCCACGTCCTAACCTGACTATAATAGGTTTATTTAAGTAATTTTAGGTGTATATAAGTCTTTAAAAACGTGATCAACCCATTCCCAAAACCCTCTCACATATTTTAAGCCTTTCCCTCCAAAAATGTTCTCTCTAAAAACCACCATTGTTGGGGAAGCTCAAGGACAGATTCATGCTGGGTTTTTCATGGAGGAATCATGAAGTTTTAGAGGTTTTCTTATAGACAAAGGTATGGAGATCTTCATCTCTAGTTATATTTTCATCTAGAGAGCCATTCTCAATGTTTTCAAAAGAAATCTTATGAACAAGTTTCCAATCTTCTAATCTAGCCATGGGTTCTTTCTCAAAAGCTTTTTAATGATTGAATCATGATTAATTGAAGTTAATACAATGATTTAAATATGTTTTCACTCCAGTTGCATGATGAATCCATGTTCTTTCCAAAATTGGTTTAGCCTTTGCATGGGCTTTGTGATTATGGCTTGTTCTTGATGAATTGGTGATTCTCTTACGTTGAATTGCTTGTGGTTATTATTATTTACATTAATTGATGTTGAATTGATGATGATCAGTCCATGAGGATAAATATATGAAGAATTGAACATGAATAGCCTATGTTTCTACATGTTGTCTTGAAGTCGATTGTGAGATCGGTTGAATAGACTCTTGATTATATACGAACTGCTGTAGCTACTGTTTTAGGGTGATGTAATGGATGAATTTTATAGGTATAAATCCTTAATGTTCAAATTAAGAAGGGCTTGCATGAATTGGTATAGATTCTTTTAGGTTATGAAGTCAAGAGGCTAAGTATGTGATGGATCTTGAATTGTGATTAGATGATGCATGACTTAGGCTTGATTTCTTACCTAATTAGCTACTGCCTTAGACTTGTATATGTATGAACTATGGTCTAAAATCAATGTTAGGGAAGATTAGCTAATGATCTATGTTATTCTACTTTCCTAGTATGTTGATATGTTGTATTACGTTATGGTATAATCTTGTAGTGACTTGTACATGGTTTCTTATATGTTTAAAGTACATTTAGCTACTGCCATATATGTGTTTTATTGATGAATAAGGTGTATTGATCAATGATGATCAAAGGATGAGAATTTGGTAAGAATGCTTATTCTCTTTACTCCTTCTACTTCTCTATTCCTTTATAGTTATGTTGATGAAGCCTTGTATGGAATTGTGTGGTATGGTCCACTTATGGTGGCGGTGTTTACTTTATTGTCATTACATATGTGCTGACTATGGCCATGAAGGCAAATTGATGAACTTATGAACATATGCTTAAGATGATACTATGAGAAGATTATGTACTTTCCTATTCTAGTTGTGAATTAGGTTATGTGGCTATTGTATGAGCATGTGTATAATCATGTTAGGGTATTGTATAGGTGCTGCCATTGATGTGTTAAAGTGGTTAATAACCTTTACCCATGTATCCCTTATATGGAAGTGTAAATAGCTAAAGTTAGGAGTCTTGATTACATGGTATATATTGTCATGTCTCCTATGCTATTATGTGTTGTGTGCTATGTGCTTGAAGTATAATGTGGTCTAATAAGTGTGGCGGACTTAAGATGTATTGATAGCCATTATGTGATCATGTTGGTCAATGTACACACTCTCACTTACATGCATATTATAAGTAGTATAACTCATGGTGTCTAAATGAAAGGTAGTTTTCATATTCACTAGTGCCTACTACTATGTATGTTAAGGTGATGTTTATGAATGTATGATTTGTATTCCCTTACTAGGATGACTTGATAGGCGTACTAGTATGGACAAGGGTATGGGACCTTGTCTATGCATTGCACATGTGTATCTTGATAGGATAGTTCCTAGGTTTGGTTCTTATGCATATGAAGGATGATTATATGAATATGTTATGAATATGATGTATATGATATGATGAGGTATGAATGTGTATAGTGTCTTAGTAGGTTTATGTGAAAGGATTGCTCATATAGTTATGCCTATAGACTTATGCATTGATATATGAACGTGTGTGACTTGATGTGTTATGTGAAAGGTTTGCTCACATATATATATATACACTCGCACATGGATGATCTAGTAATTTAGAGGGGCCTTGATAGGGGTGCCCAAGAATGTTATAAATTCTAGATAGGTGCTTGAATATGCTATAAGCATATGAATGATGGATATTCTAAAGCTTATGTTTTATAAACAAACGTAATAAAGGCTTTTCAATAAAGGGAACCTAACTTAGCACCGAGCGAACTTGACAATGGGAGGTGATGACTTATCCCTAGAAGGAAAGATTCATCCTAGAAGTTGCCCATGTGATGATAACTCCCATGTTTGAGGGATGTGTCACTTTAAGGTATTCCCATGAGGAGCGGCCCACTTTACCATATGGTATGAATAGGGATATGTACCTCTTAGTTCTTGAACTATGTTGCCACCATAGGATACTAGCTAGAGGATTCTACCTCGATAGCTATGTTTATGATGGTTCTACTTTGGCCGGTAGAACACCTTCCATCGGTGTAAGGATTTGATGACACCGGATTCCATGATTAGCACCCATGGTCTATGTCGGTTAAGGTTATGGTTTACCTAAAGATAAAATGGACAATGGAAGAAATTGAATAGGATCCTAACTAGGAGGACTTAAGGTAAGTTACTTAGGATAGGTGGAAGTAATGAACCCATCTAGACATTGCACAAGTGACTCCTTAGGAAGTCTTAGGAGGGTACCTTAATACTTATGATTGTGTATGTGTCCTTTATGTATGATATTGTAGTCTTGGTTTGACTATGATTATATTGTACTATACTTCTATGATGGCATGTGTTGTCTTGTGTAGATGCTATGTATGGTTTTCTCTTATGTTCCTAAGGTGATGCATTGCACCAAGTATCCCTAAAGGATTACTTAGGAGGTTAATGAATTGAAAGAAAGAGTTAAATGCTAAGAAGGGTGAGTTCACTGTAAAGTGACCTCTATGTGTACTTATATTCTATATGTACTTTTCTATGATGTTTGGCCTTTGATTGTGTTACTATGAAGTAAGTGGATGATATAAATGATATTGATAAAGGTTTTATGATGATTTACTCAAAATGGCATGAAGTATGATTTCAAAGAAAATGTCCCTTTTAAATGCATGTTTTCGCATGGTTGCCATACTTAGTACATTCTTGTGCTAATCCCATTCTTCTTTACTTTTTACACAAAGTGTAGGTATTGGAATGCTTAAAGAAGGTCTATGA
Organism: Solanum sitiens; assembly: GCA_016801875.1. Classification (NCBI taxonomy): domain Eukaryota; kingdom Viridiplantae; phylum Streptophyta; class Magnoliopsida; order Solanales; family Solanaceae; genus Solanum; species Solanum sitiens. The sequence continues at coordinate 2,834,311 of JABWTJ010000034.1, forward strand.
TTGAGGAACTTGATAGGTGATTTCCCAAGCTCAAGGAAAGGAATCCTTAAGTTCAAGGATGTCCTACTAATGTCTTTAATGTAAAGTCTTTAAATATTGTATAGTTATGTAATGTGTAGTATGGGCCGTGTCCCTAATGTACTCTAAAGTTATTGAGTCTAAGATGGCAAAGGGACTTAGAGTCTAAATATGTATTATGACTTATGTTTTAAATATATACGATGTGATGTTTCTAGCATATGATGTGCTATGAAAAGTTTTAAATTTTCCGCTAAATTTACTATGTCAATGCAATGAATAATATGAGAGGCTTGTCTTAGACCTCCGAGAGGTCGACAACGCCGGTTACAATCCAAGATTGTACCCTATCTTCTAGGGCATGCTTTTGGGTTGTGACAAACTTGGTATCAGAGCATGAGGTTTATGAAGCGGTTTTAGGTTCTAAAAAGTCTCATATTGCCACGTCTAGTAGAGTCTCGTATCATTGGTGGTGAGTCGCGACACATCAAATGGTACGAGAGGCTATAGGACGATAGAGTTTTCCTTTTTCATCAATCTCATATCGTGTCATAGAACTTAATTCTATAAGATCTTTCTCTTATGTTTTCCTGTCCGGTGGTCTTTTAGATTTGATTGCTTGGATGAGATTGCTCTATGCTTGAGGGAGAAAAGGTGAGTTTAAAATGCTTATCTTTGTTTTATGGTTTGAATGAGTATGTGTGAAGGTGACACTTGTCCTTATTTGATGATGTATATACTAACTAAGGCGACTTGAAGGGTTAACTAGACTTAGGTAGGGGTATGGGACTCTACCTATGTCTTGCACTAGTTTTCCTTGATGGAGACCTTAGGAGTTTAATATTATGTATGTGTATGATGATAAATGTGAATGTCCTTATGAGATGATCTCTATGCTTGTAAACATGTAAGTAGCCTAGTGTGCTAAAGAATTTGAGTTATCCATGCATGAAGGCTATAGATGAGTGGAGTATGATGCTAATTGTAGTTCTTGTTGGGTTACTTGGTTTAGTGAAGTTATGGAGATTTACTTGATCATTGCACATGTTAACTCTATGGGGATTATGATTGGTTATCTTACCTTACTATGTATGAAATATCTCTTATTGGATGATGTGATGCCAATTATGGCAATATATGAAATCTATGTGAAATAGCATGTTATGTCGAGTGATGTATGTCATGATATAGTTAAAGCATGCTAGAAGTTATAGTGGTTAAAGTGAATTCTCTTAAATCGTGTATTCCTATATGATTTTGTATGCTAGTAGCCAAATATTTGGATTTGAACTTGATTGTTTAATAACTACCTATGGAGGTATGCTATCCTATGAGTGCATGTGATTAAAAGTGTGCATTGTTTTCCTTTGTGTATAAGTGGTACTTGATGAGTTGCTAGTATAAATTGGAGTCTTTTGTAGAGACTTAAGTTGTAAATATAGTATGCATGCTTATGAAGAATGAGTTGGTAAAGCTTTATTTCTTATAATTCCATACTTGTTCCATCAAATGTCAAAATGTTACACTTTTGGGTATTTGAAAACATGCTCGTTACAAAGACTAGGCAGCTTATTGTATCATGTTTGGAGAACTTACTAATTTGTCTTTTGATTGGATGTTGTAGAAAAATGTGTAGAATTTATGAATATGAACATGATAAGAAGTGTAGAAAAGAAATTTTTGCTATTTAAATAGAAAGAATGAGAATCTTATGACTTGATGAGTCGTAGAGTTATTTCTAAACTTCTTGTCGTGTTATGAACTTCCTTGTTGTTTTCCCTAATGATGTATGACCTTAGTGTCTATTGCATTGTAGGAAGACCTTATGTGAATTAAATAGTATGATATTATATTATTTGTCTATTGATCATGAAGATTTGCATGATATGATTCTTTATACATGATGTTAATCTTGTTGACTATATGGAGATGGTATTAGCTGACATAAGTGTAGTTGTCTCCTTTATGCATGTTGATATAGGACTTGAATGTAAAGGCTTGTGATCACATGATAAGGTTTAGAATGCCTTAGTGTTGCTAAATTGAGTTTATGAAAATTTCCTCTAAAGTAGTAATCACTCTAAGTGATAAATATGAAGGTTTTGTATTTGAGATCCTCTACATGTTGGGTTAAGTTGCTCTTAATTGGGTTTGCCCTAAGTGGGGGATGGTGTTTGAGTAGTGAGATTTGTAGAAATTGTCTACATTGTCCTTCTATTCTTACTTGAATTGAAAATGAAAATTCTTAGTATGCTTATTCATGAAGATAGTCTTGCATAAAGTATGAATTGCATGATCTTTATATGATTGGTATGAATTGATTGACATCATCTTAAAGACATGGTGAATTTTCTAAGAAGCATGAAAAGAAATTTTTGTAAAATCCAGGTTTTTCTCTTGTTGACTTGCATTTTAATGTACTAATTGTGAAATTGACCTCATGAGGTAAGACAAGGAACTTGGTGATAGTCACTTGTAGGTTAAATTGTTTAGCCTTGTAATGAAAGTTGAGTCTCTTTTACAATGAAAAATGTGAACTCTCTTTAAAATTTAGTGATTTGATGATTTGTAATGCAAAATTGTAGGCTCATTCTTGAAAAAGTGAAAGCATGTTTAGCTAAGTGTACATGTGTGTGCCTATAATTTGTGTTATTTTTCCAAAATGAGGCTTACTATAAGGGTGAGTATTATGTTAAGAAAAGAAATTGTGGAATGACTTCCTGTTTTGTGGTGATGTACTTGGTGTGAATTGCCATTTAGATTTCACTAGGAAGAAAAGGTATGCATGTCTTGGCTTGAAAGTAGAGATTTCTCATTTTTAAAGAAATTGATCTTGTACTTTGTTAAGGTGTGAACTCTTGATGCATGTAAATGTGTTGAGGAGGAAGATATTCCTCCATGTACCCCATTAAGTATGATATGGTTGAGTATGACCATTATAATACTAGGTCTAACTAATGAAGATTTTTGTGATTTAACTAACTCAAGTTTTTGTGCATTGAAGTGTGAGTTCTTAACTAACTCAAGTTTTTGTGCATAGGTGATTTCCCAAGCTCAAGGAAAGGAATCCTTAAGTTCAAGGATGTCCTACTAATATCTTTAATGTAAAGTCTTTAAATATTGTATAGTTATGTAATGTGTAGTATGGGTCGTGTCCCTAATGTACTCTAAAGTTATTGAGTCTAAGATGGCAAAGGGACTTAGAGTCTAAATATGTATTATGACTTATGTTTTAAATATATACGATGTGATGTTTCTAGCATATGATGTGCTATGAAAAGTTTTAAATTTTCCGCTAAATTTACTATGTCAATGCAATGAATGATATGAGAGGCTTGTCTTAGACCTCCGAGAGGTCGACGACGCCGGTTACAATCCAAGATTGTACCCTATCTTCTAGGGCATGCTTTTGGGTTGTGACACTAAGACAACCTAGACATCAATCTAAATACAATTCTTACATCATTCAATAGATCAATGAAAACTACACTAGAATTCATAAGCATTAAGACAATACCAATTAACCCATAAAGTAGTCACAAACTAGGGTTCATCAATTACATGGGTTCATAGGTTAATTATATTAAAATCATCTAATTAACAATAATTCAATCAATATTCAATGATTTAAAACCTTTAATGCAAGAACCCATGGATAAATCATGAAATTGGACAAGTTCATCTTTAGAAAACTTAGAAATCTCTTTGAATTTTGAGCTCCTTGATGAATAGAGTTTCAAGGATCAAAAACCATACCTCAATGATGTTAATCCACGAAATTGATGAAGAATCACCACTCAAATCTCCAATCCAAGCTCTTTCTTGAGTTTTGGAATGAAGTTCTAGAGAATTTCTTAGAGATTTTGGATTTTGATTTTGAAGAATGAGTTCATCTAGGTATTTAGGACTTATAAACTCACTTAAAATACTTAAAATACCCCTAAGTAACCGCCCAAACTCTTATTTGGACGTCGGGTGAATTTATCAATTCACCTTTACAACTTACGATGAAGCTGAGCAGGAACAGACCCATCAACGACTTGGCCACAGACAAACCGTTTGTCCACAAACGGACCGTCCTGTCTGGCCGTCGTTTGAGACTAAGACTTGAAAATAAGAGCTTAAGCTCCCCATACTAAGTAGCCATCGACACCCTCCATTTACGGGGCGTCGACCAGGCCACTGACCGTCGTTTGCCATCCGTAGGTGGGACTGCCTTGGGCAGTTTTGGCCACCAACATGGGTCCTTCCTCAAGGATCCTTGGATGGTCCTTGGGGACTTTTGCCCGAACGTTTCCAACTCGAATATGTTCATATACGAGTTTAGGATCTCCCATATATATTTCATCCAAAACGAACATGTAAAACTCGACGAAACCTGCCAAGACACGCAAGGTCATTTCAAGGCAAACTTTTCGAACGTCATGGACGTTTGACCTCCAAACTTCATGAAACTTGACACACTGCCTATAAACACTCTTATAACTCATAAGGACCTCCTTAACTCATGAAAAACACATATAGGTACATAATCACACATGAGGCACATAAGTGACTAGTCGTCGAACGTCTTGGTCGTCCCTTGACGTTTGACTTCCAATGAACCTAAATCTTTAGACACTGCCTCAATACCATATTATAAACCAATTTAGGACCTTAGACCCTCATGACAAACATGTTAGGCTCTAGCTTCACCTAAGTCATTTTTGAGGTATTACAAGAGGAATCAAACATCATATCAGCCGAAACAAAAGCACTTATGAGCTTCAAAGTTTGTTGTTCTTTCTATGCATATAGGGTGAATAATAAGCTCTATAAACACCATAATCAGTAACACCAAGAGCTCCTAAAACAACAACCATATCCTATATATCCAAGTATAGTCTAAATCCTTCCTTAATAGCTTTAAGTCTACATGATTCAAAGTCATGTAACTCCTAAAATTTTAAATTGTGAACTTCAATTCTCGAAAAGGTTTTGAGAAGTTGTTCAATAGATCCAAAATTTAGGAAATTTGTTTATAGAGTTAAGGTGGAAAGATGTATACCAATATGAAAATGCTCAAGGTTGACGTAGAAGTTCTTTTTTATTATCTAGATTCTAATGCAATTCATCAACGATAAAGAAAAATAGAGAAAAAGGAAAAGAAAAATAGGAAAACAAAAAAAAAATCATCCACTATAGAAATATTGTATAAATTATGCATACTAAATTAATGAAAATCGAATTAAAATAAGGAAACTACAACGGTTAGTTGCAAGAAAAGTGGTATAGAGAAGGATATAAATGATGAAGTTTATGGGAAGGAAGAATGAATGACATCCAAATGGAAGGGTTTTTGTTAAGATTCGGGTCGTTTATTCTTATTTTTATTAATATTAAATTTAATTATGATAGGTGAAAGGGGTGCGAATCACGGGCGTCTTCATAGATGAGAAAATGATCAAAATGGCCTTACAAAGATATTCAAAACTTTTGTGGGGTAATAGGACACTTGCAAAGTTAAGATGTCCTTTTGAAAATTTGGGACAACTTCAATGGTGACTTTGAGTGTGTTTGGTAAGAAGAAAAATGTTTTCCTAGAAAATGTTTTCTTGTAAAACAAGTGGATTTCTAACTTGTTTTCTCATGTTGGGTTGGTGAGTAGAAAATATTTTCTAGAAAATATTTTTAATGTTCGGCTGGTGAATGAAAAATATTTTCTAGAAAATATCTTTTATTTTTGGCTTGAGACTAGAAAATATTCTTTAGGAAATAATTTCTGGTCCAAAAATTAATTCTCGTAATTGATCTAGGATTTAATCCTGACACCCGAACTAAGACAAGACCCCAATGATCATTTCAAATCCGACCCAAGACCTGACTTAGACTTTCGACCCAGAATCTTACCAGAAAATATTTTCCAAAAAATACTTTATTTTTAAATTTGAAATATTTTCCCTCTTTTTTAATTTTTTGACGGACTGGGGGAGGGGGCGGAGGGGGCGTAAAAAATAAAAAAAGTAATTTAACTTGGGATATTTTTTTAAAAATTTTGACCGGAGGGGTGTGTGTGTGTGTGTGTGGAGGCGGTTAGGGTATGGAGTGGAGTAAGAAATAAAATTTTAAATATTTAAAATATATTTTCAAAATAATTTTTTTGTGGGGGGGGGGGGGGGGGGGGGGGGGGGGGGGGGATAGGAGTTGGGTGAGGTAGAAAAAATCTTAAAATTTAAAATTTCAAAAATAATTTTATTATATTTTATTCTTTTTGTTTGGGTGAGGGGGCTGATTTGGGGGGTGGGGAACTGGGGGTTGGTTTGGAGGTATGGGTAAACATATGTTTGAAATTTAAAAAATAATTTTTTTTAGATAAGTGGTAAAAACACACCTAACCTATATCTTTTTTTTTTTGAGTTTCTACCTATTTATTTTTTTTGAATTTCTTACCCAAACTATCAAAAGTGTGAGAAACACACCCAAACTATTACACTTTAGTTTGAAAAACACACCTCAAGTAAAATATGATAGTTGAGACCACATGCAATGAAGTGGATAGACCTAATAAAGAATCTACCAATAATGTTGGTGAAGGTCTCAATGCACCTTTTGGTAAAGAAATAACACTTATTGATGGAAGAGATCAAATTATCGGGGTTCAACAATCAAATCTGATAGAAAATGACAGCAGAAACACAAATGAAGTTGAAGATGAATTTAAGTTTACTAATGAAGATGAAGGTCCGGAGGAAGATGAAGTAGAAATTATTGTGCACAGTGACGTTGAAAGTGATGAGAATGTTGACTTTTGTAGTGACAACTATTGTTATGGGAGAGATATTCATGAAGAGCTGAGCATAATTAAGAAGGATTTGAAAGCATATTTGAAGAAAAAAAAAGAGCTAAGAAAAAAAATTGCTGAGTGTTTTCTGAGAGAAGTTGACATAGATCTTCATTTTGAAGACATTGATAAATCCAAGAAAAAATTAACTAGTAAGCTAGTAGATGATGTTATGGAATGAAAGAAACTAAAAAGAGAAATTAAAGAGAAAATGAATGATAACTCTTTGTATTGATTCTTGCATTGATTCAAATAGAAGAGTACATCCCTATTAATAAATAATTAAGGAGAGTCTTTAGAGGAGAATCCTTCTTAATGGAGAATCATTCTAGATACTAAACTAAAATAAAACTAAATATTTTGTAATTAATGAAAACCCTAGACTTGAAAGAAAATTAAATACTATAAACTATTTTTAGACTAAAAAATAAATAAAAAAATTCTACAAAATCTCAACATTCCCCCTCAAACTCAAGTGGTATATCTAACTTGAGTTTGAACACTTAATTATTTTTCAAAAATATCTTCTAATAGAATTCATCCTCACATTCTTCTTCTAATAATAATGCTAGTGATTTATATTGAGTGTCTTTGAATTTGCACACTTTTGTAACATGACCTATTTGTTTGCAACTTTCACATATCACATCAAATCTCCACCAGTTTTTTTTTTTCAAATGTGTTTTCTTTTTGCAATATTTGCAAGGAGGATAATCAGTTTTTCTTTTTTGATAGTTTGCATAAAAGATACCTTCAACAATTTTATCTTGTCTGAAAGCTCTTCTTTGTTTTTGTGCTTAAAGAACACTTATCAATTCAACAAGAGAGATAGTAGAAAGATCTTTAGACTCTTTCAAAGCAAAGATTTTAGACTCAAATCTCTCGAGAATAGTTACAAAATTCTTTTCAACCAGTCTATTATCTTTAAAATCCTCACCAAACAATCTGATTCTGTTGACAATCATAGAAATTTTGTCAGAATAATTAATGATAGTCTCACCCTCTTGCATCCTATGAGATTCAAAATCTCTTTTCAAATTCAGAATTTGATTTTGTCTACCTCGTTCACTTTCTCGTACTCCTTCTCAAGTTTTTTCCAAGCTTCTTTTGTTGTCTCACATGCAATAATTTTAGAAAAGATTGAATCTGCAACTGAATTTTGAATTACAATTTTGACTTTGTGTTTTTTAATTTTCTCTTCTGAGTAAAGTTTGATTTCAACATCAGAAGTTTTTTCAGTGAGTTGTAGTATGAGTTTGTCTTCTATTACAGCTTCCCACAAATCATAAGCCTCAAGATAAGACTTCGTCTTAACTGTCCAAATTTGATAGTTTTCACCATTGAAGATTTGTGGGACATTGAAAGAAAAAGTATTGCTTGTCATGATTTGAAAAATAAGGTTTAAAATATATAGATTAAAAACTGGTAAAAAGTAGCCCTGCGTTAAAAATAAAAGCACGGGTTAAAATTGATCGTGCGTTAAGAATAAAGGCACTGGTTAAAAGTTGGTTGAAAATAAATATGAATTAAAAGTGGTTGAAAGTTTTTCTTCAACGAACTCACAGATCCATTAAAATCAATGTAAGGCTCTGATACCATTGTTATGGAATGAAAGAAACTAGAAAGAGAAATTAAAGAGAGAATGAATGATAACTTTTTGTATTGATTCAAATAGAAGAGTACATCCCTATTTATAAATAATTAAGGAGAATTCTTCTCAGATGAGAATTCTTCTAAATACTAAACTAAAATAAAACTAAATATTTTGCAATTAATGTAAACCCTGGACTTTAAAAAAAAATTAAATACTATAAACTATTTTTAGACTAAAAAGAAAAAAGTAAAAAAATTCTATCAAATCTAAACAGGTGATGAGCTTTTTTACGACAGTACTCATGGGGAAATAGATTTTGAAAGACCTGATATTTTAAAGGTAAGAAAAAAGGACAAAAGGGGCACATATGATCCAACATGAATAAAAGTTGTGTGGCAAATTTAATATGATATTTGAAATGTGAAAAAATTCAGAGAAGCTTTGAGCAAGTATGCAATTGAGAGAGGTTGTCAACTGGATAAAATCCACAATGATCAAAGAAGGGTCAGAGTAAAATGCAAAGCTAATGGCTGTCTTGGATACTTCATGCAAGCAAAGACTTCAAATCTTTCGATTTCATTATAACAACCTACAATCCTAGACATAAGTGTTATAGGACCAATACCAACACAATGTGCAACTCTAAGTTTTTGGTTAAGTACTATAAAAATAGAGTTGTTTCTCAACCTTTCATAAAGGAATGAGAAATACAAGATTTGATCAGTACAGACATGGGATTGTATGTTGGTATGTTCGTGTGTTTGAAGGCTAAAAAATGATGTTGAAAAGATAATGGATGATCATATTGCTGAGTTTAGTAGTTGAGTTGAAAAATATAATGGTGTTGAACTAATTTTTGGGGAAATTGTAAATAGACCAATGAAGAGAGAAATATTGAGCAATAGACTCTTTATAGTTTTCTCTTAATTTTGAAGTTTTGAGAGATCGTATAATTGACAATTGAGGATTTGAGAAGTTGTTCAATAGATTCAAAATTTAGAGAATTTGTTTATAGAGTTAAGGTGGAAAGACGTATACTGACACGAAAATGCTCAAGACTGACGTGGAAGTATTTTCTTACTATTTAGATTTTGATGCAGACCATCAACAACAAAGAAAACTAGAGAAAAAGGAGAAGAAAAATAGGAAAACAAAAAAAATTGATTCAATATAGAAATACTGTATAAATTATGCATATTAAATTGATGAAAATCGACTTAAAAATAGGACAATTACTATGGTTAGTTGCAAGAAAAATGATATTGAAAAGAATATAACCGATAAAGTTTATGAGAATGAAGAGTGAATGACAACCAAATGAAAGAGTTTTTGTTAAGATTCGAGTCAGTTTTCCTTATGTTTATTAATATTTAATTAAAATAGGTGAAAGGGGTGAGAATCACACGCGTCTTCATAGATGAGAAAATGAGTCAAAATGACCTTTTACAACGATATTTAAAACTTTTGTGGGGTAATAGAACACTTACAAAGTTAAGGTGTTCTTTTGGGGCAACTTCAATGATTATCTTGAGTGTGTTTTGTAGGAAGGAAGATGTTTTCCAAGAAAATATTTTCTTGAAAAAACAAGTGGATTTCTAACTTATTTTATCATGTTGGGTTGGTGAGTAGAAAATATTTTTTAACGTTTGGCTGGTGAATGAAGAATATATTCTAGAAAATATCTTTTATTTTCGGTTTCAGAGTAGAACATATTCTTTAAGAAAATAATTTCTGATTCGAAAATTAACCCCCATAATTGATCTAGGACCTGGTCCTAACACTCAAACTAGGATAAAACCCCAATGACTATTTCAAAATATGACCCAAGACCTGACCCAAACTTTCGACCTAGAATCTGACCAGGAAAATATACATTTTTTTAAAAAAAATTTGAAATATTTTCCCATTTTTAATTTTTTTTGACGGCCTAGGTTGGGGGTGGTAGTGGTGGGGTGGGGGAAATGAAAGTGGCGCAAAAAATGATAAAAATAATCTAAATTTGAGATTTTTTTAAAAAAATTTGAACGGGGGAGGGGGTCTAGGGTATGGAGTGGAGTAAAAAATGAAATTTTAAATAGTTGAAATATTTTTCCAAAATGAAATTTTTGTGGGGAGTGGGGGGAAAGGATAGGAGTTGGTTGAGGTTAAAAGTTTTCTAAAATTTTAAAAGTTTTTAAAAATAATTTTAATTTTTTTTTTGTTTGGGGGAGGCGGGCAGATTTGGGGGTAGGGAACTGTGGGTTGGTTTGAAGGTATGAGTTAAAATATATTCGAAATTGATTTTTTTTTTTTTTTTTTTTGAGATGGAAAGGGTCGGATTCTGGGTACGTGATAGGTTAAGAAAAAAATATTAAAGGATGAAGTAGAGCTTTGAAATTTTCTTAATTTTTGAATTTTTTTTTTTAAAAAATATACTAATTTAAAATATTTATTTGAGCCAACCAAAAATAAACAATTAATTTATTTTCTTCGTACAAAACACACCCTTTATGTTCTTTTCTCTTTCAAAAAAAAATTCAATTGGATGGATCAAGATTAGCCTATTATAGAATCTGAGCAGCCGCTCCGACTAAAGCATACCAAACAAATAAGCAGCACGAATAAAGGGCGTGCGGTATTTGACTTTTGGTATTCATGTGAATATCATTGTGGTGGTTATCCTCCTGTGCGGTATTTGGTCCATCCATCACTCCAGTCTCCAGCTAAGCACATTTTCCAATTCAGTAATCTTCTTTTCCACCACTGCTTTCTCAATCGCTTTCTCCGTTTTTCTCCTCTCCCTCTATGGTATCTAGGGTTTTATTCTGCTCGCATGGATTGAGCTTTTAGACATATAAGTAATGAATTCTTAGAGTTCTAACGATTCTGCATTCCGCTAGAAAATCATTGATATGTGTATCGCTGTTGCTGATTAAAGTATATGTTCTTAAATGCTCTGTCCGATTCTATAAATGTTGTGCATTTTGTTTGTTGAGGTGAACACGATACGTGAGGAGCTTTATTAGTATAGTTTTTGTTGGAATCCTAGATACACTTTGTGAACAGTACAATCCAAACATGCCGGGAACTAGAATGCTACTTCTTTTTATGCATACATTTGTATGATATCCTAAGATAGTTTATTTGTTTTAAGGATGCAAGTGGTTGTTTAGCCTTTCTAAAGCTTCATTTACAATTTGTACAGGTCATATGTAGGGCGGACAAATGTAATTTGATTCAAGTTTCATTTGTCTAATGCTTTGGAATTTTACGGAAGTTTTATTAATTCTATGTAATAAAAGAAGACAAAACTCATTGTTTTTTCTTCTTGTTGGAATTCATATGTATGGTGAGGACATGTTTCATTCATACACTATGAAAGTTACATAGTCATGTTTTTGCTTTCAGCAAATTAGGAGCAACAATGCACTTAAGACTCTCGTATGTTTGGCTGCCTTCTAATTTAATCCAAATACAAAAGAAAAAATGTGTCTTAGTGATAGGCAAATTAACGTGACATATTCAAGGGGAGGTACCATGTTGTATGTTATTCACATATGACATAGTATTGATTGACGGGACTCGTGATGGAGTTAACAATAAGCTAGAAGTTTGGAAACAATCTCTAGAATCTAAAGGTTTCAAGTTAAGCAAGACTAAAATCGAGTATCTAAAGTGCAAGTTGCTGGGCCGTAAACACATGAAGTGAAGGTGGAAGGGAAGATAGATACACAAGTCATACCCCAAAGTTTCAAGTATCTTGGGTCTATGATCCAATTAACAAGGAGATTGATAATGATGTCACATATCGTATTGCAGTGGAGTGGGTGAAATGGAGGTTAACATTTGGGTTATTTTGTGATAAGAATGTGTAACCAAGGTTAAAGGTAAGTTCTACAAGGCAGAATGTTGGCTAGTCAAGAATGCATACGATCAGAAGATGAAGGTAGCAAAGATGAGGATGCTGAGATGGATGTGTGGGCATACTAGGGGAGATAAGATTATGAACCAGGTTATACAAGACAAGGTGGGAGTGACCTTCGTGGCAGGTAAGACGAGGGAGGCTGTGTTGAGATAGTTCGTGCATGTGAAGAGGAGGTGCACGGATGCACCAGTAAGGGGGTGTGAGAAGTTGACTATAATAGGATTTAGGAAAGGTAGAGATAGGCAAGGAGAAGTTGAGGGAGGTGGTTAGATAGGACATGACACATTTTAAATTATTGAGGACCATAGATAGAATGATATGGAGGTCGAGAATAAGGGTAGAAGGGTGGTAGGTAGTAAGTGTTGTCGTACTTTTATTTGGTAGAGGCAAGCTGTCAATCTCCTCTTCTCCTTGTTTAGAGCCCGTTTGGCTTAACTTAAAAAAGTAGCTTTTTAGAAGTAGTTTTTAAAAAGTCAAACTTTAGTAACTTTACGTTAAAAAATGAAAAGTAGGGGAGTATTTACTTTTAAATTTTTTAAAGTCATTTTAAACTTATTTTAAACTTTGCCAAACACTCCTAAAAGCTAAAAATGACTTAAAAGTAGGTTTGACCAACTTTTAAGCCAATCCAAACATTCTCTTAGTAGTATTAGTTAGTATTCACGTAGTATCTTATTCTTCATTTTTCAGAACTACCTGTTGCGCCAAGGGTCTATCGGAAACAACCTCTCTACCCTACAAAGGTAAGGTAAGGTCTGGTACATCCTACCCTCCCCATACCTCTCTTGTGGGATTACGCTGGTTATGCCATTGTTGTACTTGTACAAAAGAAAAAAGGTAAAATATGTAACATAGCACACCACGTGGAAAAGGAATGAAAATATTAGGATACTTTTTTGTAGTGACTGGATGTTCATCGTTGTAATTGATTTATCATTTATTGTTATGCAGTTGTTGCTTTGGAGGTCAAGGTCATGTGAGCATCTTGCAGTATGTGAAAAATCAATTGAATCTTTTTACTAAGAAAACAAATTACAGATGGCAGGACAGGTGGCTTTCACATCAAGTTTTAAGCTGCTTGACAGTGGACAGCTCTTGAAACAACAACTCTTCATGCCGAAAAGCTCACCTATGTTAATGCACAGGTCTTGTTTCCTGATCTGACCACTTAGATTTCTCTGGATATTTATTTTTTGAGATAAAGGTAACCAGATTTCTATGGATATAGTTGCAAAAAAGATAAAATTGTAAAACATAGCCCGAAGACTGTGTCACTCTAAAGCTTCTTTATCCCTTAGAGTTTCTAGTTATGGAGTTTAAATTTAGGCTTCCATGTTTGAATAGACAGGCTTTCCTCTTATTTCTTGTTGCATAGCCATCAATATAATAAGGTCATTCCCATTATTTTTTTTAAAAGAAAGAAATTTCATTTCAGTAATGTCTGATACTCCACAATCTATGGCTCAGGGGATTTTGCTTTGGGAGTTGTAAAATATCTCGCTTTCCATCATCGAGCATTTGGAAGGTCATTACTCCGTACTTAATGAAGTTGGAGAGAAGATCAAAAATGCAAAGTTGCAAGAGTTGCTTTTGCCTCGCTTCTCTTGTTGATGCTGATGCTATAGTAACTTCTGAATGGGTTCCTACCATTGACCAAATGCTTCTCATGACCAGCGTAGTCCTTACATATATAGCTGGAGTAATACCTACTGAAAAAAATTCTCCTTTAGATACTGGAGGAAAGATCCAAAGTGGAGATGTGGACCCTGACAGGATGACCTCTTTGGGTAGGTAAGAATGGTTGTTAGACCAGTGCATTTTTTTAAGTGGTATTGTTAGTTAACTGCAGGTGCTTTGCAGTCTTTTGACAATGTTTGATCCATGTAACATTTTAATTGTTAGATCTATGTGTCACTTTCATTGTTAATTCTTTTCCATGTTTAACTGCAGTGTGAGGAGAAACAATGATCGCATCAGCATAGAATTTGCATGGGATGTCGTAAAAGAAAAACTGATGAGTTCTCTGTCTTCCATAAAACAAGTGGATCTTGGTGCTATTGAATTTGAACAGAACCGTGGTAAACAACCTTCAAATTTGTCCGCCCTTGCTCAAGGTCCAAGGTTAAGGCTGTTGTGGGCGTCCTTTCAGTTGCTCAAGAAAGAGGCAGGCACTGTCTCTATCATTGCCTTATTAGATAAAATATCTTGGTGATACTTTAAACTAGACTCATTCACTCATGAAATTAGTGGAGCATAGTGAAACAATTTAGGTACATATGAATTTGTCTCGTGAAGAAAACTGCTTGTACTAGATCCTTCATAATCTTACTGAAAGTACACTTAGGATTCAACCATTCTTAAAAGTGGAGTGGTATACCAGTTTTAATATCCGTCGCAAGCTCCACGATGGACACTTGGAGCGCGGATAACATAACACGGGGGGTGAAAATAGGGTAATACAACATGAATGGGTTTGAGCATTTGGCTTTCATACCTTGTTAAACAGCACACATACAGTTGACTCATGAGTCCTACATTGGTCGGTATATGAGCTAGTCTCTTTACTTTGAACAATTCTCATCCCATAAGCTAGTTTTTGGAATTAAGGTCTAATGTTCGTTTTTCTTAACATGGTAGCAAAGTCCTGTGCATCCCTGTTGTCGGGTTTCCATTGATGTGCCCCATGTTGTATTATCCACTCTCCAGATGTGGTGTTAACATCTCACATTGATTGAGGATATGAGTTATAGCCTTATGAGCTATCTCTCAGGATTGAGTTACGCCTAAGGTCCATTTTTTTGAAGATGGAAGAGCAGAAGTGATGGCTTTATAGTTCACTTTTGTTTTTCCTTTCCTTTTCTGTCTTTAATAATGGTTTACACCTTAACAGGTAGATAGCATTTCTGTAAATGCTGTTACCTCCGTCAATGATGACTATCTGGGCATTTTTAATGATGTCATTCAGAGGGTGTGCCAGCCTTTATGTGTTACTTGGCTTGAAGAGGAACTCTCTCTGCGAAATGGCAAAACTAACACGGTATGACTTGAAATATGTATTTATTTTTTGGGAAAGAACATAAGGCTGCAAGTCTGTATTATTTAGATCTTTCTTCTTTCTATTACATTGTCAGGAATGTCTTTCTTCAGCAGTTAATAACTTAAATGGATATGGAGTCCTGACAAACATCAGAAAGTCAGGGAAGGAGCATCTATTTGCTGAATTTATTTGTGTTCTTAGCTTTGGTTTTCTCAGGTAAGAAAATTAGCCCTTGCTTCTCTTAGTCATGAATGTACAATGAACAATGTAATTCTTGTTCTTATATTTTTTTTTGTTTGTGTACCTTTTCTTTGGGCTAAGAGCTAGTTGTACTAAACCTGCTGCTGACAATATTCCTGCTATATTCATGTATGTGTACTTTTAGCAGAATGAATGAGTTGCCTGTATGGTTCTTTCATTTTGAACTGTCTGTTGGAGCTGTTGATGTCTTGAAAAAGCTTATGAGGTGTTCCTAAATCTCTTTGAACAAATCTCTGGTTGAACTTTGCTTGAAAAAAAAGAATTTCACTTGATTCAACAAAGCCATGAATGATTTTTCTGAATACATAGAAGATACGGTATTACTGGATGTACAAAGTAATTTCACTTAGGGAAAGGGGAAGGCCATGATATAGCTGCTAGACTTGATAGATTCCTGATATCTGAAGAGTGGGAAATCTCTTTCAGAAACATTAAACAATCAGTCTTGCACAAATTCACTTCTGATCACTGTCCTATAGTCCTTGAATGTGGCAACTGGGAGAGGACTAATTCTTTTCTCAAATTTGAGAATTTATACTAAATGTTCAAATATTACCGAATTGCTTTTTATTGATGAAAAAAATGACGTTATGGAAACAAAACACAAAAATAACATCTTTTTTTTGATCAAATACCAATGCAATAGGAACACCAATCGTTTGACATCATTACAAATCCAAATGGATTTATGCAACATAATGACCCTAATTATGCCAATTTAAACAAGTTACAATTCAAAGTGAATACTCCTGAAAAGTTTTTGGCTCTTTGGCTTCTAACGTGCCAATAATAGTGAAGTATTTCGCATGTGTTGTAAGATAATGATGAGAAATAAGTAAAATTGAAAATGAATTGAAAGTTGTTCCGTAGTTCATTTAATGGATGTGACACATCTGCCAAATGACAACATCTATATGTCGTCTTCACCATTTTTTTTGGTTTGTTTTACCACTAGTTCTTCCATTTAGAATGAAGAGTTCCGTAGAATGAATAAAAGAAGAGTAATGAGTTTTGGTTCACATAATTAAATGCATAATGAATAGCATACATATACGTCATAATTAATGAACATATTTGAATTCATTGGAATATTTGGTATCAATAACTTATTAATGTAATAAATACCCTACATTTATTAATACATATAATCATGAATGTATCGTTTTTGTAATTTACTTTTCTTAAATCAATAAAAAATAAATTAACGTGTGCCTTCTTTATTCTTTCAATCTAATAACTTTATCTTTAAATAAAATAAAAAACAAAATTAAAAGATTTCACCGGTAGTGTGACACAGCTCACCCACCACGTGTCACAAAATCTTGAATCGTCCAGAAATAACCTTTTACAACACTAACAATTACAACTCACACCCATTCTATTCAAAAACACTCCACGAAACCCTTCTCTTACACAACCACAAAAATTTCCTTAAAACAAAAATTATGAAAAAGATTTGTGCTCCAATAGAAACGATTGAAAAAGGCATACCGACAGATATTGTTGAACGAGTGGCTTCTAGGTCATTCAAAGACTTAATAAGTCTCCGATTGAGGTATATAGAAAGAACTTTTTTGTTTTTTGAGAATGGTAACTTTTTTTTTCTATTATACACATGTATACTACATCAAAGTAGCCCCCCTTCCAAAAGTATTACAAACTAGACTGACTCCATCTGTGCTTTTTGTCACATATAGTCTATAACATCAAAAAGTTCTTCTGTACTAAGACTTTCTGTTTACACCAAAAATAATAAAGAACTATACAATTCATCTTGAAATTCTACACATTGTTTTTCTTGCCCTCAAACATCTTTGATTCTTTTCTTTCCACACCGTCCACTATATACAAGCTGGGATAATCCTCCATCTCTCCTCCTTAATTGTAGTATTGCCAATATTGATCCAACAGTTTAGGAGTTGTACTATGTTTCTTGGTTTCACCCAAGTGATCTTCCTGAGGTTGTTGAACATTCTCCATAATTGATCTGTCCATTTGCAATGCAAAAAGAGATGGTTGACTGGCTCTGCCTGTTCCTCACACAAATAACATCTTGAGCATGGTTGGAACTTCCTTTTCTTTATATTTTCTTGTGTCAGCACTGCTTCCTTTGCTAGTAATCATGTGAAACAGTTTACCTTGTATTGGATTTTAGGTCTCCATGTCATTTGCCATGGCCAGAGCTCCCTCCTATCATTTGAAGTTGAGTGATTAAGATCTTTGTAAGCTGACTTGACACTGAAAACCTCTTTGCTACCATCTTCCACACAACCTTGTCTTGCTTAGTCAGATTACTAAATTGTGCCATTGTATCATGGAAGGCCACTATGTTCCCCATCTCCCTATCATTTAGATTCCTCCTAAGATGTAAGTTCCACCCCTGTATATGGGGATATTTCTTAATTTTTGCTTTCATCAATATTTTCCGAATTTGTTTTTTTTTTTCAATTCAACGCTATTTAACACTTTGGCAAGTGGAGAAAGCGTTTACCAGAAGGTATCATTTGAGGACTTCCCAATATTTTCTTGGTCTGTGAGACAAAAGAACAAATAAATGAAAAAACTTTGTTTATGAGTAGGTGCATGAATGTTGGAAATAAAGAAGTATTGTACAAAGTGGGGACAATAATTTTTATTTCTTTTTTAGGTTGCTATTTTTAGTGAGTTTTCAGTTTGATTTTGTACCCTTCCAACTTTGTACAATGCTTCTTTATTTCCAGCATTCATGCACCTACTCATAAAACAAAGTTCTTTCATTTATTTGTTCTCTTGTCCTCACAGACCAAGAGAATATTGAGAAGTCCTCAAATGATACCTTCTGATAAACGCTTTCTTCACTTGCCAAAGTGTTGAATAACGTTGAACCAAAAAACAACAAATTAGGGAAATATTGATGAAAGCAAAAATTAAGAAATCTCCATATATATAATTCTTTCTATATACCTCAATCGGAGACTTATTAAGTCTTTGAATGACCTAGAAGCCACTCGTTCAACAATATCTATTAGTATGCCTTTTTCAATCGTTTCTATTGAAGCACAAATCTTCTTCATAATTTTTGTTTTAAGAAAATTTTTGGGGTTGTGTAAGAGAAGGGTTTCGTGGAGTGTTTTTAAATAGAATGAGTGTGAGTTGTAATTGTTAGTGTTGAAAAAAATTATTTCTGAAAGATTCAAGATTTTGTGACACGTGGTGGGTGAGCTATGTCACACTACTTGTGAAATCCTTTTAATAATTTTTTATTTAAAGATGAAATTATTAGATTGAAAGAATAAAGAAGACACCTGTTAATTTATTTTTTATTGATTTCAGAAAATTAAAAAAATGGTACATTCATGATTATATGTATTAATAAATGTAGGGATTTTATTACATTAATAAATTATTGATCTTAAATATTCCAAAGATGTTCATTAATTGTGGCTTATATGTATGCTATTTATTATGCATTTAATTATGTGATCCAAAACCCATTACCTTCTTTTTTTCATTCTACAAAACTCTTCATTCTTAATGGAAGAACTAAGGAAACAAAACAAAAAATTTTGGCAAAGACGACTTATAGATGCTTCCATTTGGCAGATGTGTCCCATTCATTAAATAAACTACGGAACAACTTCCAATTTATTTTCAATTCTACTTATTTCTCATCATTATCTTACAACACATGCGAAATACTTCACTATTATTCCATTTGGACTTGTAATGATGCCAAACGATTGGTGTTCCTATTGCATTGGTATTTGATTAAAAAAAAGATGTTATTTTTGCGTTTTGTTTTCATATCGTCATTTTCTTCATTAATAAAAAGCAATTCGGTAATATTTGAACATTTAGTAATATTGGTGGTGGTTATGGACAGAAAATTATAAGGGAAGAGCTAAAGCTTGGTGGGATCTTGTGGGTGTGTTGGTAAACCAAATTACATCTTAGCTTTCAAATTAAAAGCTCTGAAAGTGAAACTTAAAGAATGGAGGAGAACTATCCAGGGCAATTTGGGGTTACAAAAACAAAATATCCTTAGTCAACTGACTGAGTTGGAGGAAATTCAAGATCAAAGGCTATTAATTACCGATAAGGCATAGCCTTTCTTCTGAGAGAGGATTTAGGCAAGTAGATCCTTTGTCCTCTTCCTTTTTGTTTTGGCAATGGAGGGTCTTAATGGCAAGCTAAGGACAACCCAAACAAACAGGTGGATAAGGGGTTTTGATGCTAAGAGCCTAACATTGGTGATAGTCAAGGTTTGGCCATTTCCCATATTCAGTATGCTGATGACACTCTATTTTCCATTCTCAGTACTTCAAATCAACTGGGGTAAAAGCTTTTACCCAGTAAAAGTAAATGAGGTACAGTTTAGCCAATATTTTGGGGGGTAACGAAGGAGAGCTACCAACTGTATATCTCGAAATGCCTTTGGGATCTAAGAGTAAAACTAAGAGTAAATCAAAAGGTATCTGTGTTTTTTAGGATCTTCAAACAGTTTGAAAAAAGAGAGTAGATCAAAGGGTATCTGGAACACTGTTTTGGAGAAATGTGAGAAGAAGCTTGTCAACTGGGAGAGACAATACCTGTCCCTAGGAGGTAGAGTGACACATGTCAACAGTGTTTTAGATGCTTTACCTACTTAGTTGATGTCCCTGTTCTCCATGCTAGTCAATGATAATGAATTTTTCTGGCAAGGTGATACAATATCGTATGTGGAAGAGACCCTAAACTAAGAACAATAAAACAAAAGATAGATAGACATAATTGAAGTATTTGAAGACTTTAGAAGTCCTTCCAACTTGACCTTAGCAGCAGTAAAGTGTAGCTAAAACTGAAACAGAACCAAAGTCGTGGCCTATTACTGTTTCGTATGTTCTCCCTGCAGTTGGTATTGTTTGATGTCCCTGTGGAGTCTGGTTTCCCAACCAAAAAAAAATAAAATCCCAAAAATGTCGTATGTTCTCCCTGCAGTTGGTATTGTTTGATGTCCCTGTGGAGTCTGGTTTCCCAACCCCCCAAAAAAAATCCCAAAAATGTCTTAATGTTCTCTATTGTCTATCATGGCAGGAAACCTGGCTTTTATAATGATAGCTTGTTTATGGAGCACGGAGTTTTTATACTGGAGGATTTGGTTATAATATTGGCAGATGGGATTGCAAGTATGTATTTGGAGCTTATATCTGTTGATAGTAGTATGTCAAATGAAATGAACAACCTTGGGTTGAGTTTATGTACATTGTCAACCCGAGCACTTCAGAAATTACGCAATGAGGTATTAAACTTCTCCATGGCTACAAACACATTCTTTTATTTGTTAATCATTGATGATTGACCCTCTTTGTATATATACACAATTTATCTTCACTTGGAATTGTGTTTTCTCTTTCTTATATATTCTTCTCCATCTGCACCAAAAGGGTGTGCCTAATGGTCAAGGAAGTGGGTTGTAAATCTATGATAGAGGGCTTAAATCCCAGCAAATACAAAAAACTAGATTATTTCTCCTATGCCTAAGCCTTGGTAGGTAGAATTACGCGGTACCTATGTTGGTGAGAGGTAGCAAGAGTTCTTTGGAATAGTTAAGGTGCACGCAAGCTGGCCCCTACTACCATTATAAAAAAAGGCATTCTTCTCCACCTCACTTCAATAGAGATTGCAAGTTCTGGCACCCTTTAGTTTCTGTGCTTATGTTACCAGTTGGTGGTCAGGTTTCGTTTTTCCTTATATTTCGTCATAAAAGTTTAAATTAAAGAAATCAAAATAAAGTAGGCTTTCGAATCTGGTGGTCTTAAACTAAAGATATATAGAATGTACCAAAGTTTCCTTTAATCTCGTGGTCGTAAACATGTCATGTGGAAAGTTGAAATTAAAGAGTAGCGAAAAAGGAAAGAGACATTCTTTTTGAAACGGACTAAAAAGAAAAGTAAAACAAATTGAATCGGAGGAAGTAATATTGTTCTACCTTTCCGATGGACAGGCTATCTCAAAGTTAATTGAACAATGTTAGACGTGCTTTGGGTGTGTTTTATGTCATGCTTGTTTGTTGAAATTTACAGGTTGTACTAGTGTACTACAATGCAATTTCTGGATTTTCCAGTTAAAGCCGTTGAAAAAGGTAAAATAAAATTCCAAAATTGATTCTTTTTTATGGTGTAGCCATCAGAATTGCACAATTTTTCCGGAATGCAACACTTTCGGCGCCCCTGTCATCAGACAAGCAAAATATTACTCCCTCCATTTAGCTTACGTGTTTTGTTATTTGGGTTTGTGTGACGTTTTGATTTTATTTTCTATATCAAATGATACTCTTGTAAAATCACAATTGTTTTGTAGTCTAAAGCTATAAGCCAGCGGCTGTATCAGAGGACATGCATTTTGCAATTGATAACATATTTATCTAGTGATGAATAATTGCGTTTTGAAATGTTTAAACAGGCTGCTATGAACCAATGGTTGCATCAGAACATGGAAGCTGTTGTCTCCATGTATGAAGATCGGTTTGACTTGTACACCTTTCAACATCAGCTTATCGAGGAATCTAGCAAGTGCAAAGTTCAAAATGATAATTGGTGGAAGAAGCTTAGGTTGATGAGTTCTCAGCCTGTTTTATCTCAATTGAGTACTATTTTGATCAACCAAATCTCCATACCTGTTAAACGCACCAAGGAACTGAGGGCCTTGACTGGATGGTAAGTAGAAGCCTTCATTCTCATGCTTATTTTGTATTATCTATTTCAATTTTGGTTTTCTTCTTGTGATGCCCTCGGACTTGGGATCTTCTTGGTTGATTGTCAACGTTCGTAGTTGTGGGTGATTTAAGTAACTTTTGGACTTTAGTCCGTTAATTGTGATACTTGAGTCACAATGTTAGAACTGTAATTCTACAACTAATCTTTAAAGTTTTTGATTAAGTAGAATATTAAACTTCATTCCCAATGTTGGAACTGCTATACAACAAACAACATACCCTGTGGGGTCTGGGGAGGATAAAGTGTACGCAAATCTTAAGATGTCTTTAATAAATACAAATTTATAAGATAATGTTGTGATGGTATATAGAGGAAATGCATGATTGTGTACCTAGAGAGTTACATTGATAATTGGGGACACTAAGTGGACAGAATTGCAATTATAATTCTAGGACATGACATGATAATAGTAAGGTTCAGGACACTTGCTCTAGTGCTGAGCAGTTAGGGAATTGTTGGTAAAAATAATGGCTGTTTGTTTATATTTTCTTAAGAGATGTTGATACAAATCAACTTACTTTAAAAAAAACAAGGAAATAATGCGAAAACAAAAATATGAAGATCAAAGATGAGCAAAATTCGAGAAATAAATTCCCACATCTCGAAATTAATTACTAAGAACCCTATTGTTTGTGGTAGACCTAATTAGTGGATCAGGGCTAATCATGTTTACTAGCAGTTTCAATCCAAGAACTTAGATGAAAGTGATCTAGACCCTTAATTGAGACAATAATTAGTATAGGACAATTACTTTCTTCAATTAATCACGCAAGAACCATAGATATCATGCACAAATCAATCTTACCTCTCAAAATAAATACTCCCTCCGTTCACTTTTAATTGCCATGGTTTCCTTTTTTAGAGTCGAACAATAAAAACTTTGACAAACATTTTGCGATGTAGTTTTTCATCATATTGATATGCAAAAAATTGCAATTTATAGTGCTTTTCGTATTGTTTTTGAATATTTAAATTTTTTGTTTAAAATATCGAATTAATGTAATCTAATATAACTTTGAAAATTAGTCAAATTGACTTTCGAAAAGCGCTACTTGACAATTAAAAGTGGACGGAGGGAGTAGTTCTTATAAGGTTGGGTGATAAACTCCATGTAGCCAATATACAAATGTGTAAAGAAAATAACTCTCAATAATATTAATAATAATGCTGTGCTTAAAAAACAAAGGTAATACCCCTATATATAGGGCACAATGTGTACCTCTCTCCCAGACACCATGAGATTCAAATTCTACTTTTATGGAATTAAGTAGTAAAATTTAACTAGGAAACTTTAAACTAAGAAATGTAAAACTAGGAAAACAAGTAGAAACTAATGTCATACTTCTTCCCAAAACTACCTAACAAAATAAGGGAAGTGTCAATTTTAGAACCAAAAACCACACGCCTTAGTAGCCCCTTTTGGGTGTGAAATTGCAGCTCTTTTGGGCGTGATTCTCTGCCCATTTTTCGGAAGAATTTTCAGCTCTTTTGGGTTTACCATGTGGGCCTCAATCTTCCTCCTCTTGGACTTAGGCTTGGAGCATAAAAAAAGCACTTAGCCCACTCTTCGCCATATTTCTTGGGCTCTTCTTCCACGATAAGTATCTTCTTGATTTCCCATTGAAGGCCAGCAACCTTGTCTTGCATTTTATTAGCTTGAGACCTTGACGACGGTCTTCTTAGGGCTTCTATACCTTCATCCTTTTCCGTGGAGCTATCAGATGTGGGGTGAAGATTTATATTGTTGAGCCCCATGAAATAATGAGAATCTTTGTTATTAGACAAATATATGTTTGTTGATGCTTTTATGTTTTAAATATCATATGCAGTGCAGAATTGCCTGAAACATTGGAAGTTCTAATGCTGTTTATTGAGATTTGGTCTTGTATTGCAAGAAGTTATTTCACATGGGTATAGTTAGTTGGTTTTATTACACCACTGATTATATTGGCACCTGAAGCCTTAACGGACTTTACATCTTATTCCTTGTACAAAAACATGCCTGATAACTGTTTTCATTGGATTCTTGTTACTGATGATTACATCCTCCATTTATACATCAAAACATGTTTGAATAATCTTGTTAGTGACCTTTGTCAATGTGTTGGCATTAGCAAGCCCAAAATATAATTTACTTACTGTCGTTGTCTTGCTTTATCCTCTCAGGAGATATTACTACAGCCTTCTCCTTGAATTGGCTGATATTGCAATGCCGATGATAAGAACTGTCATTTCTAGGCTGAGCGATGCTATCTCATTTTTTCTGGTTAGCTTGATAGGGCGGTCCTTGGGACTTATCTATACTGGGATAAGACAATCCCTGCGATGGAAGTAAGAACTAGTAGTAGTCAGTTCCTTTTTCCATTCACAACAAAATTTTCTTCATTGTTTATAGATGCATGAGAAAATGCTTCAATTCTTTTTAGGCCCCCATTTAAACATTCCCTGGTTAATTTCTTACTTTTTGTTTCCCAGTGCTAGTTAAGATTTAAACTGTTGAAGAAACTTCTTTGAAGTTACTCTTCTTTTTGAAGTTTATTTTGTGATTGTTATCTTGTAGTATTTTTTTTTTATTGTACTCGGGAGTTCACACTGTTATCTTGTAGTATATTATTGTATGAAACCCAAAGTATTCAAAGTGAATTCATGTAAAACTACTATTAATAATTACGGAAAGTAGAGTCAAGTGTTAGACAAGACGCGCATATATACAGATAGTACTAAGAACGGCTTTGCACCACCACCCATGGAATCAAGAAAGACCTCTCAATCTGTCAATCCTTACTTTGTCTGGATCTGGTAAGTTTACGCGTTTGAGTCAAATTAAGCCCTTCCTAGATGAAAAGAAAAAAATCCAGAAGATGTAAAAGCAAAAGTTATGAAAGATAGTCTTTGTGTTATGTCCCTACCATGTTTTACTCTTCAAATTTCTTTTCCTAAGAATCTTCTTATACCTTAATTAATTAACACAATAGTTCATAATGTTTTTACTTTACATAAAGTAACCTTTCCCACTTTCCCTTCCCGGGTGGAGGTAAGGGGGTTAGTTGTAAGAGGGAAGTTGGGTGGTCAAATAATTACTTTTAAACATTCTTCTTTAGAGGGAGAGGAACTCCACAAATGTTTTAATCAAGTGTTTGATAGTTATTTTTTTACTTTTCTATGCTTCATCAGGGAAAAAAAGTTCTTTAAAAATGAAGAAAATAATTAAATAAGTTGAGTAAGTGATATTCAAAGTTTATCGTCTCCACCCAATCTACCCAACCCTAACACCTTGCCACCCAAGAATCTCCATTTTCCATCCCATCGTGCCTTCATAGTGTTTTACTAGATAATATATAAATGTTCCTCGCATAATATTACTCCTTACTTATCAAACACTAAAAAATAAATAATTATCCACTTATTTTCCCAGATATTATTTCTAGGAAATTATTTTCCACATTTTCACTTTTAAAATTTTGAGTCTATATTTTTACCTGTCACTGTGAGTCTATAACCTATCGCGGTCTCTTTTGGCGTGGATAAGTTAATGTGATTTTCTTGATTCATCGTGGTCAAACATATTTAAAATGGTTAAAAAAGTTAACTAGGATATATTTTACCCTTCTTTCTCAGAGTATGTGAAATGATTGACAAACTTTTATATGTTATTTCACCTTTTTATAAAAATAAAATAAAAAATGTGTGGTGGTTAGGTTGTGGCTATCAATCAACTTCAATTAATTGTAATTAATTTTACAAGTCCTCCTGATTGCATTATGTGTTGTGACATAAGATTTGTGAATAATTTGAGAATACTTGCAAGAAAACGCATTTTCCTCCTCCTCTGCATTTGCTTAATATGTGTCAGTATCACATTAGGGAGGGTGAAGTCGACAAAATTAAAAGTAGGATCCTAATTTGAGATACAAAAACAGAAAATTAGGCATGTTTTGGGGAAGTGATGAGGCATCATTATCCAAGAAATAGATATGCAATATGTGGATGGTTTTTTCCTCGAGACAACAATTGAAAACACTCTTAAATTTGACGTGAGTTATTAGTTTTATCTCCGAGTTATCGACAAACTCGATTAACTAAACTTAAATATATCCTAGATCTTGCAACATGAGTAAAATACACCCTTAAATTCTCGTCAAGTTTAGTAGCGTTTCAACACTTCTCTCAGCTTTTTATTAAGAGTGAATATGTTGCCGCTACAAGAGTTTGAGACTACGTGCTATGTTATCTGACAGATCGGGAGTGTATCTAAGTTTAATTAGTCAAGTAAAAGGTTACTTTTAAAGTTGTCAATAGTTCAAAAACGAAAATAATAATTTGATTTCAATAATTCTTTTTTTTCTTTCTAAAATGAGATATTAATGGAGGACTAATTATTAAGCAATTAGGATGTGATGATATAAGAATTCAATTATATGTTGGTGAAGTATGGACCACGATATAGTAATAATTATTATTAATGTTGTGGTGCATGCAGCTTTGACAAGGATAGATTTAAGGCCGCGTGCCGGATTGCTCAGCCTCATATCCCTACACATAAAAGGCCTCTATCAATGATCATCAACTTCATAAGCATGCATGCAAGATTTTAAAGAAAAGGCAAGGAGATTCTTTTTATGGATTCTTAATATTAAAAGTGTACGATTTATTGATCCATCTAAACTTTAAGCTATTAAAGAAAATACGGTTTTAATCACTTTATTATATGTTTTGATTTTTTTTTAAAAAGCCAAGCATGTAAGAATTTGTTAATGTAATAGATGGTGGTATATAAAGCTCGAAACCATAAGTCCAGAACCTCTAGCTGCTTTAATACCATATGAAATTGTGAAATCATTTGTTTAAAAGCTTAAGCTATAAAAGATTGTTTATGACTTCATGTTCATGTTACATATACTTAAAAAGGTAAAAAATCACAAACTTTTCCAAGCGGATGACCTAATAAAACATTTTGTGAACCTCCTTTGGCAACATGTTGGAAGCTTTCCTTGTGTTAAAATATTAGTGATCTAATTAATAGGATTCAACTATACATGCATATATTTCACATATGTATAACTTTTTTATATATATACTAAGATGTTAGAATTTATGTAAGCACAAACTCAATATATGTTACTTCCTCTTTAATAATTTATGTGACACTAGTAAAATTTGGAAATATACAAAATTAAAGAAGAAAAAAGGGGGTGAATCGTTTGATTAATCTTCAAGATGAGTTCCTTAAATGTGAATAGTGCATGTGTGCCCTATTGATATGGATTTGTAGCCCCCCAACAAGGCAGCAACATATGCACTCAAACAACAAAGAAAAAGAAAAAGAAAAGGAAAAAGATAGGTGATGAAGCTTTAGATCATGAAGTGCCATTATCATCTTTATGGGGACAGACAAATGGTTCCCCTCTACACCCCCACAAACTCCCCCAATTTTGAGTTTGACACGAATTTAGGATTTCTAGAATACTGACCCTCTAATATGTTAGGTAAATAATTCAAATATTCAATCAAGAACATCATTTAGCCTATTTATAGCATGAGTGTCAACAAATAATATTATGTCAACTTTTAAAATATATATAAACATACACTACCTAATTTTACAGATCGACCATGTGTCCAAATCCCATATTTTAGCCTATAAACTTCGCACCTGAGTTCTTAGGACTTATTACAAAAACAAAAATGATTTAAAGTTATATATATCATAGTGTAAATATTTTAGTACCATCTAGTCATTTTTATATGTTATAATTAGGTAACTTGTCTTAATTTAAAATTATAAATTCCACATTAATTTTTTTGTTGATATTTTTCAAATGACATGATAGTGTGTTTTTCGTAAAATATATTGTAGAACGTAAATTCTTAGTAAAAACCAATGGACTATTGCATATGTTATTTAAAATATCAATACTCACAAATATAATCTAACACCATTGAAACACTATGAGAATAGAAAAAACTTAGGTTTGACTAATCATAATACAATTGTCTTTAACCCCATTTTTATTTTCTTTACTTGTCATTATTTTGACTCTAGTTCTTACTCTTTTTCTTTGTCTTGCTTTATCGATTTAGTCGAAAAACAAAGAAGTTTGACTAATTATAATACAATTGTCTTTAACCCCATTTTTAGAAATTTAATTGTTGTTGCATTGTATCTATCTTTTTGGTAAACAATGTAATTCATTAGGCGTGAATGATATTTTTCTTATCAATACTGTATTAAAAATTGATAAAATCAACATGATGAACAAGCTCAATTCCTCCATTAATGGAGGTCAACTTCAGTTAGAGAGAACCAGAGATTTAGAGAGAAGAATTGTATTCTACAAAATGTGAATCAAACCCTTAGAGTATCACATTGTATCTATATATATACACAATCAATTAGCAACCACAAAATGTATGAAACAACTAATAACAATTTGCCTGCTAACTAATTCTAACCAACTGATTCATAACTAACTCTACTGTTCATAACTAACTTTACTTTACATAATACTAACTTCACTGTATACTATACACTATATTCTTAACATCCCCCCTCAAGTTGGAGGTGATGTAATTACAGACAACTTGTGCAATAAAGTAGTATGTTTGACCCCAGTAAGTGCTTTGGTGAAGATATCTGCCAATTGGGAATCAGTGGAGATGTGATGGAGTGTGATCAGGCCTTGTTGAAGCTTACTTCTAACAAAATGACAATCAATTTCTATGTGCTTTGTCCTCTCATGAAAAACTGGATTCTTAGCAATATGGACTGCTGCTTGACTGTCACAATGTACATGTATAGGCAATGAGCATTGGACTGTTAGTTCACCAAGTAATCGCTCAAGCCACACTAATTCTCCCACAACTTGTCTCACAACTCTATATTCAACTTCAGCAGATGATAGAGACAATGTGCCTTGTTTCTTAGACTTCCAAATGATAGGGCTATCACTTATAAGTACCAAATATCCACTAACAGACTTCCTAGAGTCAGGGCAGGCAACCCAATCAGAATCACAATAAGCACTGATGACAAAGTCAGGCTTGTTTGAGATGAATATCCCCAATGTAGGATCTTGTTTCAAATACCTGAGTACATGGTAGGTTGCTTTCAAATGTGGCTCCCTGGGGTCTGCATAAATTGACTCAAGTGTTGCACACTATAAGCTATGTCCATTCTAGTATTGGTTAGAAAATTCAGTTTGCCAATCAATTTTCTATAATGAGTGGGATCAGATAATAGTTTTCCATCTGTGGCTGTCAACTTCTCAGTACAATCAAGTGGAGATGTAGCAGCTTTGTAATTCAATACATCAAAATCTTTCAGGAGATCAGAAGTAAACTTCCTTTATGAAATTAGGACACCATCATGCTTGTATAAGATCTCTAGGCCAAGAAAATAGTGCATCGACCCAAGTCCTTTATCTTGAACTGAACATTGAGGTAAGTTTTTAAGGAGTTGATCTCATCTGCATCAGTTCCTGTTAGAATAATGTCATCCACATATATAGCAACAAATACTAAATAACATCCCTTTCTTTTATAAAACAATGAGTAATCACTGTCTGAATGTTGATATCCTTTTGAACATAGACTATTTGCCAATTTCTCATACCATTGCCTGCTAGCCTGCTTCAGTCCATATAATAATTTTTTCAGTTTGCACACCATCTTATTATTATCTACTACCAGGCCTTGTGGGGGTACCATGTAAACCTCCTCATGTAGATCACCATGCAAAAATGCATTGTTGACATCTAATTGGTACGTGTTCCAATCCTTCTTGACAACCAAGGATATTAGAGTCCTAACAATGGTCATTTTTACCACAGGTGAGAAGGTTTCAGTGTAATCTACCTCAGCTTGTTGTGTATATCCTTTGACCACCAGTCTGGCCTGAAACCTCTCCATACTAACATCAACTTTATGCTTGATTTTATACACCCACTTGCATCCAATGGCCTTCTTCCATTAGGTAATATAGGAATCTCCCAAAGTGTCATTGGCATATAAAGCTTCAAACTCTTGTGTCATAGCCTGCTGCCAGGCAGGGCGCAGTATTGCCTCTTTAAATGAAGTAGGTTCACAATCATGTGAAATGGTTGTCACTAACTGCTGGCTATCAGAACATATACTTGTGAAGCAAATAGGTTCATGAGACACAAAAGAGGTGAGGGAATGTAGATTAGGCAAGGTGTAGTTATATTCTTTTAGGTAAGTGGGAGTATGGATTCGTCTGGTGGTTCTTCTGGGTGCAGGTAAAGTGTCATGTGGCATGGAAACATTGGGACCAGGTAAGTCATCAGTAGGTTCAGTTTGGGTAACAAATGGTAATGTAGTCATAGTTGTGGTACTGGTTGATTGATTATTAGTGACTGCATGTGGTGTGAGATTGTTCAACATATCATCATCAATAAAAGTGTTCATTTGACCAGGCATACAAGTCATGTTAGGGGCATGAATAAACATTTGTGAAATGGAATTGAAACTAGAACCATCAGGGGCAATAACAAAAGGAAAAACCTTTTCATGGGAAGTCACATCTCCAGATATATGAACTCTTTTGGTCCAGATTCAAAACCTTGTAACCTTTTGTATTAAATGGGTAGCCAACAAATATATGGGGTGTGGTACTTGGTTCAAACTTGTCCTTGTGAGATTTTAAGGTAGTGGGAAAACAAAGACAACCAAAATTTTTAAGGTGAGAGTCAGTGGGCTGTCTTTGGTATAATATTTCATATGCAGTCTTGTTGTGAAGTTTTTGAATGGGTAATCTATTAATTAAGTATGTAGCTGTTAGTACACATTCCCCCCAGTATCTCATAGGTAATTTTGACTGAAATAAAAGTGCTTTTGCTGTTTCTAGTAAGTACTTGTGTTTTCTTTCTACTACACCATTTTGTTGAGGTGTATAAGGACATGTTCTTTGGTGTATGATGCCCTTGGTTTGGAAGAAACATTTGGCCTCATTTGAAGTGAATTCTAACCTATTATCAGATCTTATGGTTTTTAGCTTGGTGTGAAATTGATTTTCTATAAGGGATATGAAAGCTTTTATGGTTTGGAGAGCATTACTTTTACATCTTAGCAATTGTGTCCAAGTGGACCTACTGTGGTCATCTACCATAGTGAGAAAATAGTGAAAACTATCATGTGTGGGAATGTGGTATGGCCCCCACAGATCAACATGTAGTAACTCAAACACCTTAGTAGTGGTGGTGGTGCTTTCTGGAAATGGCATCCTAGTTTGCCTGGCCATGGGGCATATTGTGCAGGAAAAAGGCTGTTTAGGAGAAAATTTCACAGGTATAGTTGAGATATTTTTCATTTTTATAAAAGGTACATGTCCTAATCTCGCATGCCATAAGAGTTCATCATCATGAATATGATTAGAAACATTTGCAAAGGAAGGATAATAAGTATCAGTAAGATAAGAGGAAGGAATCACAGTACAATCTTCTTTATTTATAGTAGAATGTTTTACAGAAGATGAAGTGTACATGTTTGAACTTTTATCAATATTGTTTGAAGTAGGGACAAGATGGCAATTGAAGTGTGGTAATTTTGGTGGTTATTCTCAGCAGAGGAAAAGCAGTTGTGGCATTTGTTGCACAGGAAATACAAGTCATTCTTGGCTTTACCAAGTTCCAGAGGGCTCTTCAGTAGACAAGAAAACTTATTAAATAACTACACCATTGAGTTGTAATGCTAAGCAATAAACAGAAATGAGGTTAAACTTGAAGCTAGGTACAAACAAAACTTTTCTTAGAGTCAATGTTGGATTCAAACAAACATCACCAATTTCAGTCACTTTAACTTTATAGCCATTAGGTAGTGAAATTAGAAAAGGATATGGAAATGATGTGATATTTGTGAGGGTGGTTCTATCATAGGTCATATGGTGTGATGCTATTGAGTCTATGATCCAAGATCCAGTAGCCAACTTAACACACTTACAAGAAAGATCACCTATTTCAGTCATAGAGAAATAACAAGCAAGTATACCTGCCAGGTTCACAGCTCCATTCAACATGTTGTCTGAGTTTCTGAACTTCCCAAGAGATTCAGCAGTTGTTCATATTGGTCTTTTGAGAGGTTTAATGTCATTTGTCTTCTCATTTCAGGTTCTCCCTCAGCTTGATGCCCATTTGAATCAGGGGCACACACATTAGTTGCAGAACCAATGCTTTTTCCCTTTTGGAACCTTGGATTAGAGGGATGTCCATGAAGCTTATAACATCTATCCTTTGTGTGTCCTGATTTTTTGCAGTAGTCACAAAACAAAGAGGATCTGTTAGTACTAGAATTTCCTCTAAACACATCGTTATTTGTGTTGCCAGAACTTGTTCCACTCTTTTTAGATGAATTGTACTTTGTTTTGAGTCCCTTGTAACCTGCATCGTTAACTTGTCCATATGTGTTTAAGGATGTGGAATCCAAAGTTGTATGATTGTGAGGTCTAACTTCTCTTTGCTTTTCCTCCTGCGATAGTATTGCAAATGCTTGAGCCATGCTAGGAAGTGTACTCATCATGAGAATGTTACCTCTGATGGCTGTATACATTTCATTCAACCCCATTAGGAAATGTATCAGTCTCTTATCCTGTTCAGCCTTATATAATTTGATTTTACCCCCACATGTGCACACACAGGTGCATTGAGAATTGACATCAATGGTGCTTATTTCTTCCCACAGCTTATTCATCTTGGTGTAATACCTAGTGATGTACAGAGTACCTTGAACAAGGTCATTGATCTCCTTTTGTAATTGGTACAACTTGCACCCATTGGTTTGATCATACCTTTCTACCAATTCTGCCTAGAGTTTCTTGGTATTATTCACATACTGTAAGCTATCACGTAGATCTGGATACAAAGAGTTTAAGATCCAGACGTAACCATGTCATCGCACCTCTCCCACTGCATAAAACTAGGATCAGTAGGATCAGGTCATGTAATTGCTCCATTAATGAACCCTGTTTTGCTCTTGACTGATAGAGCTCTTAGAACAGCCCTTCGCCAAGATCTGTAACTCGTACCACAAAAAACAACAAGTAAAAGAGAAGTTCCTGCACTCTCTGAAGGGTGCAAGTAAAAAGGACTAGCGAAATCCATTCGAAATGTAGACGAGCTAGAAGCAATACAAGCTTGGGGGTCAGCTTTAATGTCAGCCATGATCAATGAAGATTGATACGAAAACAACCAGAAAATAAAAATCAATTGAACGTGATAAAACGACAAAATTGACCGATCTACCAGAAGAGAAAATTGAACGATCTACCAGAAGAGAATCAGAGAATTGACGGAAGCTAAGAATTCACAATACAATTCTTCAACCAGATCGAGAAAAAATGCAAAATTAACACAGGAAAATTTGTGTGATTACAAAAGAGAAGCTTACAAAATGTTGATAGAGGAGAATTAGGAGCAATTAACCTAGCTCTGATACCATGATAAAATCAACATGATGAACCAGCTCAATTCCTCCATTAATGGAGGTCAACTTCAGTTAGAGAGAACCAGAGATTTAGAGAGAAGAATTGTATTCTATAAAATGTGAATTAAACCCTTAGAGTATCACACTGTATTTAAATACATACACAATCAATTAGCAACTAGAAAATGTATGGAACAACTAATAACAACTTGACTGCTAACTAATTCTAACCAACTGATTCATAACTAACTCTACTGTTCATAACTAACTTTACTGTACATAAAACTAACTTCACTGTATACTATACACTATATTCTTAACAAAAATATTCCTATTAAATTATTTTGAAGGTAACAAATAATATAGAATTTAGTAAGCGGATTATTTATTTAGATTTTTCAGGTAGACACGTAAAAAATGTTGAAGAAGAGATATGAAGAAAATCTTATTGGGAGCGTCACTCCCAAATAAGTCTTCCAGTTTGTGTTTCAAATTTAATTGAAGCTCTAATATAATGCGTGCATTGCCGAGTTGAAAAGCAATACTTATACATGTATATGTTTATATATATACACTCTCCAAGATAGTTGTAACCATAGAATAAATATTAATCTTTTGAAAAGGATGGCCTTAGGTAGCAACCTAAATATAAATATGTTAAGACTTGTTCTTTCTTTAGGAAAGATAATTAAATTTCTAAAATGGAATGAAAGTTAGGAAGATAAAAGTGTATCATGCATTAAACTCTTATGCCTCGTATTTTTATATGTATTGCGCGTCATGAGCTAGTCGATGTAAGTTCGGGGAATGAGATTTTATTTTAAGTTCCAAGTGATTAAAGGAAATCAGATTGTCATTAACTTTAAGTGGGGGATTAATTATTGGCTGTTTGGGATTAAATTAATTAAGTGGAGGGCCCCACCACTCAAGGCATTAAAGGAAATCAGATGGGAGCTAGGCTTAGTGGGATGTGTAGTGGGGTGCTGTCTCCACTTCATATAATGAATGAAGTGGTGAAATGACAGCAAATATATCATCTTCTTCAACTTAGCTTAGGCAGCCATGGAAAAGGAGAAAACCAGCCATGAAACTCTCGGCCAGCAGCTTCAAGGAATTTGGTTAGTAATCTCTTTGCTTGGTGTGTTAATTCTTTAGAATGCCTTTGTTTATTAGCCATTAATGTTAAGAAGGGGGTGTGACCAGTAGCTTAGAAAATTCATTTTAGTTATTGATTGTGCTAAGTATGATCGGAAACCATAATCGGATTAGTGGTGTTGTGTTAGTGTTTGGGCTGTTTTGATTAAAGCAAAATGTGGGAAATTCTGTTTTGGAGTTATGTATATGTTAATCTGATTATGGGTATATACTCCAAGGGATGAATACGATAAGGTAGATGTGTTGCGAATTATAAAACGAGTTATCGCTCTGTGTGTCGTTGTTTCGTTACTATAGTTGCCGAGACGGAGCTATTTTGGGGGGAACTGTTTAATATAATTCGTTGGGTTATATGTGTTATTGG
Organism: Solanum sitiens; assembly: GCA_016801875.1. NCBI lineage: Eukaryota > Viridiplantae > Streptophyta > Magnoliopsida > Solanales > Solanaceae > Solanum > Solanum sitiens. Next base: position 2,869,631 of record JABWTJ010000034.1, read on the forward strand.
TTTTGCTGTGGATAATTTGGGTTGTTGTCGGATTGGGACGAAGTAAGGAAAATAGGGGAAGTGCTGCCGGATTTTCGTTAGATTATTAGCTAGCTTACAATAAGTGGTAAAGCGCGACGTCTATCTAATTGCGGCACGATTGTTGCTTGTTATAGATTAATAGCTTGGGCAATAAATATTGGTCGTGCGGCTCGACTATACGGTATGTAACACTATTCTTTCTTTCTTTGTTTGGCATGACTTTTAAAAATGAGCGAATGACGGACAGGTTTGACACTTACTTTTAGAGTGTCTAGGTGATGTATATTATTGCTTCTACAAACTATTCTTCTATATATCGGCTATGTCTAAGGCTATGGTGATTCCTCATATCTATGGTAGAGCTTCTTAGAGTCATTGAGATTTTACGTTTTCATATCGTGTTAAAGGTTCATAATCTTGATAAAACGTTAATCTTTGGTAATACTCCTTGCTGGTTCACGTTAATTGTTCTATTGAGTTATAAGAAATGATTTTAATTGCATATGGTTTCTCATAATGTTCTGCTCATGCATAGAGTCATTTATTATTTCACCGAGTCTCGGACCGGGTAATGTTCGTGCGGAGTTTCTTGCATATGTCACCGAGTCCCTCACTAGAGGGCCGGGTATGTATATTATATATATGATTGGTGATGAGGATGGTTATGATGATGATGATGACGGAGATGATGTGATGACTATTTCATCGAGTCCCTCACTAGAGGGCCGGGTACGTATGATGTATATATATGATGATTATTTTGCCGAGTCCCTTACTAGGGAAGCTGGGCACCTTATATGTTAAAGATATGCATGATTTTCACTTATAAGGTACATGTGTAGCGATATCATGTTTCTACTTATCATGTTGGTATCCTGTCATCTTTACCTTATGCTTTACATACTCAGTACATTGTCCGTGCTGACCCCCTTTCCTCGGGGGGCTGCGTTTCATGCCCGCAGGTGTAGACGCACAGTTCGGTGATCCTTCCGCCTATGATATCTACTCAGCTGATTGGGAGAGCTCCACTATTCCGGAGCCCAGTCGTTTTGGTACATAACTTCCTATGTAGTCTTTTGCTTATCTATGGGTACGGCGGGGCCCTGTCCCGTCGAGTTTCACTACTATACTCTTAGAGGTCTACAGACATTATGTGGGTTGTATATATATGTTTTGGATGATAGTCTGGACATGGTTTGTTTGGGATGTCCGCTTGTTCAGGGGCAGCCTTGTCGGCTGCGTACATCATTGTGTATTGTGTAGTGGCAGCCTTGTCGGCTTGCGTATGCTAGTATGCTTTGGATAGTGGCGGCCTTGTCGGCTCGCATATGTTGTTACGGTTAAATGGTTATAACTCCTTATGAGACAGATCCACTTTATATATATATGCGTTGGGGTAGGTTTGATTTGATTAAATTCCATATTGTCTTAGTTTCAGTTGGTTATACTTAGCAGGTTTGTTTATGAGTGTCCAAAACGGGCACTAGTCACGGTCCATCGAGTTGGGTCATGACAAAAGTGGTATCAGATCGGTTCTTCCTCGGAAGTGTCTACAGACCGTGTCTAGTAGAGTCCTGTTTATCGGTGTGTTGTGCACCACATCTATAAACAGGAAGCTACAGGACATTTAGGATGTTATCCTTTCTTCTTACTCTAGATCGTGCGATAGAGCTATATTAACAGGATAATCCCTCTCTAACGAATCCCTGCATTTTCAGCTATGCCTCCAAAGAAAGCGATAGCTGCCCAGAAGGGCAAATCGGTAGCAGAAGGTACTAGTCAGACCCGGAGAGTTACTAGGGCCCGTGCCCAGTCTATGCCTGGTATTGTGCTCCAGTCGGAGAGCTCTTCTACACCGCCACCGCCAGAGGAGCTTAGAGCAGCAGCAGCTCCAGTTCGGGGGACACCACAACCAGCTCCCGAAGCCCCAACACCTGAACCTCCAGCTCCTCAGCCAGGGGCGGAGGATAGGGCCATGAGAGATGCGGTTCAGTTGCTGACTAGATTAGTGGCAGGTCAGGCTCACAGGCATGGACTAGGAGTTGATCATGCGGACAGATCTGATAGCTTAAGGGCTCGTGACTTTTTAAGTTGTAATCCTCCAGAGTTCTTTGGATCAAGGCCCCAGGATGATCCGCAAGAGTTTATTCGTCAGATGCAGCGTACATTGAGGATAATCAAGGCTTCGGAGACTGAGTCTGTTGAGTTGGCTACGTATCATTTGCGGGATGTAGCTATTAATTGGTATGAGTCTTGGGAGTTATCTAGTGGTGAGGGTGCTCCTCCAGCGTTATGGGATTAATTTGTGGAGGCTTTCCAGGGCCACTTCCTGCCTCCAGAGATGAAATGAGCTAGAGTCGATAGATTCTTGCGTTTGAGGCAGAATGGCAGGAGCGTTCGAGAGTATAGCCTCGAGTTTGATTCATTGGCTAGGCATGCGCCTACTATTGTGGCTGATATGGCAGACAGGGTACATCGTTATGTGATGGGATTGGATCGTTATCTGATTGACGGTTGTATGGCAGTGACTCTTCAGCCAGGTATAGACATTGCTCGGGTGCAGGCATATGCACAGGGGGTAGAGGATCGGCACCGGGGATGTCATCCAGAAAGAGATTATAATAGAGGCCAGCATAAGATGGCTAGATCAGCAGGTTATCCTGACGAGTTTCGAGGCGGGCAGTCTCAGCAGCATGTTAGATTTTCTTCCCAGCTAGCACAGAGTGCACCCCCACATTTCATGGGTAGGGGGTTCGATCGTACGGGATATTCGGAAATTGGTCAGAGCTCTAGGGCGGCAGGGTCACAGATGGGCAGGGGTTTGAGCCAGTCGAGACCATCTTTGCCTCTGTGTTCTCGCTGTGGTAGGTCCCATCCTGGGAAATGTCGTTGGACTACAGGTGCGTGTTTCTCTTGCGGACGTCAGGGTCATACTATGAGGGAGTGTCCCTTTAGAGGTAGTGCCGGTGGTATGGCACAGCCTACTGGGTCCGTTGTTGGTTCATCTTCTTCTGTGGCTATGCGCCCTACGGGGCAGGATATTCAGGCGCCAGCAGGCCATGGTAGAGGTCGTGGTGGAGCTCCCAGTTCTAGCGGTCCCTCAAACCACATATATGCTTTGACTAGTAGGCAGGATCAGGAGGCGTCACCTAATATGATCACAAGTATATTATCACTATTCTCCCGAAGTGTGTATGCATTGATAGACCCAGGTTGCACCTTATCATTTATATCCCCCTTCGTTGCTAGTAGGATCGGAATAGAGTCTGAGTTGATAGAACCATTTGAGGTAGCTACACCTGTAGGAGATTCTGTCATAGCTACGCGAGTATATAAGAATTGTTCAGTGGTTATATATAGTCGTCGTACCGTAGTAGATCTAATAGAGTTAAATATGATTGAGTTTGATATTATCATGGGCATGGATTGGTTGGCTGCTTGCTATGCTAATGTTGATTGCAGAGGAAAGATAGTTCAATTTCAATTTCCAGGGGAACCGATTATAGAGTGGAAGGGGAGTACAGTATCGCCGAAAGGTAAGATTATTTCATACCTTAAGGCCAGGAAGATGGTTAGAAAAGGCTATATTTATCATCTGGTTCGGGTGCATGACATAAAGGCAGAGGCACCGACTCTTCAATCAGTCCCGGTAGTTAATGAATTTCCCGATGTATTCCCAGAGGAGCTTCCAGGCCTTCCTCCAGAACGAGAGATAGAGTTTACTATAGATGTACTGCCAGATACCCAGCCTATATCTATACCTCCTTATAGAATGGCACCTGTTGAGTTGAAAGAGTTGAAAGAGCAATTGAGAGATTTGCTAAAAAAGGGCTTCATCAGGCCTAGTACGTCACCTTGGGGAGCACCGGTACTGTTTGTGAGGAAGAAGGATGGGTCGCTGCAGATGTGTATTGATTATAGGCAGCTGAACAAAGTAACAGTAAAGAACAGGTATCCCCTCCCAAGGATTGACGATCTATTTGACCAGTTGCAGGGTGCTAAGTATTTTTCAAAGGTAGACTTGCGGTCAGGTTATCATCAGGTGCGAGTAAGGGAGGCAGATATTCCAAAGACGGCATTCCGGACCCGATACGGGCATTATGAGTTTAGAGTGTTGTCTTTTGGGCTGACTAATGCTCCAGCGGTGTTTATGGATTTAATAAATCGAGTGTTTAAACCATTCCTTGATATGTTTGTTATTGTATTTATAGACAATATTCTGGTCTATTCACGTTCAAAAGAGGAGCATGCAGACCATTTAAGGACGGTACTTAGGGTGCTTCAGCAACAGAAGTTGTATGCTAAGTTCTCGAAGTGTGAGTTCTGGTTGACTTCAGTGGCATTCTTGGGGCATATTATTGGAGCTGATGGTATTCGGGTAGACACACAGAAAATTGAGGCGGTAAAGACTTGGCCCAGACCTACAACACCTACTGAGGTACGCAGCTTTTTGGGGTTAGCAGGATATTACAGGAGATTTGTAGAAAAGTTTGCCTCAATTTCAGCGCCTTTGACAAGGCTAACTCAAAAGGCAGCCAAGTTCCAGTGGACTGATGCTTGTGAGCGAAGCTTCCAGCTATTGAAAGACAAATTGACTACAGCTCCAGTCCTAACTCTTCCGGAGGGACCGGACGGCTATGTTATTTATTGTGATGTTCGGGTGTTGGGCTAGGATGTGTATTGATGCAGCATGGCAAAGTTATAGCCTATGCCTCCCGACAGCTTAGGAAGCATGAAAAGAATTATCCTACTCACGATCTGGAGTTAGCAGTCGTGGTTCATGCCATGAAGATATGGAGGCATTATTTATATGGTGTCCATGTGGACATCTATACAAATCATAAGAGTCTCCAATATATCTTTAAACAGAAGGAGCTGAACTTACGACAGAGGGGGTGGTTAGAGTTGCTAAAGGATTATGATGTTGATATTTTATATCATCCAGGGAAAGCAAATGTTGTAGCAGATGCTCTTAGCCGTAAGTCCATGGGTAGCTTGACAGATGTACAACCAGAAAGGAGGGAGATGGTTCGGGAGATTCAGCGGCTATCCAGCCTTGGAGTCCGTCTGGCTAATTCAGAAGATAGTGGAGTTTCTATTCGAGAGGTTGCTGAGTCCTCAATCATAGATGAGGTAAAGAGACACCAGTACGAGGACCCTATTCTGGCACAGTATAGAGATGCAACTCTTCAAAAGGAAAAGACCCCATTTAAGGTTACACCAGACGGAGTGTTACGATATGAAGGCAGATTGTGTGTACCTGATATTGCGGGGCTACGACGGCAGGTTATGGGAGAGGCACACTCTGCCCGTTATTCTATTCACCCAAGGTCAACGAAAATGTATCATGACCTCAGATGCTTATACTGGTGGGATGGCATGAAAAAGGACATAGCGGAGTTTGTTGCTCAGTGCCCGAATTGTCAACAAGTTAAGATCGAACATCAAAAGCCTGGTGGATTATTACAGGAGATAGAGATCCCGACTTGGAAATGGGAGATAATTAATATGGACTTCATTACAGGCTTACCTCGCACTCAACGGAAGTATGACTCTATATGGGTTATTGTAGATAGGCTGACGAAATCGGCCCATTTTCTTCCAGTCAGGACTACTTATTCGGCTGAAGATTATGCGAGGTTATATGTCAGGGAGATAGTGAGACTTCATGGGGTTCCCACGTCCATTATATCAGACAGAGGAGCTCAATTTACAGCCAACTTTTGGAGATCGTTTCAGAAGGGATTGGGGACACAGGTGAACCTTAGCACATCATTTCACCCTCAGACTGATGGGCAGGCTGAGCATACTATTCAAACATTAGAAGATATGTTGCGGGCCTGTATTATTGACTTCAAAGGTAGCTGGGATGACCACTTGCCGCTCATTGAGTTTGCCTATAATAATAGCTACCATTCTAGTATCCAGATGGCACCGTACGAGGCCTTGGATATGATTCAGCAAGCTGTTGACAAGGTGAATCTTATTCAGGAAAGATTATTAGCAACCTAGAGTCGACAGAAGTCATATGCAGATAATCGGCGTCGAGATTTGGAGTTTCAGATTGGTGACTGGGTATTCCTGAAGGTATCACCCATGAAGGGTGTGATGAGATTCGGCAGGAAAGGGAAGCTCAGTCCGAGATACATTGGGCCTTATCAGATTATTCGTAGGATAGGCAAGGTTGCCTATGAGTTGGATCTACCATCTGATTTGGAGGCGGTACATCCAGTCTTTCATGTATCGATGCTACGTAAATATATTGGTGATCCTTCTAGAGTATGCCCTGTAGATGATGTTCAGGTAACAGAGGAGTTGTCATATGAGGAGAAACCCGTAGCTATACTTGATCGCTAGGTTAGAAGGTTACGTACTAAGGATGTGGCTTCCGTCAAAGTGTTGTGGCGAAATGATAATAGGGAGGAGATGACTTGGGAAGCGGAAGACGAAATGAAGAATAAGTATCCTTACTTGTTCCCCATACATGCAGGTAATTCAATTCCTAGCTTGACTATATTGATTGATAAACGAGTTTTTGTAGTAAGTTGTGACTCTGTGAGGCATCTGTAGGTTACGAAATGCAGGTTGATAGGTATAACTGTTAGAGAGACCTCGCTGGATGTTTTTTTTAGGACGCTAACTTAACATTCGAGGACGAATGTTCCTAAGGGGATAAGGATGTTACGCCTCGTATTTTTATACGTAGTGCGCGTCATGAGCTAGTCGATGTAAGTCCGGGGAATGATATTTTATTTTAAGTTCCAAGTGATTAAAGGAAATTAGATTGTCATTAACTTTAAGTGGGGGATTAATTAGTGGCTGTTTGGGATTAAATTAATTAAGTAGAGGGCCCCACCACTCAAGGCATTAAAGGAAATCAGATGGGAGCTAGGCTTAGTGGGATGTATAGTGGGGTGCTGTCTCCACTTCATATAATGAATGAAGTGGTGAAATGACAGCAAATATATCATCTTCTTCAACTTAGCTTAGGCAGCCATGGAAAAGGAGAAAACCAGCCATGAAACTCTCGGCCAGCAGCTTCAAGGAATTTGGTTAGTAATCTCTTTGCTTGGTGTGTTAATTCTTTAGAATGCCTTTGTTAATTAGCCATTAATGTTAAGAAGGGGGTGTGACCAGTAGCTTAGAAAATTCGTTTTAGTTATTGATTGTGCTAAGTATGATCGGAAACCATAATCGGATTAGTGGTGTTGTGTTAGTGTATGGGCTGTTTTCATTAAAGCAAAATATGGGAAATTCTGTTTTGGAGTTATGTATATGTTAATGTGATTATGGGTATATACTCCAATGGATGAATACGATAAGGTAGATGTGTTGTGAATTATAAAATGAGTTATCGCTCGGTGTGTCATTGTTTCGTTACTATGGTTGCCGAGACGGAGCTGTTTTGGGGGGAACTGTTTAATATAATTCGTTGGGTTATATGTGTTATTGGTTTTGCTGTGGATAATTTGGGTTGTTGTCGGATTGGGACGAAGTAAGGAAAATAGGGGAAGTGCTGCCGGATTTTCGTTAGATTATTAGCTAGCTTACAATAAGTGGTAAAGCGCGACGTCTATCTAAATGCGGCACGATTGTTGCTTGTTATAGATTAATAGCTTGGGCAGTAAATATTGGTCGTGCGGCTCGACTATACGGTATGTAACGCTATCCTTTCTTTCTTTGTTTGGCATGACTTTTAAAAATGAGCGAATGACGGACAGGTTTGACACTTACTTTTAGAGTGTCTAGGTGACGTATATTCTTGCTTCTACAAACTATTCTTCTATATATCGGCTATGTCTAAGGCTATGGTGATTCCTCATATCTATGGTAGAGCTTCTTAGAGTCATTGAGATTTTACGTTTTTATATCGTGTTAAAGGTTCATAATCTTGATAAAACGTTAATTTTTGGTAATACTCCTTGCTGGTTCACGTTAATTGTTCTATTGAGTTATAAGAAATGATTTTAATTGCATATGGTTGCTCATAATGTTCTGCTTGTGCATAGAGTCATTTATCATTTCACCGAGTCCCGGGCCGGGTAATGTTCATACGGAGTTTATTGCATATGTCACCGAGTCCCTCACTAGAGGGCCGGGTATGTATATTATATATATGATTGGTGATGAGGATGGTTATGATGAGGATGATGACGGAGATGATGTGATGACTATTTCACCGAGTCCCTCACTAGAGGGCCGGGTACGTATGATGTATATATATGATGATTATTTTGCCGAGTCCCTTACTAGGGAAGCTGGGCACCTTATATGTTAAAGATATGCATGATTTTCACTTATAAGGTACATGTGTAGCGATATCATGTTTCGACTTATCATGTTGGTATCCTGTCATCTTTACCTTATACTTTACATACTCAGTATATTGTCCGTACTGACCCCCTTTCCTCGGGGGGCTGCGTTTCATACCCGCAGGTGTAGACGCACAGTTCGGTGATCCTTCCGCCTAGGATATCTACTCAGCTGATTGGGAGAGCTCCACTGTTCCGGAGCCCAGTCGTTTTGGTACATAACTTCCTATGTAGTCTTTTGCTTATCTATGGGTACGGCGGGGCCCTGTCCCGTCGAGTTTCACTACTATACTCTTAGAGGTCTGCAGACATTATGTGGGTTGTATATATATGTTTTGGATGATGGTCTGGACATGGTTTGTTTGGGATGTCCGCTTGTTCAGGGGCAGCCTTGTCGGTTGCGTACATCATTGTGTATTGTGTAGTGGCAGCCTTGTCGGCTTCCGTATGCTAGTATGCTTTGGATAGTGGGGGCCTTGTCGGCTCGCGTATGTTGTTACGGTTAAATGGTTATAACTTCTTATGAGACAGATCCACTTTATATATATATGCGTTGGGGTAGGTTTGGTTTGATTAAATTCCATATTGTCTTAGTTTCAGTTGGTTATACTTAGCAGGTTTGTTTATGAGTGTCCAAAACGGGCACTAGTCACGACCCATCGGGTTGGGTCGTGACATAAACAAAGAATTGTTTGAACATGCTTATATGTGTGGCTATTAGAAAATCGCGATTGTCTAATTATATGTCATATGATCCTGGTTACCGCTCAATTAAGCTAGCATTTGGTCTTTATGTTTTCAAATATTCTTGACAAATAATATTTCAGGTGAAGTTTCACCATGTGTGTAGCTCCAAATTTTTCAAAAAAATATTTGCCTATTTTAAAAAATATAATTTATACCCAAAAATTTTAAAAACTATTAAAAATACACATAAATTAATATTTTCATTAATTGAAAAAAAAACCGTCATCTACTAACATTGTGATTTGAAAAACACCTCAAACGACTTTGGTTTTACACCACTCTTCTTCGCCATTTGTATAGCAAAGAGGTTATTAGATCGGGTCGCCTTGATGATGATGCACTCATAGTATTTGAATAAAAAAATGTTGGCAATTTTTTACCTCCTCCTGAATTGTCTCGTCTAATCTAAAATGTCTTTGAAAGTCCATCTTCTATCACTTATTTTCTCTTTTTTCAAGTTGTAGACAATAAAATTCGCGTCGAGAAAATAATAATCAAGAACGGAAAATTATAGCAACAATCGTTTTATTATTTCAAGTGCGAGTGTTACAATCTCTATGATTCCTCTGAATTCGCCTTTTCAAATATAAATTCAAGGGCTTTAAAGCTTGTTCTTGAATCTCTAACGAACTTGAACTTCATCTTGATCTTGAATCAGGTGGTCTTCATCTTGATCGTTCTTGATCGTTCTTGAAACTTGAATGCTTGAATCTTTAAACTTGTAAAGAAATCTGCGGCTTTTGATCCACGAGCTTCTCTAGCTTCTTGTTAAAATTCTTGGTTTCTTTTCTGAATTATGAGACCCCTATTTATAGTTTTAGAATAGAGGAGTTGCGATTGGAACAAGACTCCCTTCGACCAATCAGATTTAAGTGAAATATCATATGGGCTTTATGGAGCGGACTTTAATTAAATTCATATTTATCTGAATTTAAATAATTAAATTAATTATATTAATCCATAATATTTATTTGGATTAATATATTTATTAATTTAATATAATTCAAATCATTTAATAAATTGATATTTAAATAAATTTTAAATGATTACAAATGCCCCCTGCTTCAAGTCATGTCGGAAGTATTCTTAAAGACAAGACTTGAAGTATTAATTTAACATTATCATGATATTATGAGGAAATATTGACTCAATATCATGATATTATTATTATTATATCATAATAATCTCTACATGTAGAGAAAACCATCATTAACTGTCACATGATACATGTTAAGAGTGGGCTTCAATTTTCACAAAAGTTTGAATTTTGTCCTTTAATCTTATTGACCAAAGTCAACTAGGAATGAAATGATTCACTAGTTTTTTCTAGTCACATACGATTTTCAGTAGTCATACACGTCGAATCCTATTAGGAGTCCTTTAGTTACATGACTTCTAATTTGACTCCAATTAGAACTTGGAATGTTTTATGTAATTTATGTTGAAATCCATTTAAATTCAAATTGTAGTTGAACTAGAAATTGTATTCCTACTCAATTTCAAATTCATACATCTTTACTATTGTTCTAGTCAAAAAGGATTTGTAATTGGACTAGGAAAGAATTTTATTCCCATCACATGACATCTATAAATAGATGCATTGTATCCACAATTTTTTCAATTACGAATTGTGAGCTACAAGCCAACGACGAAAGGGGCATAATTTGAAGGTAATTTTCCACCCTTTTTCTGATTTTCGTCACTTTCTCTACAGCTTGACGCGTCTGTAGTAGCAAATTCATATCTCATTGTAGAAAAATCAAAATGATGAACGGTTTGATTTTCCTAAAACTAGACTTCTCGATCTCTAACATATAAAAAATTCAGAATTTAATACATTCCGAATCTTTTTCGATGATTTTTTGAAGTTAGCTGTAGATTCTGTCATGCTGAAAATTCCAGAGTTGTGCGACTTTACTAAAACTCTCGTCTCTTGATGTAGGAACGACGAAATCACAATCTGTTTGATTATTTAGAATCTATACACAAAGGTTTTCAAAGTGTCCAAAATTCAAAATTTAATACCTTAAGAATCATTCCAAATGATTTTTTTTTGAAGTTAACTTTAAATTCTATCATGCTGAAAATTTTAGATTTGTGTGGCTTCACTAAAACTTTTGTATCTTGATGTAGGAACGAAGAAATCACAAGCCGCTTGATTATTTCGAATCTACATACAAAGGTCTTCAATGTGTCCAAAATTCAAAATTTAATATATTTAGAATCTTTCTAGATGATTTTTTGAAGTTAACTTTAAACTCTGCTATGCTGAAAATTTCAGATTTTTGTTGCCTCACAAAATATTTAATATCTCAATCTCAGAACATCGTCGCCAAAAATGATTGTGATGGCCTGAAATTTTACTTCAAAGGCTTAGTTATCATCAAGAAAATATTGTCTTAAGTCTAACCTAGTTAGCTTAGCATGACTTTCAAGTCTCAAACGTCTCGACAGGTAACAATTTCTATTCTACTTTTTTTTGTGTGTTATCATCCCCTATTTTTGTAGGTAGGCTTCAAAGGACGATCCATGGAGAAGGTAGTCTTATGACTCAAAGGGATAAGTACTCATTCCCGCCTTAAGAAAGGTAACTTCATGGCATTCTTAAGGTGAAAGCGGATAGATGTAAATCACCGCCTTAAGAAAGGTAATTTCATGGTAATCTTAAGGCAAAAGCGGATAGATGTAAATCCCCACCTTAAGAAAGGTAACTTTATGGTATTCTTAAGGCAAAAGTGGATAGATGTAAATCCCCGCCTTAAGAAAGGTAACTTCATGGTAATCTTAAGGCGAAAGCGGATAGATGTAAATCCCCGCCTTAAGAAAGGTAACTTCATGATATTCTTAAGGCGAAAGCGGATAGATGTAAATCCCCGCCTTAAGAAAGGTAACTTTATGGTATTCTTAAGGCGAAAGAGGATAGATGTAAATCCCCGCCTTAAGAAAGGTAACTTTATGGTATTCTTAAGGCGAAAGCGGATAGATGTAAATTCCCGCCTTAAGAAAGGTAATCTAAAGGTGTCAAGATTTGAAAACTTCAAACTTAACACTTGAATAATTTAAAGGCTTCAACTTGCAAACTTAAAAGATTTAAAGATCTCAACTTGCAGACTTGAAGAATTTGAAGACGTCAACTTGCATATTTGAAGAATTTGAAGACGTCAACTTGCAAACTTGAAGAATTTGAAGACTTCAACTTGCAGACTTCAAGAATTTAAAGACTTCAACTTGCAAACTTGAAGAATTTAAGGACTTCAACTTGCAGACTTGAAGAATTTGAGGACTTCAACTCGTAGATTTAAAGATTTCAATTAGCGGACTTAAAGAATTTGAAGACTTCAACTTGCAGACTTAGAGGATCTGAAGACTCCAACTTGTAGACTTAAAGAATCAGAAGACTTAAACTTGCAGAAAAGAATTCGAAGACTTAAACTTGTTGACTTAAATAATCTGGAGACTTCAACTTAGAGACTTAAAGAATTTGAAGACTTCAACTTGCATACTTGAAGAATCTAAGGACTTCAACTTGCAGACTTGAAGAATTTGAGGACTTCAACTCGTAGATTTAAAGATTTCAACTAGCGGACTTAATGAATTTGGAGACTTCAACTTGCAGACTTAGAGGATCTGAAAACTCCAACTTGCAGACTTAAAGAATCTGAAGACTTAAACTTGCAGAAAAGAATTCGAAGACTTCAACTTATTGACTTAAATAATCTGGAGACTTTAATTAGAGACTTAAAGAATTTGAAGACTTCAACTTGCATTCTTGGAATGAAGACTTCAACTTGTATTCTTGGAGGATTTGAAGACTTCAACTTGTATACTTCAAGGATTTAAAAACTTCAATTTTGAAGAAACTTCAAGCATGACGAAACTCATATTTTTCAAGGGTTTGCCCCCATCTATTGACCAATCAATACTTCGTACAAGTCTAACGTTTGATGAGACAAAAGATAATAAAATACTTATCTCTTTAATTGTCATGTGACATCAAGTGGGAACATGTGTTTTTTTGACACTCATGCAACTGAAATTAGAATATGGTTCTAAGCGCCTACGTACCTTAGTGAAGAGGATCAAGTCACAACATAGTTCTGGGGGATTGAGTTTTTTTTTTGTGCGTACACAGTTTATACTCTTGCGGGCCAGGAGTGACATGCAGTTTAGGCTCGTACCTTAAGGAGCATCATCTTACTTCAAGGGTAGTACCTCTTTAGGAATTTGGCGTTAATAGGACCGATCCTTAAGCCATCAACATCAACAAGCTTGTAAGCACCATTTGAATATGCTTCTTGTACGACATATGGTCCATCCCACTTTGAGGTAAATTTTCCCCCAGACTTGTGCGAAGTAATGATGGGTCTTCTTACTGCGAGAACTTGGTCTCCAACTTGGAAACACCTCAAGCGAACCTTTTTATTGAAAGCACGAGATAGACGAGCTTGATAACATTCAAGGTTTTGTTGGGCTTCTACCCTCTTTTCATCAAGTGCTTCTAACTCGGCAAGACGTAGTCGAGCATTGTCTTCTTTAGTGAGCCCTTCTTGGATAGCAAGTCTCAAGGAAGGTATTTGACGCTCGAGTGGCAAGACTGCTTCAACTCCAAAAGCAAGTAAATATGGTGTTGCTTGAGTTGGAGTGCGGTACGTCGTTCTATATGCCCACAAAGCTTCTTCCATTTTTCGTGCCAATCTCGTTTGGACTTGGAGACAACTTTCTTGAGCAGGTTACATAGAGTCTTGTTGAATGCTTCAGCAAGACCATTGGCAGCAGCATGATACATAGAAGATTTACGTTGCTTGAAGTCAAAAAGATCACAAATCTTGTTCATTAACTTGTTATCAAATGGCTTGCCATTGTCTGTTATTATATAGCGAGGGATGCCAAAGCGATAGATAATATTTACTCGGATAAAATTTGCAACATTCTCTTTCTTCACTTCTTTAAGAGCGACAACTTCAGCCCATTTTGAAAAATAATCAGTTGCAGCCAAGATGTACAAGTGTCCACCAGAAGACTTTGGTAATGGTCCTACAACATCCAGTCCCCAAGCGTCAAATGGCCAAGATGCGATGGTTGGGTGCAATACTTCGGGTGGCTGATGAATGAAATTCGCATGAAATTGACAAGCATCGCACCTCCTGGCGTAATATAAGCAATCTTTCACCATGGTTGGCCAGTAATACCCCATCCTGTTTATGTGAAAGTGAAGTTTCGGTCCAGATTGATGTGATCCACATACTCCTGAGTGTGCTTTTTGAAGAGCTTGAATCGCTTCTTCCTCTCCCAAACATCGTAATAACACACCCTCAAATGATCGCCTATATAATATGTCCTTGTAGTAAAGGAAACGAGGTGCACGACGACGTATATCAGTTCTTCTTCTTGGATTTTCTGGAAGTATCCCATAACACATGTAGTCAATGATGGGTTGTCTCCATTCTTCCTTCGCGGCTTCAACAATGGCGACGATATGATCAAGCTCATTTGCAATATATTCTTCCTCATTTTACGGTGGTACTATCCATTTTTGACAGACAGTTACTTGCGTTTGATCAGGAAGGGTTAGCGTTGAAGCTAGAGTAGCCAATGCATCAGCTTTCTTATTCTCTGTTCTACGCACATGTTAAAGGGTTACATCTCCAAGCCATCCTATCAACTTTTGAGCATAATCATGATAAGGGCGCAATCCAGGCTTTTTTACCTCATAACTTCCCAAGAGTTGATTAATCACCAATTGAGAATCACCAAAGACTTGTAAATGTAATTGTTTCATGTCAACGGCCATTTCAAGTCCAAGTATAAGTGCTTGGTATTCAGCGACATTATTGGAGCAACATTGTTTTAGAGTAAAAGAGAATGGTAGAATCTCTTCTTGTGAAGTGATGAACACCATGCCAGCACCAGCTCTGCCGCGATGTGCAGCCCCGTCAAAGTACATTTTCCAAGGAGGTTGAACTTCAATTAACATCGCATCTTCATCAGGAAACTCATCAGTTAAATTCCAATCATTTGGTATAGGATGGTCTGCTAAGAAATCCGCCAATGTTTGTCCCTTCACAGATTTTTTAGGGATGTACACAATCTCAAATTGTTGGAATTAGAGGTACCATCTTGCTAGTCGATCACTAAGGACAGGTTTTGACATAACAAACTTGATGGGATTTTCTCTAGAAATAAGGCGAACAATATGAGCTTGAAAATAATGCTTCATCTTTTGAATTGAGAAGACAAGTGCCAAGCGTAACTTTTCAATTGGCGAATAATTCAGTTCATTCGGCGTCATCGTTCTACTTAATTAATAAAGAGCATTTTCTTTGCCTTCATTATTCTCTTGATCTAACAGGGCTCCTACAGACCTTTCTTGTGCTGCACTGTAGAGTATCAATGGTTTTCCAGGTATAGGGGCTGCCAAAACTGGAGGTTTCGCTAGATACGATTTGATACTTTTAAAGGCATCGCTACATGTTTGGTCCCAATTAAAAGAAGCACCTTTCTTCATGAGGTGACTGAATGGTTGACATCTCCCCGCTAGATTTGAGATGAATCTTCTCAAGTAGGCTAACTTTCCTTGAAGACTTTTTAACTCATGAATATTTCGAGGTTCAGGCATCTTTGATATTGCATCAACTTTGGTTTGATCAATTTCAATTCCTCGATGTCTCACAATAAAGCCAAGGAACTTGCCGGAAGTAACTCCGAAGGCACATTTCAATGGATTCATCCTTAGTTGATATCTTCGGAGTAACTCAAACACCATACTTAAGTCTTTCAAATGATCACCCCTCTTTCTCGACTTTACTACCAAATCATCCACATAGCATTCGACATTTTTATGGAGGAAGTCATCAAAGATATTTTGCATAGCCCTTTGATATGTGGCACCAGCATTCTTTAAACCAAATGGCATCACTTTGTAGCAATAAATACCTTTTGGCGTGCGAAATGCGGTGAGTTCTTCATCTTTTGGTGACATGCGGATTTGATTATATCCAGAAGAACCATCCATGAACGACATTGCCTCATAACCAGTGGTGGCGTCAATCATCAACTCCGAAATGGGAAGAGGAAACTCATCTTTAGGGCATGCATTATTGAGATCTCTAAAGTCAACGCAAACTCGAATTTGACCATTCTTCTTCCTCACAGGAACAATACTTGAAATCCATGTAGGATATTTGACCACACGAATAAAGCCTGCCTCAATGAGTTTGTTAACTTCATTTTCTATCAACGGAACCAAGTCTGGTCTAAAACGTCTTTGAGCTTGTTTAACAGGATGAGAACCATTTTTGACTGCCAATTGATGGACCGCTACTCTAGGATTCAATCCAGGCATTTCTTTATAACTTCAAGCGAAGACATCTCTATATTCTTTGAGTATATTCATGTAAGCGATTTCTTCATCAATTTCTAGAAAAGCACTCAAGTAAGTTGGCCTTGGGTCTTCATCAGTGCCAAGGTTAACTTCCTTCAAAGGATCTATTGTGATCTTTACTCCTTCTTCAAGTTCTGGTGGAGCATCTCCAGCATCTTCCTCTTCTATAGGATCATTGTCATTGACAGATATATGACAACACGAGACAATATCTTCTACCTCTTCCTCAATCTTTATTTGAGGCAAAGAATCGTACTCATTTTGGATTGTAACATGATTTGAGAAACCTACACTTTCTTCATCTTCCTCGCGCTTTTTGGTGTAAACCACAGTATGAACCTTTGCCTTGAGTTCCTCTTTACAGGAAACCACAAGTTCCACTCGTCGCCTCATCCTAGAAGGAATCAAACTTCTGAAATCCTTTTGAATCAAATGCGAAGTAGGCGTTGTAACTTTTAAATAACTTCTCAGGTTTTTGTTATTCTTTTTTAGAGGACCTAACCTCTCAAACACAGAAGTTCTTGCAGTCGCTTCCCCAAGTCGATTAAAGACGGAAGGCCTTTTATTGGGAGCAGTGATGTCATCTTCAAAAGTTATATGATTATTGCTGGCCCTTCTTATGGAAATGCGAATTGGCGGCGGTTGGCTATAACCTAGGCCTTCACGTGCTTTCCTAGTTGTATCTTCTGATGGAAGTTTCCCTAGTGCTGATAGCTCACTAGGGTTGTATCCCGCCTTCATAAATAACATGTAAACATTGGGATCAAAACCTTCTCTTGTGCGTTTTGTAGGGAAAGCCATATCTCGCGCTTGATCTTGAGCGACTGACTTTTTTGGCGACTTTGAAGACACGTTTATTGCATCAATCCGTCTGATAGGAAGAGTTAGCTCTCTCAATGCATTTTCTTGAAGGTTAGATGGTTGATCTTGTTCTTTCTTCGCTTTTGGAACATAGCAAATCCTAAAAGTCAGATTCTTCTTTGAAGACATGATCTTCCCTTCATTAAGAATGGGACAAGAGTCTTTAGTGTCAATTTTCACTTTTTCGACTGCCGCATCAATTCTTTTGCTTATGATCTTATCATTCTTGATTGATTTGACGTCATTGAATTTGGCCCCTTTAACAACATAACTTTTCAAATAGAATTTTGCATCGGCAAAGTGTGTCTCAACTTCGGTGAAAGGATTATCATCTGCAACTATCTTCCTTTCAGTTCCACCTCAAGATATTTCAAACATTGGTAGTACGAAGATGAGACAATTCTATTCTCATGTACCCAAGGCCTGCCAAGTAATATATTGTATGATATATTTGCGTCGATCACATGCATCCATGCGCTTGATCGCAAATCTTCCATCTGAATTTCTAATTTAATAGAGCCTATGGACCTCTGCCCCCCTTGATTGAATCCTTGTATCAACAAACGACTTTCACTAAGTTCTTCAGTCGCGATGCCGAGTTCCTTTAATGTGTGGATAGGCAGAATGTTGACTCCAGATCCTTCATCTATTAAGATTCTATTTATCTTCTTCTCTAGCACATGACCCACCATATACAAAGGATGATTGTGTAGTGTTTCACCAAATAGAAGATCGTTGTCTGTAAATGTGATTTTAGTATCACAGACATGTGCTTCTTGGGAAGAAAGTTCAATAGATTTTTCAGAAGATGAAAGAGACATCATTGCTGAGATTTCCCTTGTTGCTTTTTCTTCTTCATTCGGAGACACTTTTGGTGAGGATTCACTCGTTGTTCCTTCTTTTACAGTAGGAGGTACCTTCGTTGTTTCTTCTTTATCCGCATTGAAACATTATGCCTCGACATTGCCTTGAGTAGACTTTATGTCGAACGAGTTTGGTAAGAATTCCTCTAGAGTCACAAGACGTCGAGGTTTTTGGTAGTGATGCACTTCTACCTTTGCCCTTTTTGGGCGCTTGTTTGATTTTTGCTTCTCCGATTTCTTCACCATTTTTCCTCTAATCGGTTGTTCGTATGATTTTTTTCGTAAGCTTGACTTGTTGCGTCTTCGCCTAGTTACAAGAATCCAACCCTCATCACCATCTATGTCAACTTCCTGGTCTACTGACTCTTCTTCATGCTTTTCAGAGACATATATCTGGACCGGATCAAGAGAGCCAA
Organism: Solanum sitiens; assembly: GCA_016801875.1. NCBI lineage: Eukaryota > Viridiplantae > Streptophyta > Magnoliopsida > Solanales > Solanaceae > Solanum > Solanum sitiens. The sequence goes on from JABWTJ010000034.1 coordinate 2,888,232, forward strand.
ACGTGATAGAGATCTGGTTAGAACTAGCCTTATCATCATCAAGGATAATTTTATTTTCGTTAACCAATCGCATCACTCTATCCTTGAAGACAAAATATTTTTCAAGAGGATGACTTACAATTCTATGATACTTGCAATAATTTGGGTCATCAACTTTTCCAGCCTCATCGGGTCGCTTCATCTCTGGCAAGTCAATGAACTTTAACTCAAGCAATTCATCAAAAATTTCAGAAACGTCAGAATCCAAGAAGGGATAATTTTTCCATGCATCTCCTCAGTGTCGAATTTTGATTTGAACGTGCTTGGAAAGTCGTTCTCACATTTTGTTTTACGCCCTCATTCGTGGTGAACTTTACGGGCGACACATTTACACTCATGGATTCTTTGTTGTCATTTCTGGGCAGAAACTTGCTCCATCTCTTGGGTTCATGCTTGTCCCTTCCTTTGCGCGGATCATGGACAATAGTCATATCTTTTCCGGCAGAGGACATGCTCAACTCCATATCATGAGCGCGAGTAGCTAAATCTTCGAAGGATTTTGGTTTTATTCCTTGCAAGATGTAAAGAAGCTCCCAGTGCATTCCTTGAATACATTTCTATTGCAGAAGCTTCACTAAGCCTATCCTTGCAATTCAGGCTCGCGTTCCTCCACCGTTTTATGAAGTCTATGACCGGTTCATCTTTTTTTTGGCGGGTATTCGTGAGTTCTACCATACTCACTGTACGCCTTGTGCTGTAGAAGCGATTGAGAAACTCGTGCTCTAGTTGTTCCCAACTATCGATAGAATTAGGCTCGAGATCCGTATACCAATCAAAGGCATTTACCTTTAGAGAGCGGACAAACTGCTTGACAAGGTGGTCTCCATAGGTCCCAGCACTATTACATGTTTCCACAAAATGGGCAACATGTTGCTTGGGATTTCCTTTGCCCTCGAATTGTTGAAACTTGGGAGGTTGGTAACCAGCAGGCATTTTGAAGCTATCAATTCTTGCAGTGTATGGCTTGGCATACATATGAGAGGACTTGGTAGAGACTTCATACTTATCTTTAATAGTGCCTTCAATGAACTCCTTCAAGCGATCGAGTGGGATCATCCCTTCGAAAGAAACTGTCATCTCATTAACAAGCGGTGCCTTCTTCGCAGGATCTCCAATCTCTTGAACTTCAACACATTTTCCAGGCGCATGACTCGTCTCTCCATCTAAAAGTCCTTCCATTCGATCCATCAACTTATCGATTCTAGACTCTTGGTGTTGTACATGCTTTGTCAATCCTTCAACCAACTTTGTCAGACTTGCGAGTTGTTCCTCAGGGGAAGAAGCAGCAGTCACTATTGTTTGCATGATCATTGGAGATGTAGGAGAGTAGTATGGATTATCGCGTAAGTTGATCTTTAGTGGACTCACATTATACGATGCACGTGGAGATGATTTCTTGGTTGAATCATAGCTCTTCCTTGTCGTAGAGTTCTTGGAACCAGATTGCTCAAGTAGAGCTAAGGTCTTCTTTATTTTTTCAGCAACACTGCTTTCCCCTTCTAAAGCATTTGTAGAGGAAGTTGATCCTTTTGGAGTGGCAGACCCAAAAACTAAAGTTGACGCGGACGACACTTGAAGTGTTTGTTGTCCTAGCATAGCAGTTTTACTCCTTGTAACAGCTCCAAAACTTCCAAAGGTAACGCCCAGAATGTCTTCAACTTCAGTAGAGAACTTGGAGCTAGTGGCCTTAGAGGCAGTTGATTGAGAGTTGTTCTTCATGGAAGTCATCTCGATGTTCTTTAAGGCTTTGAAAAGTTGAGATGAGAGGTAGAGATTGTCCCACTGGGCGTGCCAGAATTTGTAGACAATAAAATTCGCGTCGAGAAAACAATAATCAAGAACGGAAAATTATAGCAACAATCGTTTAATTATTTCAAGTGCGAGTGTTACAATCTCTATGATTCCTCTGAATTCGCCATTTCAAATATAAATTCAAGGGCTTTAAAGCTTGTTCTTGAATCTCTAACGAACTTGAACTTTATCTTGATCTTGACTTCTAATTGAATCCAAGGGCTTCGAGCTTGATCTTGAATCTGGTGGTCTTGATCTTGATCTTTCTTGATCGTTCTTGAAACTTGAATGCTTGAATCTTTAAACTTGTAGAGAAATCTGCGGCTTTTGATCCACGAGCTTCTCTAGCTTCTTGTTAAAATTCTTGGTTTCTTTTCTGAATTATGAGACCCCTATTTATAGTTTTAGAATAGAGGAGTTGTGATTGGAACAGGACTCCCATCGATCAATCAGATTTAAGTGAAATATCATATGGGCTTTATGGAACGGGCTTTAATTAAATTCATATTTATCTGAATTTAAATAATTAAATCAATTATATTAATCCATAATATTTATTTGGATTAATATATTTATTAATTTAATATAATTCAAAATATTTAATAAATTTATATTTAAATAAATTTTAAATGATTACACAAGTGTTATGTTTTAAATTAATGAAAATAAACCCAAAGAAAGGAATATATTTTTCTCGCTCAACATATAAATCACACTATATATACTCTATTTGACAAATGAGAATTTTCAGTAAAACTCACAAGCTAATTACATTAAACAGAGTTTTTAGTACCTGTTAAGAGAAGGAGCCTAAATCATCCGCAAAGCATAATTCATTTTTTGATTTAATACTTATAAAGTACTTTTTCATACTTTTCACATTCAATTCTAGCTATTTCTATTTTATTTATTCAATATTTTAAATATTTATATTCGTGGTTTGACATCACACGTCAAAAATAATCAAAATAAATAAATTAATAAGGAGGGAAGAAACTAAAAAAACAAATTGAGGTATACAAAATACAAAATATAATTATTTTTCGTCAAGTAGCTTAGACACCGCCATTATTCTTATTGAAAGTCAAAAACAAATTAAACCAACTATTCATACAGTACACAATAAACTAAATAAAAAGTAAGGGGATAAATTTCCAGCTTGATTAAATTGATTTTGGAAAATCATGTAACACAACTCCACGACCACAAACCATCACACTATTAAAATCAAACATATCTAGATAGCCCATCTTGCATGCACACTTGGAGTAAGACAAAATGATTGAAATTTCGTTACCTTTAATTAAATTTTGAGATTTCAACGTTGAGTATACTAGAGATATAGCTCTTAGAGTAATAATACCCTCTCATCTCACAAATCAAATATTATGAGTTCCAATTGTGATGAAGGAGGTTCTCCGATATACTATAATAATTATCATCAGTCAGTACTATCAGTTACAGTTCGTTTAATTTTTCATATACGAAAAATACACAAGTCTTTGTTTTACGATAATGCTATCTAATTAATTTAGATTAATGTGTTATACATGTTAATTGGATGTACAATATAACCTATGGTTATAATATAAGAAAAGAAAATGTTGGCCTTTTGGTTATATTATGAGGTATATGTAGGTAGTAATTAATCAAATGAAAGAGATTGGTGGGGGGTATGGGTTGGAGAACATGATATTCCAATAATTAATGGCAGTGAGATATGGATGTGTCATTTGCTTATCTAAGGTTGTTGACATTTTAGGACACAAATAGTAGTAATTGAGATACGGTTGTGTTTTCTTGGAAAAAGGTTCAAAATGATTTCTGACTTTTTTGATATTCCCTTCGTTTTAAAAAGATTGGTCTAATTTGATTTGAAACGAAGTTTAAAAAAAAGACTTTTTAATTTTGTGGTTCTAATTTAAAGTTATGTCAAATGTACCAAAATACCCTTTAATCTTGTGGTCTTAAACATGCCACGTGGAAAATTAAAGTTAAAGTATTGCCAAAAAAGGAAAGGGGTCATTCTTTTTAAAACAGACTAAAAAGGAAATAAGGTCATTCTTTTTAAAACGGAGGGAATACTAATTAATTAACAATCATTCATATACTAGTAATAATAATCTTGTCAATGTTTCATTCTTATTGACTTTGTTAATGCTAATTAGGCAAACCATCACATGTGATGCCTTTCTATCTTATACCCTATTTTTGGGATTCATCATTTTTGAATTATTTATATGTAGTTTTCATTTGGTGTTTGATATTTATATTATAATTTGATGAAATTTGAATTTGTGCCAGAAAATTTCATGTTAGAGTAAAACGCTCTCTAATAAAGGTGAATATGTACTCAGATGGATTCAAATCCGAAATCTCTAATTTAGAATAAGAGTGCTTACTAACCCCCGAGAATCCTTGTTGGTGGCTTTATTAGCTTTAAGTTGCTCCTTCTCCTTTCTTTTCTTTACCATATCCACTTTATTATATGATTTCTTCAAGTTTATGACTGATAATTGTTTTGTCATGCTTACGACATTCATTTTCCATCCAAAATAATGGATTACTCTCTATGATCCGTTCATGAAAAATGAATAAGTCAAAATCACTATAACAAAAATGATCATTAACATCATTTAATTCTTAATTGTCGCTAAAGTATTTTTAGCGGCAATTGTCACTATTTATATATGTCCCTAAAGTCTTTAGCGACATCGGTTATAATGACACTTAACTATTGCCGGTAAAGACGTTAGAACTCTTTATTAGTGTCAATATTTAATGCCGCTAAAAGTTATTTTTGTTGTAGTGAATATGCTATAATATAATTCTTTAAGCTATTTGAAGAGAATGTACAATTGCATCCAACGATCATTAATTCACAATTTAAACAATTCTACTTGTAACAAATTAAAGCTAAATTGAATAGAGATTTGAAAAAAGCATGAGTATCTGAAACTATATTAAGGAGTTTCAACAATTACTATATATTTAAATCATTTTTTGAGAGTCAAACTATTTAAGTTTGACAGAAATTTTGCGCATGGAATATAAAAACATATTTATTTGTAAGCTATGTAAAAAGTATTATAAGTCAAAATAATTGATAATTCAAAATGTTTAAACGGAAAAGGGTCAAAATTGCCCTGAACTATGTGAAATAGACCACTTATACCCTTCGTTACACTTTGAGATAAAAAATGCCCCTGTTATTATTCTAAGAGACCACATATACCCTCAAGAGTTAACACCCCACATTTCTATTGACTTGGCAAGCCACGTGGGACTAATCCTTTCACCTAAGCATTGCCAACTAGGATTCACTACAAAAGAACTAGACCTTAGCGACGACAATAGTGGCCACAAAAGCCTAGAAAATCGTCACTAAAAGTTTTTAACATTAAATTCTAATTTTGTGTTTTTTTCTTCATTGTTTTTAAAAAAATAAAAATGATATCAATTAAGTAGGAATTTGAAGACACTGTATATATATAAATGTATAAAATGTACAAGGAGGCATTATATAGTAGGAGATGTCAATTGAGAAGCAATTTTCATGATTTTTCGTAATAATATTGAATGTTTAAAAAATCTATGAAAAACTTATGTTCAAAGATAGACTTGTTTAAATTTCAAAATATAAAAAGTGTCACATAAAATATGATTGGAAGGAGTAATAATAAGCAAATTTTTTTTCAAAATAAATAAATTAAAATAGAGGAGGGGGTTGGGACCCAGCCATGCATGGGAACATTTTATGGAGACAAGACAAAAGCCTATATATATTCAATCGTTTTTAGTGCCGGTGGTGTGCGTTCAATCAAATACGATACTTTTCTTTGTCTCCTATTATTATCTTTATACAATTCACACCCACAATTTTAGTTTTATACATTGTTAGTTTGTTACCATATAATTTGTTTTATATTATAAGGTCAAGTCAAATTTATCTTACCCGTTATTTTGATTTGGACCAACGTTTAATAAAAAAAAGAATTTTTAAAATTTATGGTTTAAAAATAAGATATATATTTGTGTGGTTATAAATCATTTTATTTAAGATAAAATGAATATTTAAAATTAAATTGTTACTTAATAGTTAATACTCATATACTAAAAGAGAAAATAAGTCATATAATTTAAGACAATGAAGTAATATTTGTAGCATAATTGACATGTTAAGTTGAAAATTAGAATAAGCATGTCCATGTGCAAGGGTGGATCTACATTTCTCTTAGGAGATTTGGGTGAATCTAAAACAATATGTTCGTATTAGAAAATTTACTTACTATGATAAATAATTTATAAAAGAAATATTAGAATTTTTTTAGAATTTAAAATTCTAGTTTTGCCTCTTTTATCTGTTATCCTAATAAGTAAAGTTAGGTTGATACATAGTTATAAAAATCTTATAATAATTTAGTGTTGTAACTTGAGATCCTTTTTGTTTTCAGTAACATGAAAATAATAGTACTAGGCATCTTTTCATTAACATGAAGATAGAAATATAAAGTTGAACATGATAAAGAAATGCTAACAAATAGAGATAAAATTAATTGGAGTAATAATTAGTCAAAAGGGATCAGCAAGTCTTTTGAACAATATTCCACTAATAATTAAATGATAAATTAAACTAGTATTAACAGTTTTCTTTGCTATATTTTGAGTTAATTACAAACACATATATGCGTATAACTAATTTATTTGGTACTTTAAAAACGCATTATAATTTGATATTCTCAACATATGTAAATCCTAATAGATTGATCTTGTGTTATCAAGTTTATTATTAGCTAGAATATTAGTCATAACTAACAACATCAACATTACTAAAATCAAATATTAAGCTCTAATAGAATTAATAATTCAAAAACAATTACAGTGATGAAATTATTTGTGATTATGCTGCCCATTTTGTTATTCAAAATTAACTATGAGAAACGTCAATTTTTAACATGTTAAAACGTGTTGCTATTTAACAAATATCTATTTTTGAAAAATATATATCCACTTTGAATATATGATGCCTGAAATTACATACGAGTGAAGTTCTTTTATATATATATTTTTCTTTTTTTTATTTTGAAGTTTAGATTGTCTGAAGTAAGAGAAATGCGATTGAATTTCAACCACATATATGCTTAAAATTCAGATAAAAAATATTATACTTTAATTATATGTGTCTAAACTTCAACGATATAAAATGTGAAAGTGCTCCCTTTTGTTTGGAATAGTAATGAGAACAGCATATATATTTGAAAAGTAAAAAGAAAGTGTAAATATTCCGAATAAGCGTATGTTAATTATGTAAGGAAAAGTAATTAAGATATATGGTTCTACTTTAATAAAGAGGGGTACGTACATTATAATTTTTTATTTTTCATTTAAAATAAGAGCCCCCTCCATTATGATATTAGTTAAGTAGCACCTTTTTACCTGAATTATTGCTCTATTGACCATGTTATATACCCTATTATATAATTTTGCCATTTTGGTCAATGGGTGGCGGAACTTTATCTTTAACCTGGAGTTTTAAAATTAATTTTTTTTTTAAATTGAGATTAACTTCTTTTTCATAATAAAGAGGGAACAAAGAATTCACACCATAGAAATAAAAATTTACACCTAAATATAATTATTCCTAGAAGGTGAAACTTATAATATAATCTTGAAAAATAAGCAAGTTATTACTTATAACGTATTTAATTATATTATAGTTTTGTTTTACAATATCAGGGTGTGTATATATAATGGTTTGTTTCAATTCGTACATGTGGCCTTATATTCTTTTTATTATGTCGATTTTTAACTCAATATAATATTATGGGTACGAATTAAAATCAAGAGTGTATGTAAGTTTTTTTTTTCCAAGGAAGGGAAATTGGAAAGGGTATTATAATAATGCGGGAAACTGAACCATTAAAATGGAAATTCAGGTAATCAACCGACTGAGTCACTAAAATTCCTCAGAGCACGTACTTGCGTTAAATTAAAATTGAGTATACTTTTTAATTCCCAAGATTAAGGCAAGGAGAGTCAAAAGGGCACATTATATTATAAAAATTGATAAAGGGAAGTAAAGCAAAACATAAGAAAGAAGACATTAGTTTTCCAAACTTGAGGCAATATATTGCCTAAGTCAAACGTATATTTCCTTTAGTATTATTTTTCTTTTACTTTTGTTAGTGTAAAATGTCTTCTCTTTCTTTATAAGATTCTTTCTTGGCCCGACAAGTTAACCAAATCAATCAACTACTCTTATATTGGGTTTGGAAAATTTACCATAATCTCATCTCCAACTATATATTTTATTTTTTTTTTCTTAAAATATAGTAACGCCTTTTATGGGTCAAAGCTAGGTATGACTAAAGAGTTTTATCACAATATTCGTTGACGGAAAATTTCAGTTTTATATGTGACTAAAGCTATTTTTATATTTTAAATTCTCTTAATGAAAATTTCAATATCATATTTTTCAAAATTAATTATTGTGTTATATAATGCATAAACTTATAACAACTAAACAAATTGAACATCAAGAAAAATGAAATTATGTTATGCGCGTTGGTGAAAGAGGGTTTAATTTATTTTTATAAAGACACGACATTTTTGTCCATTTGAGTCTTGTCAAAATCTTTTTTCTATATAGCCAACTCATGATGTTGAATATGAATTATTGATTACACTGCACCTATAATATAAGAAATGATACAAATTATTTTAATCATCTCACCAATTTTTTTTTTACAATTTGGTCACCTAGACAAAGTCACTAGTGATGGAAAGATATACTGTTATTAACTAGTACTCCCTTAGTCTCACATGTGGTTCTTAATAATTTTGATGGGCACAAAGATTTAGAAAAATATTTGAATATTGTGATCTTAGTTTAATTTTGATTTTTTGATATTTAAATTGAATTTATTTTGGTCAATATTTTAAGATATATTTTCATCAATTGATATGAGAACAGTTGCAACTTTACGTACAATTTTAAATATCAAAATTGTAACGTACATATATCATATTAACTAATTAATTCAATTTAACTCCAAAGATCAATCAAATTAGTACTTAATAAGTGAAACATGATAACTAACATGAGACGGAGGAAATATAATATACCAAAATGTCATTTGAATCTTGTTTTTTAAAAACGCCATATAAAAATATGTTTAAATTAAGGAGTTACTCAATATAGGCACTAAAATTCTTATTAAAGCAGATTAAAAAAATATAAAGCACACATTTAAATATCTACCACACACAAAAAAAATCAAGATATTTCCTCTAGCGTATAAGGACTAAAGGTTGTAAAGTGTAATGTAGAAAAACTTGTCAGAGTCCTCGTTGAAACAGAAGGAGGACTGAATGAGAAAGATCCAAAGAGCATTCAATCCCAGCTATATTGTCACTCTTGCCGTCTCATTTTATATGCGTTAATTTGATCTGATAAAAAGTTCAAGAAAGAAAGAAACACTTGAAATCTATGGTCTAAAATAAGTGAAAGATGTTTGTGTGACTATATATAAATCATTTTATTAAGGGTAAAATGAGTAGTTTAAAATTAAATTGTTACTCCCTCCGTCTCATTTTATGTGACATCATTTCCTTTTTGGTCAATCCCAAAAAGAATGTCAATTTTTCTTATATGATAATTATTTAAAGGTACAATTCCTCTTTTATCTTTGTTGGTCCCACTTAATTTTAAAAATAGTACTCAAATACATTTATGAGGAGAGAGAAAAGTAAATTTACTTTTTAATTTTTTTGAAGGGCAATATTGTAAACATTTCAAAGTCTTCAATTATTTCTTAAACTCCGTGCCCGATCAAATATTGTCATATAAAATGAAACAGAGGGACTACTTATTATAGGAATGTATCATTTTTTCATGTAATGATCTGAACCGATCATTATACGTAAGTCCATAGGGAAGGAATTCGGGTCAGAAAACTTTTCGAGTAGTAACTTGAAAATTCTTGGCTAGGCCATCCTCATATGGGATCTGGGCTAGTTGATGTCTAGGGTCATCCAGAAAAATGAGGGGTCTTTTGTTGAGATTTGACTGATGTATACTTGTAGCCAAGACATTAAAGAATCTATAAGGCATTTCAAAATTGAATTCGGGTAAGTGAAACTCCCAAAATTGAACTTGGCGTAAAAGATATGTGTCAAAACGTCAAGAAAAGGTGTTGTTGTAAAAAGACCTATTTTTGAATGTTGAGCCGCTCAACATTTTTCGACTATCTTGCTATAGCAGATGACCTCCCGCTACAGTGACGCTCAGACCACTATAGCGAGATAAGTTGTCGCTATAGCAAGGGAAACACGATTTTATGCAGAAAACTGCACAAAATCATCGTGTTCTTGAAAACATAGAGACAATTTTGGCCAGCCTGCATCAATTTTCTCATGAAATTCACCGGTAAAGGTAGCAAACTAGGTGGTTAACATTAAGGAAATGTTTTGAGCATGATTTCATACTGGGAAAGAACCCTAAGTTGGGAGGATGATCACATTTTGAACGGGGTTGGGATTTGATAGTAATCAAGATAAATTGATAGGTCATTTGTGATTGATTGTTGTTTGTATTTTTTTTATTGTAGACCAAGAACAAGTCAAGACATTTTGCTCGGAAAGGCTCGAATTATTTAGCATTTTCAAGGGGCTTGATTCGAGGAAGGTGATGGTTGTATGCTTCTAGGTCATGTAGATATATGTGTTTATTGCTTGTAGTGTCATATTATGCAACATATGATAGGAAACATTTGAAATTAACTTGTTATTATAATTTGTGGGTTCAAGTAGTCTTGTTCATTGTGTTGTTGTGTGATTATGCATGCATGTTGTGTATGTGATTAAGCATGCTTGATGTGCTTGTTGGTTGGCTCGGGTTGGATTGAGTACTACACCTAGTATAATTATATATGATTGGCTCGGATACCACATCCAATATGATAATACTGTTTAGTTTGAGGTTCCATAAGAGGCTCGATATTTGCATTATGATCATGTGAGACATGTTATGCATTGGTTATTTATTGCTTTGTGGTTTCTTGTCAAGTGACTGATAGTCTATGTGTGGTTGGTAATTGTTGCTATATTGTGTATTACTTGTGACTATTATTTGGTAGTGAACAGTTTATATGTGTTGTTGGACTGAACGCATGATCCTATTAGTACATAGTGATTTGTGTACTGTTTCTTTTCTTATGAGTGCATCGGATCTTTCTATGATTGATCCGAGACCTCAATTGAGAGACATCTGATTTCGAGTCCAAGGGTGAACATTGTGTTTTAGGCTTTCATGGATTCATCTACATTTTCTTGTCCATTTGTTCAAACATGGACTATTGACTAATTATGTTCAGCTTTAGGGGTTGCATCTCTAGTTGGATTATTTTAGAGTTTTGATGTGATGACTTTCAGTTCTTAAGCGAATTTTCAGATTGGTTGTTTTTAGACGTTTGAGTTGAGTTTATGGTGACTCAATTCTTTTATGTCTAATTAATTGTTCCCTTATTTATATAATAGACTTGGTTTTTGTTTAAATGGTGTTGATTTGGTTTCAGGTTAGTTCGTTCTCTTATTAGTTAGTTTAGTGTGGGTTTCACCATGTCAGTTTGGATCATGACATTTTGGAACTGATTAAAAAGGAAAGTGAGTCATATAAACTGAGATAGGCGAAGTATGTATATATTTAGTGGGAAAAATAAAAAGAATACATGTAATATAAATGAGAAAAATTACGTAATTAAGCAAACATGTATATACATAACTTAGTGATATGTTTTAAAAAAATATCTAACATAGCTATACTTAGATTTTTATAGCAAATCTCTTCTTTCTCGCTCACAACTCTTTTTCTCTTAAAATATTATCTAACGTCGTTACACTTAGAGTTTTGCACACATGATTCTACTTTAGTGTAAGACCACAAGTTTAATAAGTTCAGTTTATATTCTTAAATTCTATTTTAAATTAAAGGTCAAATCCATCAGTAGTCCCCTAAAGTTGGCACCAAGTTTCATATAGGCATTTTAACTGGACGATGTTTATTTTAGACACTTTAAGTAGGGTCCTATTATGTCATTTTGACACTTTTTGCAAAATTGACATACTATGTGTGCTACACTTACTTTGAGCGCGTAAAAGGCATAATTTTTATGATTTTTTTAATTTTTTTAATTTCTTCTTCTTCTTCTTCTTCTTCTTCTTCTTCTTCTTCTTCTTCTTCTTCCCACACTTCCTCCACCATATACCACCACCTTGCAACAATTTTATATTCAAATTTCTCCTCTCTTTGTCATTTCTTGATGTGGAAAATTAAATTAATAATAAATATATCAACGAAAACAATTTAAGAAAGGATCAAAATATGTCCAAAGCATATATCTTCTTCAAATTAATAATATATATGGAAAATTAAATTAATTATATATATATATATATATATATATATATATCAACGAAAATAATTTAAGAAATATGTCCAGAGCATATATCTTCTTCATGATATCAAATTTCTCCACCTAATTTTTTCATAATTACATTGTCGGAAAGTTCGATGAATCCTTTAAATGTTCGTTGGTCTATTTTCACCTCTCTTTATTTAAGTTAATTTTTTTTTTCAGATTCAATTTTGAGATACTAATTTTCTACTTCTCAAAGCTTTTAACTTTTTTTTATTTTGATGAACCCATTCATGTTAATTCATAAATAGATCTGATTTTATTATGGATAAATTTTTTAGGTACTTTGAAACTTTCAAAACGAGCAATTCCAATGGTGAAGGTGATTGGCAAAAAAAAAGGGGATGAATTCGAAGAATTGAAGAGATGGTAATAGTATGATAATTGGATTATGAGTGTTACATTATGACCCAAATTGGTTAGAGGAGGAGGAGATATGGAAATGGTGGAGGAGAAAAGAAATGTGTTGTAGATTTTTTTTTCTTTTTTCTTCTTTATTGAAAGGTAAATTTTAAAGTAATTAATTAATTAAATAATTTAAAAATAGGTTTTAATTCATAATATATTTTCTTAATAATTATTTTATATATATGCCACGTGTCATTATTTAATTCGCCACTTTGACACGTCATCGGCCAGTGTAATACACATATCTTATATATTTGGCTGGTTGTCAAAAAAGTGTCAATTTGATACAATGGCCCCCTACTTAAGGTGTTTAAAATGAATAAAGTCTACTTGAGGAGTTGAGGTGTTCAAGTAAAAAATGTTGCCAAATTTAGGTGGCTACCGATGAATTTGACCTAAATTAAAATGAGACAAACAAATTGAATCCGAAAGAGTAATTCATTTGGTTTTAAAAAGGTATAATTGGGAGGGGCAAGAAAGTCAATATATTGGGCCAAGCAAACAAAACACCTTTCATATATACTTGCAAGATAAGTAGGTTCTTTTGTTCTCTCTGAATAAATGTATGTATCAAATTCCAATAAATAAACTTCTCTACTAAGCTTTTTCCCCTCTAACCTCAAACTTCTCTCTCTTCTCTCTTTGGCCTGTTTTTTCTTAAGGCATTACTATTTTGGTGGGTGTTTAAGTAGTTGATGGATATTGATCTCTTGTGGACTCTTGGGGGGGTGTTATTATTTTCTCAATCAAATTATTATTGCATGGCAACATTTAAGTCACAATCTTTTCTTTACTTCATTACCCTTTTCTTGATTTTTTTCATACTTGTCCATTCAAATCATCATGATCAAAATTCAGTTCCTAACCATTCATCATCATCATCATCATCATCATCGTCTACTTCTAGTACTACAATGAAGTTGCACCCACGAAAAATCCCGAAAAATCAAGGTGAATATGGTGGTGCTGCTCATGAAGTTCCTAGTGGTCCAAATCCAATATCAAACCGGTAATTTTTCAAGACAAGTTTGGATGAATATTATCAATCTCTTTTAGAGTTTTGTAACGGATGAAGATTACTTGTTTTTTATGTCTGAGCAAAGAAAACGGGTATTTGTCATTAATATTACTTGTCTTCTTCTTTGACAAGTTTGTTACTTTTAGCTTTGTTCTTATCGTCACCATTTTATCTTAGCTAGTTAGCTTTATAATTAATTTTCCTTTTTTTTTTCTGTTTTGGACTTGTATATATATCAAGAGACAATTTTACTACTATAAATATATATATGGATATATAAAATTATATATATATTTGTAGGTACCAAATCTTTTATTTTGTTCTTCAAATATAGATTGAGTGTTGTTATTTTATGAATCCATTAGTGAATTGCCCTTTTTTGTTTGTTTATTATACAAGATATATGACGTTTGCCTGATTTTTTTTTTATTTTTTTTTTGGGTTAAAAATTGGTGTACTTGTATTTGTGATGAAGGATTTAATTTTTCTCCATCTCTACTAAATCATCATAAAAAATCAAGATCATTAATTGTTGTCATATGAAGTTTTTGGATTATCTCTTGGTAATTTTTTTTAAAAAATCTCTTCTATGAATAGATTGTTTTTATATGAAGCTTCGTGAGTGATCTAGAGTGAAAATTGTGGAAATAAATTACTATTTTTTTTGGATTTTTTGAAAAAAATTCAATAATTCAACTTCGACTTCAAGTTAAATTTTGAAAAATTATAACAATTTCATGTCCAAACAATTTTGCAAAATAAATTTAGGGAAAAGAGAAAATAGTTGTTGACTTATAATGGTGTTTGATGACTAGGTTTTTTTTTAAGTTTAGAGGAAGGAAAGAGGGCAAATCTTCATGGGGGAGAGGGGCGGGGGGGGGAGGGTATGTGAATAGGAGAAGAGGGACCTTAGTCTTTTTTGTTTTGTTTTAATTTGATTGACTACTACTTTGGACAAATTACTTTTTGTCTTTTCAGTGCACAAAATTCAAGAAAGTTAATGCCTAATCAGCATATTATGAGGCCATGATTTGATAATCATCATATTTCATTTACTATTTTGCATTTTCCATCCTCATGTATTGTACTACATCAAATCTAATTTATTTAGTTATAGAAAAATAATCTTGGCTACCAAGTTTGGTTAGAATGGTAAAATGATTATGTTATTTTAATTTTTTAATTTTAATATATTTTAATTAAAAAAAATATCCGTTTAATTTTTAAATTAAAAGGATATTATAAAAAATTTAAACTTTTAGTTGAATTCTAATAAAAGTTTCTAGCCATTTAGCATTATTTTTTAGTTATATATGAATCAATATAGATTGTAGTGTAGTGATGAGATTGTTTCACCCTAAATTAGCTCGATCACAAATTTAAATTCTATATGAAGAATATTCTATTAAAAGTGTGGGACTCCAATACGGGCTTCAAACACCCGAGAAAAACAAAAGTTGTATATTGGATTGTCTTATAAAATTATTGTAAAAGAGAGAATTTTTGGAACCAATTTTTCAAGGAAATCAGTCAAAGAATCTGCTCCTTTGTAACACGCAAATACACATTTCCTTTTCAATATCCTCGTATAGTGTACATCAATCAATTTTTTAATTTTTTTTTCCAACTTATATGCATATCTAAAAATACAACTTTAATTTTTAAATAATTAATTTAAAATTAACTTCAAATGATATCATTTTTATTTCAAAAAACCTATAAGTGTTAATTAAAAGGAAAATAATTAAGGAATATATTCCTTTTCTTTCTTACAAATAAAAGAAATAAAGGTATATCTCAGCTTTTCCTCGAGAAAATCTAATGCTACTGTGGAATTCTCTTTATTCTTTTGTCGTCCTTTATTTATATAATTTTAAAAAATATTAGTATATTATATGCTTTTGCCAGCTGATGATAAAAAGCACTCATAATAGAGAATCCAACGTAAATTGCTGCATTCATTTTGGGGAGTACTGTGTAAAAATTCTTCTGTAAACGTTCATCGTATTGACTCATTTTAGTCGTTCTTTGAGTTAAAATAATTTGTAAGTATTTTATAGCAATGGGATAAAAGGATAAAATATAATTTTTTTAAGCATTAAAAATAAGAAAAATAAATCAAAAGTTATAAATTAGGATGGGCAAAGGGTCAAACATACCCTTGTACTAAAGGAAATAGTTTGAATATACCATTTGTTATACTTTTGGTCTAAGCATAGCCCTCATGTTATACTTTGAGTCTAAATATATCCCTCTCATTATATTTTAGTGCAAATATGCTCTTAACTTTGATGGAAAAACATGTTACAAACTCAAAATCAAATTATTTACTCTCAATTTGCTTAGAAACTCACTTGTGTAACTCATCCAACTCATTCCCTCTGTTTTGAGCTCTTATTTTCATTTTCCCATTCATTAATCTATTTTTAAATTTCTTGTACTAGAAATAATAAAATATGCATATCACACAACATCATTGTACTGCATTTCCTCCCACAGATGAAAAATCTTCAATTTATTTCTATAAAATTAACACTGTACCCACACATCTTCTTACTATTATAAAAGTACAAGAAAATTAATTAACGTAGGGAGTCATCGATTTTTGGATGCTGAAAATTCTTAAAACATATCTCAGTAGTGTATTTTCTTTGATTAATATTGACACTTTTTAAAAGAGGTTAAGCATGATAAATTTTTTTATATGGAAAAACCTCAATTCGAAAGAAAGAAAAATCATATTAGTTTTTGAATACGATAAATTCTTAGCTTCTTTTAAGAAGAAGATGCAAAGAAAAGAATTCAAAACAGAGGACATGAGTTTCTAAAAGAATTATGTATTTGAAATTCGAGATGCATTATTTGAGTTTGAGCTTGTCACGTGTTTTTCGTTAAAAGTTGAGGGTAAGTTTGTGTCAAAGTATAATCAGAAGGGTATATTTGAATCCAAAGTATAACGGAAGAGATATATTTGGACCTAAAATATAACGAAAGATATATTTAAATTATTTTTAATAATACAAGGATATATTTGACCGTTTGCCCAATTAGGATTCATAACTTAAATGTCATAAGCTATGAATCCATGAAAATAGATCTTAAACATCAAGGAGTGAAGAGTGATGTGATGTAAGCCTATTAATTGGGTTTGGATGGGCTCCTAATTAAACGCCAAAGAGTGAAGAGTGATTTGATGTAAGCATAATAATTGGGTCGGACCAGGCCAAACCAACCCGGCCCATTACTAATATACCTTCCGGGATGAACCGGGTTCCACATGGGTTGGGCCAATACAGTCTCAACATTAATTCCAAGAAATCTCTTTCTAATATATGAAATTCAATTGACAGGCTTAATGTTATGGGATATATGAAATTCTTTTATTTTTTATGTTTGAGTTTTGTGAATGAAAAATCATTAGATGGAAAGTGGAAAGTGATTTACCTCCTTAGTAGACTAACTTGCTCAAATCTAAATTAATTAGAATTGGTAAATATTGGATACCAAATTTTTAACCAATGAGTTTATATTTGTGTTGAACTTGTTTGGAGCAAGTAAACATACATATTTTTTAATTGTAGATTGATAATTATAATTTTTCTTCACAATGTACAAAAATAACTCGATAATTTAAATCTCACTATCTTATTGTACCTGAAGGGAAAAGAAAATGTTCAAGTACTTGTTATAACAACAATATGATCAACTCCTCCTTTCTTCCTCACAAGTAGTGTAACGATCCAAAGGTACCCCCTGGACGTTACCGGCGTATGAGACAAAGAGAAGTCCCACACAAGCCTTCGTATCAATCATTGCATAATATACACTCTAAAATAAGTAAGAATTCAAAACTTTCTTCACACACGAAGAATACTTTCATTAATACGCAAGCGGAAGACTTTCTTTAAAAACATATATCTTTACAATGTCTCTTTAAACCATATAATACTTGGAATGTACAACATAGGGACTAAGCTCATACAAGACTTAAAACAATAACTAAAGACATAAAAGGATCCTCGAATCGATGAGGACTCACCAATA
The DNA here is from genome assembly GCA_016801875.1 of Solanum sitiens. Lineage (NCBI taxonomy): Eukaryota > Viridiplantae > Streptophyta > Magnoliopsida > Solanales > Solanaceae > Solanum > Solanum sitiens. The sequence continues at coordinate 2,906,007 of JABWTJ010000034.1, forward strand.
CTTCATCTTCAACCATTAGAAACCTATCCATCATTCATGGCATATCAAGACTTTCAATTCCCTATACTTAAGTCAAAAAAGGAAAAGAAGGGGTTAGCACATTAAATGCACTAAATATGGAAACCATGCAAAAACCATGAAAAAAGGGACATTTAGTATAGAAATATGCTTTCATGACATTTTGTTAAAAACCTTCATAAAAGAGTTTAAGAGACATAACACAAGTCAACAATCACATATAGAACATATTCAAGTAACATCAATCACATAAGCATATTCACATAGATTCCCTATCAAAGGTTATCCTAAGACCCACCCAAGTAAGATATGAAGCGCCCGCCCATACAACCCCTTCACACACACTTAGGTGATCCTCAAGACTACCTAAAGTAAATTATTCCATTTCATCACATATCACATAGTTCCATATTCAATAATATAAGCATTTACATCATTTAGACTCCCTACCTAAGGTTCACTCTAAGACTCACCTAAGTAAAATATGAAGAGACCGCTCATACACCCTCTTCAAGTCTACCTAAGCAATCCTCAAAGCTACCCCAGATAAGTACATTTTTTACAAAACATACTTCATTAAGAAAACCATATTTTCATTAAAACCATTTTGAGAGAAAACCATACATTTAGAGGACTTCACATATTGGTCTTGGAGAAGACCCTAGGGAACCCTCATCCTAGCATCTTCAAACACTACTCGTGCCATGTATAGTGAGAAAAATACAAGAAAAAGACTAAAATTCTTCAAGCACAGGGAAGGAAAAACTGAGCGACAATATACCAAGATCCGGCCACCATTTTACCTACAAAGGAATAGCTTACAACAGAATTTTAAATAGTCGAGTTTATATCAAAGAGATTCTTGAAAATCTTCTAGTTTAAAGTTCTAGGAATTTCATTGTTCGGGTTTTCGTTTGGACTCCTTGTTTGCTGTCCGAGTCTGACTCACGTGATAGGAGTCTCCTTGTTGTGGTGGATGGCTTTTACAGAGCTCGATGTTCCAGTCGCTGTCCGGAAAGAGGTAAACTCCTCTTTGCTTATTGCTTTAGTTTATAATTCTCTTCTTATTTTGTTCATGTTCTTAGCAAAAGTAATGTTGAAGTTGAAATGTCAGAATGATGATTTTGGCGCTTGTCTCTGCCTAAAGAATGTTAGATCGTTTGTCTAATGTGAACTTAGTTGTCGATTATTTCTTTTATCGATTGTGTAATGTTGTTGTTTGTTTAAACTGAATGTCATCCCCAATTACATGCTTAGATTTATTTAATTTCGTGTCTTTCTGTTTCATCATGAGTCGACTTTCCTCCGATTCAAGTTGAAATTTTAGATTATGGTGTGTTTCAAAATTGTGTTTGTTTGAATGTTGTTATTCATAGATAATAAGTAGAGCTTCATATGTATGATGTTGGTTCATAGATTGATTATATTCTTCATTCGTTTTGGGTATAGTCCACAAGCTGTTTCTTAACCATTTGCACCCTAAAAAATATTAGAAGGATGAAATGATAATAGCTAGTATCATTGGCGATGTGTATTCTTGTTTATAAGATTTAAATTTGATCTCTTATGGACTGTTTCCATTCAATATCGCGCCTGTTCGAATCTTGATGCCCCTGCGTGTTTTTCCTTGATTTCATGTATGCTTCTTGTGAAATTAGGTCTTAGGCCTAACTCACACCCCAAAAGCTAGCTCAAAGGGAGGAGGATTGTCCAAGCCTTATAAGAAGTCCACCCATCTCATTAACCACCGATGTGGGACTTTGTCATTCTTTAACACCCCACCTCACGCCCAGTGCTTAGCATTTGGTGCGTGGACAATTTTGATTTTCGGGGTCCCAACATCGGGTGAGACGGGCTCTGCTCTGATACCATGTGAAATTAGGTCTTAGGCCTAACTCACACCCTAAAAGCTAGCTCACTTGAGCAGTACCTGTCTCACCCGATGTTGGGGCCCCCCGAAATCAAAATTGCCCACGCACCAGATGCTAAGCACTGGGCGTGAGGTGGGGTGTTAAAGAATGACAAAAAGTCTCACATCGGTGGTTAAAGAGATGAGTGGACTCCTTATAAGGCTTGGGCAATCCTCCTCCCTTTGAGCTAGCTTTTGGGGTGTGAATTAGGCCTAAGACCTAATTTCACACTTCTAAGTCTTAAGCCATCAAACTGTGAGGTTTTGAGCTTGTCTCTTCTCTGTTAAAAGTGCTAAGTTGTATTTCCTTCTTAAAAGATTGTTCATTTTTAGTTATAGAAAGAATTTAAAGTTGGTAAAGTGGAAAATGCTTGCTCCTTGTGCTTTTGTCATTTGTTATTACATAGTCTCAAATACAGTAGCTATACTTAGTTGTTCATTTCTCTCATATCAAATGCTTAGTGCAATCATTTGAAAAATATCTTTCATATACTAATTTTTTCTCCTTCTTTGTTGTGAACCCATCTGAGTCCATGTTGAACTCAACTTCTGCATTTCTCCGAGTTGGTTACCTCTCGAGTCAATCCTCATCCCGTTGGGATTTTTAGAGGCTGAAATATAGAGATGATGAACAAAGTACATGTTTCGGAAGTCTCCCAAAGGGTTTGTATACTTGTTGGATACAACAGTATACACTGGTATACAACAGTTGTATATATAATATACAAGGCTTAAAACTGATGAACAGGTGTGGGGAAAGCCATTCAAGGCTAGAAATTGACTTCTCAAGTCCCTAAAGCCCAAAACAAGGGCTATATATGTGATGTATACCTGCTGTATACACTAGTATACGGGGCAAAATGCTGAAATACAGGTGTAAACGTAGCAGAATATAGAAAAGGAAAGAGAGAACGTACAAGTTGTTGAAGAAATTAGGCTGATATACAGCTTAAAAATGACTATATACAGTGTAATATACTTGGTGTATACAGCAGGCTGAACAAAGAAGAAGAGGCTTGATTTACCCCAAATTTAAATCTTACTCTTCCTTTACTCTTATTTCTTTATTTATTGTGTTAACTAATCATTTTATTTAATTAAACCCCCCAAGAGAAGTCATATTTTCTTTTCTTCATACTTTATTTAATATATTTATATTTTACTTATTACTTAGTTTTATTCTTATTATTTTAGTTGGTCTTGCACTTGTGAATTATTCCCTTTTTAAAAATCCCCTTTTAGTTCATTCTCCCTTAATATAATTTAAAATAATAAGTAAGTAAATAAAATAAAAAATGAATATCCTTTACTTTAGTTTAAAATTTGAAAAGTTGTTTGAAAGTCATTTTAGTCAAATCGCCGGTCAACCGCAAGTTAGCGGACATTTCGAGGGTCTAACACCTTCTCGAAATGTATATTGAACTTCGAACCATTTTTCAATTGATTTTATCTGTTTAAGTCTTTTGAAAAACCTTTAACCTTTTTTCTTGATTTTTTACTAAAAAATTAAGTGGCGACTCTGTTTATTTGGAAATTCGATTTCTCTTAAATCATAAGATTAATTGATTTTTGAAACAAGTCATTTTTATTTGTTTTTCATTTTCGAGTAAAACAATCTCAACTTAAGTAGAGTCACTCCCCAGGTATATTCACTCGGTGCTAGCCATGTTCTTATAGAGTAAGTTCAATCACATAAGGGAATATGAAGAGGTACCATATTTTAGTCACTACCAAATCATAATACACCTTACCAAAGATGGGTTCACTAGAGGTGCCACTTAATGGTCAATAAGGATAGCCTAATGACTTTCTTAGAGATGGTTTCGTGTCTTTTCAGCCAACCTATCCCTAAGTCCATCATTCACACGAGAAGGATACTATTACGACTTTCAACTTCAAGGATATCATAATCTTCTTTGTGTAAGGACTCAAAAATGCAATAGGTCAAAATAGAGCCTAACATGAGTGTTATGAGTTTATGAGGTCCTAAAATGATCAAGTATAGTGTTTAGAGGCAGTATATAGAGTTTGAGAGAGTTTGGAGGTGAAACGTCCAAGAACGTCCGGTGACGTTTGAAAGTTAGCCTTAGGACGTGCTAGCGTGCCTTAGTATGTTTCATGAGGTTTTGTGTAGTGTTTGGAGCTCAAATTAATAGAGAGGGTTCCTAACATCGATACAGACGTATTTAGGATGGAAACGTCCGGGCACGACTCCCTAAGGGCCCCACAAAAAGCCCTTAAGAAGGACCCCAACCATGGCCTAGACACTGCCTGAGCAGTGTCAATCGACGCCTCATGCATTGGTTAACGCCCCGTCGATGGGGCACGTTGGTTGAAACTTAGTTTATTTAGAGAATCACCCAAATTATGACTCTCTGACCAAGACTACGGACCTGCAGGATGGATTGTCGTCCAACCAACGGTCCGTCGATTGCCAACCGTCGATGCAGCCTGCACTTTCTCGCAGTTTACTGTAAAGTGGAGGGGTGAATTGGGAAATTCACCCTACGTACAAATAATTATATGGGAGGTTATTTTAGGTAGTTTTAGGTATTATATTACTATTTAAACAATAAAAGACCCCCCTAGACTCTAGACTCCAAATCAAAAGCTCTCTCTCACATTAGAACTCTCAAGAACACCATTAGAGAAGAAGAAGAATTGGGAGCAACAACATAGGACAATTTTTCCAAGGATTCAAGCTAAGATTAAGGCTCTAATCTAAGTATGTGAAACTTATTCATTCATGGATTTTTCCTTCCATGAAGCCCCCCATAGTTTCCTTCAATTGAGAATCCAAAGAACCCCATTCAAGAGAGGGTTGTGATTACATTGTGGGTAAGGCCTGATTGTGATCCCAATCTAGTGGGTATCATTCAACGATGTTTATATGATGATTATATACTATTTTTATGGAGATTTCATGGTGAATTATAGCAATTGAATTTGAAGGTGATCATGGTGATCTTAGGCCATTAGAGACTTGATGAGGTTTTGTGTTGATTCTTCTTGACTTAATTGTATCTATATTAATTGATCATGATTGAATCACCTAAATATGCATTTAACTAGTATCGATGAATTGAGATTGTTCTTGATTGAATTGATCCTTAAAGAATGAATTATGACTATAATCACCTAGTATTGAAGAATGTGAGAAGAAAGCTAGTGCTAGAAGACTCTATAATCTACCTATGAATGAAGACAGAATGAATTAATGAATAATGAACCTTAGGATGGTTGTTTTGGCCGTATATTTAGGATGATTGATTAAAAGTGATAGAATTCACTTGAGCATGTAGAGATTGTCAAAGACATACCTCCATGAGAGAAGGTTGAGCAAGGCTTGACAAGTAAACCTTGGAGTATATGCTTGACTCCAAGTGGATATGCAAAGTGAGACGAGTATCTAGCAAGGGTCCGGACTCCAAGTAGAAAGGAGAGCCACACCTAATAGTTGTGATGACTATTCCATTAGGTCTCATGAGGCGGGAGTACTTTACGTGGTAGAGTCAAGGTATCCTAGTAGAGATCATCATATCCTATGAAATTAGACATGCTTGAGAAGCATTTCGTAGTGTTCATAAGCAATGAATTAACTTAAACATGCCCAAGGGGTATCTCGTAGTGTTCATAGTGTGTGAATGAACTTAGACATGCCCAAGGGGTATCTCGTAGTGTTCATAGTGTGTGAATGAACTTATACATGCCCAAGGGGTATCTCGTAGCGTTCATAGTGTGTGAATGAACTTAGACATGCCCAAGGGGTATCTCGTAGTGTTCATGATTATTAAGGGATCAAGACATACCTTAACAAGTATCTCATAGGATTCATATGATTAAGGAACTTAGACATGCTTAAAGAAGTATCTCATAGTGTTCAAAAGATAAAGATAGGGGCTAGGCTCCATAGTAAGAAGTAATAGAGAAAGGATCCAAAAGTAGTACCTTGCATGAATGGTGTTATGGGGAATCATAAGTGCATTGCATAAGGTATAACCTAGGGTCATTAATATAGAAGAGATTGAAGATAGGATTGGACTAGAGTTTCCGTTCCTAGTAAAATAGTCTAAAGATGAGAGAATCTTAATAAAAGAAGTTAAGAGATGGTAAGGCTATGGAGGGTGAATATGTTAAGGATGACTTCAAGATAGACTTAGTATATGGAGTAGTATGGGCTGCCTCATGTACATTGCACAAGTATGTTTTGAAGGAATCATAAGAGTATAATACTCTTTAGTATGAAGTAAGGCTATTAAAGACTTTATGAAATAAGATAGGGTGACTTAAAGACATGCTTAGTGTGTGAGGTAGTATGAGATGCTTCCCATGCATTTCACACATATGTTTTGATTTGACTTAGGGGCATATTGCGCATATGACATGATGAATTTAGTTCTTAATTATGAAGAGGACTATGATCAAGAATGGCCAAAGAGATGTGCTTAGCTTTGGTAGTAGTATGGGATGCTACCTTAGCCTTGCACTAGTATACTTGGAGGTAGCTTGTGAGATAGTTCACTTAAGTAAGAAGGACAAGTAAGTAAGTATGAACTCTTATGTACTTTATGATGCTTTAATATACTTATGATCTACATTTAATGCTTATGTCTTTATCTCTTATGATTATGTCTCTTATTGACTAACCCATTGAAATATCTTATGTTTGGTGTGATAGTTTTCATACTTAGTACATATCGTACTAACGCATATTGCCTACTTGTTGTCCATGTAGGGTCTTGAGAATATTGATTGGCTATCAAGGGTAGAGTTTCAAGGCTTCCAAGGAGAGGAGATTATGAGTCCTCATAGCATCCAAGGACATCACTACTATGTTGTCTTTTATGTTCTTTTCATGTTAGACTTTTATGGGCCGTGACCCAAGACTATTCTATTCATGATGTCATAGATGGTTTTTGAGACATATGGTTGACGTTTTATGAAATGACTTCCGCATTATGTTTTGAAAGAAAAGTTTTAATTCCGCATTACTTTTCGTATATATGCAATGAAATATGTCTAAGAGGCTTGTACAAGACCTCCAAGAGGTTAAGTACGCTGTGTTGCGACCTAAGAGTTCCCTAACTTCTAAGGTGTACATGCGGGTCGTGACAAACTTGGTATCAGAGCATAAGGTTATTAAATGGTCTTAGGATGTCTCAAAACCACGTCTAGTAGAGTCTTATTCATTGGTGTAAGTCACAACACATCTATGAGTAGGAGGCTACGGGATGCTTAGGAAAGTTTCACTTCTTCACATACGAAGAATACTTTCATTAATACGCAAACGAAAGACTTTCTTTAAAAACATCTATCTTTACAATGTCTCTTTAAACCATCTAATACTCGGAATGTACAACATAGGGACTAAGCCCATACAAAACTTATAACAATAACTAAAGACATAAAAGGAACATGTGGGTCTTGTCCTCGAATCGTTGAGGACTCACCAATACTTCATTTTCAACCATTAGAAACCTATCTATCATTAATGACAAATCAAGACTTCCAATTCCCTACACTTTAGTCAAAAAGGGAAAATAAGGGGTAAGCACATTGAATGCACTAAGTATGGAAGACATGCAAAAATCTTGAAAAAGGACATTTAGTATAGAAATATGCTTTCATGACAGTTTGATAAAAACCTTCATAAAAGAGTTTAAGAGACATAACACAAGTCAAAAATCACATATAGAACATATTCAAGTAACATCAATCACATAAGCATATTCACATAGACCCCCTACCAAAGGTTATCCTAAGACCCACCTAAGTAAGATATGAAATGGCCGCCCATACAACCCCTTCACACACACCTAGGTAATCCTCAAGACTACCTAAAGTAAGTTATTCCATTTCATCACATATCACATAGTTCCATATTCAATAAGATAAGCATTTACATCATTTAGAATCCCTACCTAAGGTTCACTCTAAGACTCACCTAAGTAAAACATGAAGAAACCGCCCATACACCATCTTCAAGTCTACCTAAGCAATCCTCAAAGCTACCCTTGATAAGTACCTTTTTACAAAACATACTTTATTAAGAAAACCATATTTTCATTAAAACATTTTGAGAGAAAACCATACATTTAGAGGACTTTACATATTGGTAATGGAGAAGACCTAAGGAACTCTCATCCTAGCATCTTCAAAGCCTACTCGTGCCATGTATAGATAACGTCTCATTCCACTACCTACACATTGTAGAACTACTATAATACTAGAATGCATCCCACATTATGACAATATGCATTAACTAATATAGACCTTACTAGCTAGGCATGGAATCCGGAGTCTACCCTACTCCGATGGAGGGTGTTCTACTTGCTAAGGGTAGAACTAAGACACATTCCATGTAGGCACATGGTTAAGGAATATCAAGGGTTTCTTTGTACTCTAGTCTCAACTTAAGTAGAGTCACTCCCCAATCATATTCACTCGGTGTTAGCCATGTTCTCATAGAGTAAGTTCAATCACATAAGGGCATATGAAGAGGTACCATATTTTAGTCACTACCAAATCATAATACACCTTACCAACTATGGGTCCACTAGGGCTGCCACTCAATGGTCAATAAGGATAGCTCAATGACTTTCTTAGAGATGGTTTCATGTCGTTCCAACCAACCTACCCCTAAGTCCATCATTCACACGAGAAGGATATCATTACAGCTTTCAACTTCAAGGATATCATAACCTTCTTTATACATTGAAGATTCCAATTCATTGACCTTCATTACTTATTTCAAGGTCATATATCAATTGTTCATACATATACATGACAAGGGTGTTTCCTACCAATTCAAGGAATCAAATATTCACATATCTTTCAGGCATCAAGATGAGGGACTTAGGTCTACCAAATCAAACACAACATTCATAACATCATTCAAGTACCAAGTAAGGACACTAAGTCTACCTAACAAGATAACCTATCAACACATATAAAACTCATCATATTCTACCATAGTTACACATAATCATTTAAAGAACAACATGCCTTATCCTAACACATACATATACAACACTATCATAGACACTTCTTAGACCTCTTATTATCCTATACCATCACTTAAAGAAGAATCATTACATTAACACTCATACAAGATCACACAAGCATTACAAGCGTACTTTACTTCATATCTTCACATAATTCAAGATCACACATATATCACATCATAACATCACCTTACATAATCATATAAGACATAACACCTTTTACATAATCACATTACTTCACATAAACATCTTCACATTATACGTTCATATAATCCCTAGCATGATACCACTACAATTTACATAAATAATGCCGACAAGGCCATGTTCATCACATAATCAAAACATAAGCACCTCCACCATAATTGAACCATACCAATCAATAGCAATTCTATAACAATTCTACACAATATATAGAGATCAACTTAACTTACCACCTTTCCATCATCATCATCAACATTCCTTAGTATTTTCAATCAATTCAATTCACAAGGCTTTTACTAATAGCCATATACACAATTCCAAACCAACAATTCTATCATACCAATAATTCAACAATATACAATATGAATATCATCAAATTAGGACAGCCTATATACAATTTTATCATGATCTATACACAATTCAATAGCCCAATACAAACTACACATAAATTCACTGGTATCAAGTCATGATCAAATCACCCATATTATAGCCAAATTTAGAGATTAGAGATGTTCAAGGGTTCATAGAGAATTTCATTGGAAAACATCAACTATACATCAATAACATCATATCTCATTATTTGAAAACGTTTCATATAAGAACCCATGACTTAGAGTAGAAATTAGACGTTTTCATAAACTTTGAGATCAAAATACTTCGAAATTGTATCTAAGGTGATATCAAGCCTTAGATAAAGAACTCCGATACCTTATTAGAATAAAACCAAAGATAATTGAATAAGAACTCCATTGAAATCCGTCATCCTAGCTCCATCTTGACCTTGAGCTCTTATGGAGATTTTTTGAGAAAACTTGGGAGGGAAAGGGTTTTGATTTAGGTGTTAGGGTCTAAATAAGAGTTAAATCATTTTAATACTCTTAAATACCCAAATACACCTAAAACAACCTTCTATTTTATTTAAAAGACTTGGGGTGAATTTCTCAAAACACCCCAAGCATTGGCCGAATTGCAGGCAGTGTGCAGGTGCCCATCGACGCCCCCTCAACAACAGACTATTTTTTGAACAACTCCCCATCAAAGGGGTCTGTCGTTTGGGTCTGCAGCTTCACCACCTGCAGATCTCGCAGACCTTGCAGGCTCAATCGACGCCCAAGGTCAACGAGACGTTGATTGAACGACTGGTCGTCCCTTGGATCTGTCGTTTGACGTTGCCTGACAGATTTTGCCCTTGAGTTGGGGTCCTTCTCTAGGGCCCCTTGTGGGTCCCATGTAGAGTCGTACCCGGACTTTAAACCCATAGCCATGCATATCTAGGTCTTAGGAACCTCACCTGCCAATTTCAACACCAAACAAGTCACTAAACGTGCAAAGGCACACTAGAACACATGCAAGCACATAAGGACTAGTCGTCGAATGTGTTGGTCGTTCCTTGACGTTTGACTACAAACTTAACCGGATTGACTTCAAAACTCATAAACACATTAATTAAGCTATTTAACAGCCCTTAGAACACTAGTGAAGCTCTACATAAGTCTAGTTCATTATTAGGGTTGTTACAAGTACTGTAAAGAAGAGTACCTTATTTGGTCAAGCAGCTAAAATCAGCTAACATTATTTGGAGAAGTTACTTTTTTGGATTTATGCTTTTTTTTATAAAAAAAAAACCTTATGCTATACCACTTAGTGCTTATTTTCTTCATCAAAACTTAAACAATTATTTTTAAAATAAGTATTTTTTATGTTTCAATTTATTTTTTAGTCCATTTTAAAAAGAATGACTTGTAAATATTTTGATAAGTTTTCAGTTTCAACTTTTCACTAGCATGTGTTAAGGTCATAAAATCTGCATATCATTAAATTAAGAATACAAGATTCAAGAATTTTCTTAGTTTCCTAAACTATATGCCAAATTAAAACATGACAAACGAATTGAAATGGAGTACATATTTAGAAAAAAAAATGAGGACATAAAGCAGTACAAATGCTTGGCTAAACATGCTAGAGATTCTTTATATCTTCGTCGCCATTTGCATAGTTGAGAAAATGATTTAAGTTACATATACATATAACACAACCATTTTTGTGTTAGTAGTTGTTATGAACCAAGTTCACCCCAATGTGGATACCAAGGTCACACAAGTAGGCATTGGGCTAATAAGATTTATTGGGCCGAGAACGAGTAATATGGCTAGGTTAATTTGGCATCCGGGTTGAGTAGTAGGCATGAGAACGGTTCCATAAAAAAGAGTAGGGATATGTGATTAAGGGGATTATGCAAATTATTGGAAAAAATGTCTAGTCCTCTCATCCCCTTTCTTTTAGTCTATGTTTCTCATGTCCCTTCTAGTTATCTTATACAATAGTTTTCTTTGTTAGTTCCATTATTCGTTATAACTTCGAGCTTAGTGATTATAATATTTGAATGGCTCTATTGTGAAATTGGAGTTGTTACATTGGTGCTTTCATTGAGGGCACTCTAATGGCAGTGATGGTATTAGATTGATTCAACGGTTCTGGTATTCCAGAGGACTGGATTTAGAAGGTAGAACAATATTTCACTTTCCTGGGCTTCTCTGAGGAATATTAGCTCCCTATCACTTCCTTATATCTCGACGGTGAGGCCCTCGAGTGGTTCTGTTGGTTGTTTCGCAACAAATAATTTTTTATTAGAATCGTTTCAAGGAAAAATTAGCATTACGTTTTCAGAAAGGAACCTATACAAAATATTCTCGGTGGAGGTTCAAATTACTAGTATCCTCGCTTTGCTTTAGAAGATTGAGGACAAATATTCATTTACGTCTCAACAAGTTATAGTAAAAGATACTAGGATTAGTACTACTACAGTATTTAGTGGAGAGAGGACGTCTCCTTTGATCGAAGACAACTCAAGCCCTGTAGATAATATTGAGGGTCATCCAGAGTTGTTTGACACTTCTATCCATGACCATTCAGGTCACGTGGACTATATGTTTGATGAAATATTTAATGGGGTTTTCCACTGACTATATGTTTGATGAAATGTCTAATGGAGTTTTCACTAAAGAAATGGAAGAAATTTCTTCCGCCTCTAGCTTTAAAGCTGATTGGACCATATTCAGCCTCCTACGGAGTTTGATAAATGTTTTCACCATTACTATCCCATAGTAGTAACAGAGGTACAACCTGTAACATCCCGTATGTCTAATGACCTATACTAGAGCCTAAGCCATAGTCTAATGTTCTAAGAAAGTCTAAATATGAGGTTAAGTTCCTAAACTAAAGGTTTTAATACCAAAACATTAAGGCACGAAAACCCTAGGACCCTCCTAAGGACCCATGAGAGGACCAAGAAAGAGTCCAAAAAGCTGTCAAAAACAACTTGGGTTCACGAGAGCCATTGACGCTTCATCAATGGACTCACGCCCCGTCAATGGGAGTCGTGACTCAATACTTAGTCTCTACCAACTTTTGCCCCAAAAACAAAGCCTCAGACCCAATTGACGAGTGACCAGTACAGTCCATCAATGGATTGACGCCTCGTCAACAAGGACTCGTTATTGGGCACTGTCTTTACTGCCTCCACATGGCCTAGTGGGGATTGGTTAGGTAATTAGTTAATCATTTACTTAACACTTAATTACGACCATAGCATGGGGATGTTGATTCATTGATTAGTTTCTCCATGAAGTCCTTCAAAACTTCTATTTTTTAAATTGATATGGTGACCATAGATTAGGGCTTGTGATCTAGCCATGAGTTCACTCAAAAATCGTTTTAATTATGTTATTTGACTCATATTATGAATGTATTGGATTAATTTATGATTTCTATTATCAGAATCTACCAAGAACCCATGTTCACCTATGACCTAACTACATGAATGTTGTTGAATGAATTGAGTAGATATGAACATTGTGAATTGTGATTGATGATTATCTAGATATAGAATCTTGTTTTCATGCCTATTATGATGTTGTTGGGTTTAATTATGATACTTGATTCTTGACCATGAAAAGGGGGTAAATCCTAGGGTTTGTATATATGTGGAGAATGTGGTAGATGAACTATTGGATTTGCTTGCAAGGTACATGGCTTATGAAAGAATGTAAGTAAGGTATTGTTGGATGGTATCCACTCTCTTGACCTTACCTATTATGTTGCATGAATTGTGTAGAATGATGCTAAGTTAATGTGTTGATTGAAAGTATAGTCCTCACGAAAACACGATGATTGATATTGTGAAAGTACTACTCATATACGTATGTTGATTCTAGATTGAAAGTGTATTCTCACCTAATGAATCTAAGAGATTTATGTTGAATTGTATTGAATGAAGAGGGTCTACTTCTTCACACATGTATATACAATTAAAAAGACTAATGGTAGTAAACTAGGAAAGTATACTAAGCACCGAGAGGATATGGCCAATGAGGAAAAGAACATTCTGTTAATGTAAGATGTTGGGTCATCCTAGAGATACTCATGAAATGGGGACTCCTCCATTAATGCAATAGGTAGAGTCTCTAGAATTAATCTCTCAATCCTTTACTACGTGCCCAGTAGGACTTAGCTAATGGATCCACATAGTAGCTAGTAAGTAGGTTCTACCTTGGCAAGTGGAATACCCTTTTTTGGTGTGGGGCTTTATAACACCGGATTCCATGTAATATTTCATGGTCTATATCGGTTATGGTTGAGCTTCCCTAAATAATGAAGTATGAACTAGTCTATGATATCCTAACAGGTTTACTAAGTAGAAGTGGAGGTATGGGACTTCACTTGTACATGACAGTAGTAGGATTAGAGTGGCATTGTGGTGGTCCTTTGTAGTTATGAAATGATATAAAAGCGTGTATTTTGTATGAATAATGGTTGGGGTGAACTTATCTCTAAATGTGGTTCATGATGTATGTGCTTCAACTATGCTTATGGTATGTGGTGAAACGTAAAGATAAGGTGTGTGGCTAAGGTGGTTTCTAGTGGATGCTTTGTAAAGTTGGTATTGTGGGATGCTAACCTTATATTGCACAAGTAGACCTTAGAAAGTTCTAAAGTCATGCTTTAGTTGCAATATAGACATTGTAGCGGTGTTGTTTTATGTATTGTGTTGGTGATGTATGCTTTCAAAAACCTCATGAATGCATATTTTTCATGAAAATGTCCTTTTCCATGTTTTAAAGGTTTTTGTGCATGTCTTTATACTTAGTTCATTAATTGTACCAACCCATTTCTCGTTTTTTCCATTATGAGTATAAATTCTGGCTAGGTGGTTGGCTTCTACATTCTTGAAGAAAGCTTGGACTTCTTATCTCCAAGACTTGTGGTAGGTCCTCAAAGATTCGAGGACCAATGCATTTGATGCCACTCTATAAATTCTTTATTGATGTAATAAACTTAGTAGCATTTCATATGTACTTTCTTTCTATAAGAATATTGTGTCTAAAGGGCTAAGTGCCCTATTCGAAGACTTTATGTTGTATTCGTATTAGTAGTTGGTGTATGTGTGATGATGATATTATATTCCTACTATTTTTCTTTATGAAAATGAAGTTTGAGCTTCTATTGTAAAAAAGTTTTAAATTCTTCATTATTTCGAGTTCATTATGCAGTGAAGATTATGCTAAGGGCTTGTATAAGACTTCATCGAGGTCAAATACGGTGGTAACGACTAGGGGTGCTCTCCGATCGTTACAAACTTGGTATTAGAGCATAAGGTTTTTGGGATAATATTAGGGTTTATGTCACATACACCATGTCTAGTACAGTTTTATTCATAAATGTGAAGCTCGCCACATTTATGAATAGGAGGCTATGAGATGATTAGGAACCTTCCTTTCTTCATTATTCAATGATCGTGCTTGGAGTTCTAACTCTATCTAGTCCCTTTCTTCTAATCCTTTTCTTGTGCTTATAGGCCATGAATACAATAAGGACTAATGCTATGAGAGCTAAGGAGGAAAATGTGAATGAGGTAGTTCCCTCTCAAGCTCCTCAAAACCCTCAAGTCCCTATTGAAGATGGTGATATGTCCAATGTTGAGATAAGGGCTGCAATCCATAGTTTGACTCAAGTGTTGGCTACTCAAGTTGCTAGGGATGCTAGGGTGCAAGTGAATCCCAATGTTTGTACAACCGCTTCAAGGATAAGGGATTTCACAAGGATGAATTTCCATATTTTCTTTGGATCCAAGGTGGAGGACCCACAAAGGTTCATTCAAGAAGTATTCAAGGTGCTAGATGATATGGGTGTGTCTTCTAAAGAAAAGGTGGAATTAGTCGCCTATCAACTTAAATATGTGGCTCAAGTTTTGTATGAGAAATGGAAAGGGGAAAGGACTATTAGAGAAGGTTCGGTTACTTGGGAGGCATTCAAAACGACTTTTCTTGATAGGTTCTTCCCCTTAGAATTAAGGAAGAGGAAAATGCAAGAATTCACCATTCTTCGTCAAGGGGGTATGAGTGTGAAAGAGTATAGCCTCAAGTTCACTCAACTATCCAAACATGCTCCTACTATGGTGGCGGACTCAAGAGACAAGATGAATAAATTTGTTATAGAATATTCGATCTGTGGTGAATGAATGTAGGTATTCTATGTTAATTCCAAACATGAACATCTGTCGTCTTATGGTTCATGCCAAACAAATTTAGGAATAAAAGCTTAAGCAAGTTGGTAGAGAGTTGAAAAGGTCAAGGCCCAATGAGGGAAATTCTTCTTAGGTTAGGTTTGAGGTACAAGACAAGCCAAGGTTCAAAAAGAGGTCTTCTAACCCAAGTCCTTCCAATGCTCCTAGGCCAAATAAAGGGAATATGACTACAACTAAGCCTCAATGAGGCAATATGAGTGTTCCTTTTGTTGAAAAAATTAGTCGTGCCAAGTGTGGTAAAAAGCATAAGGGGAAGTATCTTGCCGGTATGGGCGTTCGCTATGGATGTGGGAAAGGTGGCCACTAATTGATGGATTGTCCAATCCGTGCGGCCTAAGGGAGAGAAGGTACCCAACATCCCACTAATGATCCAAATTTCGATGCTCACAAGAAGAATTGCTTTTATGCCCTCCAATCAAGGAGTGATCAAGAGAACTCTCCGGATGTTGTTACCGGTATGTTATAAGTATTTACAATAGATGTTTATGCATTATTAGACCCCGGTGCCACCTCATATTTTGTAACTCCTTTGGTGGATATGAAATTTAATGTGCTCCCCAAAATCCTAAAAGAACCTTTTTCCGTGTCACCCCGGTAGGTGACTGGGTGGTAGTTAAAAGAGCTTATAGGGGTTGTCCTATTTTATTGTACCATAGAGTCACATTGGTTGATTTGGTAGAACTTAATATGTTGGACTTTGATGTCAACTTGGGGATTGATTGGTTACATGCTTGTTTTGCTTCTATTAATTGTAGAACTCGTGTAGTAAAGTTTCAATTTCCAAATGAACCAGTTTTTTAATGGAAGGGGGAAACCTAATCCCTAAGAGGTTGAATTATTTCATGTCTAAAAGCTTGTAAGTTGATCCCAAAGGGTTGTCTCTATCATATTTTGATGGTCAAGAATCTTGAGTTCGAGACTTCTCTATTAGAGTCGGTCCCCATAGTGAAGGACTTTCCAAAAGTCTTTCCTGATGACTTGCCCGAAATTCCTCCCAAACAGGAAATAGATTTCGGCATTGACTTATTATCGGATACTCAACCTATTTCAATCCCTTCTTACCGGATAGCTCCAACCGAGTTGAAGGAATTAAAGGCTCAACTCAAGGATTTTCTAGATAAGGGTTTTATTCAACCAAGCATATCTTCATGGGGTGCTCCGGTACTGTTTGTGAAGAATAAAGATGGGTCTCTTTATATGCGTATTGACTATTGGCAACTGAACAAGGTCACAATAAATAATAACTATCCACTCCCTAGGATCGATGATTTGTTTGATCAACTCCAAGGGGCGAGTTACTTTTCAAAAATTGACTTAAGTTCGGGTTATCACCAACTTAGAGTTAGAGGAGTTTACATTCCTAAAACGGCTTTCCGAACAAGATATGTTCATTATGAGTCCTAGTAATGACTTTTGGTCTAACTAATGCCCCGACGGTTTTCATGGACCTTATGAATAGGGTGTTCCAGAATTATCTTGATTCATTTGTAATTGTCTTTATTGACGTTATCTTGGTATATTCCAAGAGTGAAGATGAACACATGGGTCATTTGAGGATAGTATTACAAGTCCTCAAGAAACATCAACTCTTTTCCAAATATAGTAAGTGCGAATTTTGGTTGAGATCAGTTGCTTTACTTGGTCACATTGTCTCTAGTGAAAGGGTAGAGGTCGATCCGAGAAAAACGGAAGTGGTCACAAGTTGGCCTAGACCTTTGAGTCCTACCGACATCCAATGAGGTTTGTTGAGGGATTTTCATCCATCACACATCTCCATTAATAACCTTGACCCAAAAGAAGGCTAAGTTTGAATGGTCGGAGGCATGTGATAAGAATTTTCAATTGTTGAAAGAAAACCTTACCTCCGCTCCGGCATTGACCTCACCGGAGGTCACCAAAGGGTTTGTGATATATTGTGACATTTCTCGAGTAGGTTTGTGTTGTGTACTCATGCAACATGGCAAGGTTATAGCTTATGCCTCAAGGCAACTCAAGATACATGTTAAGAACTACCCGACTCATGATCTTGAACTAGCGGCCGTGGTATTTTCTTTGAAAATATGAAGACACTATCTATATGGAGTGCATGTAGATGTGTTCACCTATCACAAAAGTCTTCAATATGTGTTCAACCAAAAAAAGTTAAACCTCCGGTAATAAAGATTGTTAGAGCTTTTGAAAACTATGGTATGAGTGTCCTCTACCATCCCGGCAAAGCCAATGTTATCGCGAATGCATTGAGTCGCATATCCATGGGTAGTGTGGCTCATGTATAAGATGAGGAAAAGAAGTTAGTCCGTGACGTGCATAGGTTGGCCTGGTTGGGAGTCCATCTAGTAGATTCTTCTAAGGGATGTGTGATGATCCAACCTAGCTCTGAGTCTTTCTTAGTAGTTTATGTGAAAGCCAAGCAACACCTTGACCCCATATTGATGGAGTTGAAAGACTCCATACTTGGGAAATCAGTTGAAGCTTTCTCCTAAGCGGGAGATTGGGTACTTAGTTATCAAGGTAGGTTGTGCGTACAATATGTGGACGACTTAAGAAGGAAAATTTTGGAAGAAGCATATGTTTCGTAATATGCCATTCATCTGGGTTCCACTAAGATGTACCGCGACTTGTGAGAGTTCTATCGGTGGAATGGTTTTAAAATGAATATAGCGGAGTTTGTGGCTAAATGTCCAAATTGTTAACAAGTCAAAGCTGAACATCAAAGGCCGGGAGGCTTGACTCAAAATATAGCAATACCGAATTGGAAGTGGGAAGATGTCAATATGGATTTTGTTGTGGGTTTGCCTCGCACCCGAAAGCAACATGATTCGATTTGGGTTATTATTGATAGGATGACCAAGTTGGCCCATATTATTCCCGTCAAGACTACTTATTCAGCGGAAGAATATGCTAAATTGTACCTTAAAGAGAGATTGTGAGAATGCACGGGGTTCCTTTATCTATCATCTCATCTCAGATAGGGGTACTCAATTTACTTCTCATTTTTGGAAGGCATTCCAAAGTGGACTTGGTACTAATATGAAACTTAGCACCGTATTTCATCCGCAAATAGATGGTTTGGCAGAACGAACCATCTAAACCCTAGAAGATATGTTGAGGACATGTGTCATTGACTTCAAAGGTAATTGGAATGACCATCTAGCATTGATTGAATTTGGCTACAATAATAGCTATCACTCAAGTATTGCCATAGATCCATTTAAGGCTCTTTATGGGAGAAGATGTAGATCTTTGATTGGGTGGTCTGAGGTAGGTGAGTTTTCTCTAATAGGCCCCGAAGTATTTTACGAGGCCGTGGAGAAAGTTTGACTCATAAAGGATAGATTGAAGACGGACCAAAGTCGGCAAAAGTCATATGCCGACAATAGAAAGAGGGACCTTGAGTTCATGGTAGGTGACTTGGTCTATTTGAAGATATCACCCATGAAAGGGGTGATGAGGTTTCGGAAGAAGGGGAAACTTAGCCCCGGTATGTGGGGCCATATGAGATTTTGAAACGTGTCAAAAATGTTGCCTATGAATTGAAATTACCTATTGAGTTGGCTCAGGTGCATCCTGTGTTCCATGTGTCTATGCTAAAAAAAAACATAGGCAAATCCGGTGTCTATCCTTCCTCTAAAAGGTTTAGGAGTTGATGATAACCTTTCCTATGAAAAGGTCATGGTTGAGATTTTAGACCGGCAAGTTAAGAAGTTGAGAAATAATGAAGTAGTTTCCGTTAAGGTTCTATGGAGGAACAATCTTGTGGAAAGTGCTACTTGGGAGGCCTAGGCCGATATGATGTCCCGTTATCCTCACATTTTTCCTTCTACTCCTATTTAAACTTGAGGTAACAAGTTCCTCCTTATTATAGTATTTTGGGAGTCATGTGTGTCATGTGTAGAGTTTCATGATTTCCCTGTAAGTGGCATGTTCTTATGAAAGAATTCATGTTTTAGTATGTATGTTGAGTTGTCATGATGCCTATGTTTCTTATGTTGAATTGCATTTAGTATGATGGTTACATTTTGGTTCATGAGGTGAAATGGAGAGCATGTTGTAGATGATGCGATAAGGTCACACTTTTTGCTCTAAATTGTTGTGTTGAACATGATTGAAGTGAATAAGTTAGTTCCTTCTATACTTACGTGAGTTAATGAGTACTTGCATATTGAGTTGGTAAAAGTAGTTTCTCCCCACTTGTGTTGCTTTGCCCATGTGGTGGTTTGATGGGAATTTTATCCTACAACAGTGGTTCAATTGGTGAATAGTGCAAATTTTGGTTTGTGAACATTTTGTTGTTATAAGTTGTGTGGGATGTTGTTATGGATTTCTAAATAAGCTTGGTTCCTTGGTAAACATTCGGGGACGAATGTTCCCAAGGGGGATAATGTAACATCCCATATGTCTAATGACCTATACTAGAGCCTAAGCCATAGTCTAATGTCCTAAGGAAGTCTAAATGTGAGGTTAAGGTCCTAAATTAATCTTCCTAACTCAAAACTAAGGTTCTAATACCAAAACATCAAGGCACGACAACCCTAGGACCCTCTCAAGGACTCATGAGAGGACTCAAGGAAAGTCCATAAAGCTGTCGAAAACAGCTTGGGTTCACGAGAGCCATTGACGCCCCGTCAATGGAATTCGTGATTCCACACTTAGTCTCCACCAACTTTTGCCCCAAAAACAAGCCTCAGTCCCAATTGATGAGTGACCAGTACGGTCCATCACTGGATTGACGCCCCGTCAACGGGGACTCCTTAATGGGCACTGTCTTCACTACCTCCAAACGGCCTAGAGGGGGTTAGTTACGTAATATGTTAATCATTTAATTAACACTTAATTACGACTAAAATTAGTTATTAAGGTATATTAAAGAGTATTCAAGCAACAAAATAAGTCTTCTACCATATAACTCCAATAATAAAATCAAAACCCATTTTCCCTCTCTCACAAATTCTCTCTCAAACCCACCATTGAAGAACAAGAAATAACTCAAACTAGGGCACTCAAGACTCACCCTTTTGCACTTCAAACTCGTGTACTAACATCAAACAAAGCATGGGGATGTTGATTCATTGATTAGTTTCTCCATGAAGCCCTTCAAAACTTTTATTTTTAAAATTGATATGGTGACCATAGATTAGGGCTTGTGATCTAGCCATGAGTTCACTCAAAAATCATTTTAATTATGTTATCTGACTTATATTATGAATATATTGGGATTAATTGATGATTTCTATTATCAGAATCTCCCAAGAACCCATGTGCGCCATATGAACCTAACTTCATGATGTTATTAAATGAATTGAGTAGATATGAACATTGTGAATTGTGATTGATTATTATCAAGTTATAGAATCTTGTTTTCATGCCTATTATGATGTTGTTGGGTGTAATTATGATACTTGATTCTTGACCATGAAAAGGGGATAAATCCTAGGGTTTGTATATATATGGAGAATGTGGTAGATGAACTATTGGATTTGCTTGGAAGGTACATGGCTTATGAAAATATGTAAGTAAGGTATTGTTGGATGGTCTCCACTCTCTTGAACCTTACCTATTATGTTGCATGAATTGTGTAGAATGATGCTAAGGTAATGTCTTGATTGAAAGTATAGCCCTCTTGAAAACACTATGATTGATATTGTGAAAGTATTACTCACATGCGTATGTTGATTCTAGGTTGAAAGTGTATTCTCACCTAATGAATCTAAGATCTTTATGTTGAATTGTATTGAATGAATAGGGACTACTTCTTCATACATGTAGATACAATTAAAAAGACTAATGGTATTAAATTGGGACATTATACTAAGCACCGAGAGGATATGGCCAATGAGGAAAAGACCATTCCCTTAATGCAAGATGTTGGGTCATCCTAGAGATACTCATGAGATGGGGACTCCTCCGTTAAGTCAATAGATAGAGTCTCTAAAAGCAATACTTTTATTCCTTAACTATGTGCCCCCGTAGGACATAAATAGTGGATCCACATAGTAGCTAGTAAGTAAGTTCTACCTTGGCAAGTGGAATACCCTTTTTCGGTGTGGGAATTTATGACGCTGGATTCCATGTAAGCTCTCATGGTCTATGTTGGTTTATGGTTGATCTCCCCTAATTAATGAAGTAGTGAATGAAGTATGAACTAGTCCATGATATCCTAATAGGTTTACTAAGTAGAAGTGGAGGTATGCGACTTCACTTGTACATGACACTAGTAGGCTTAGAAGGGCATTGTAGGTGGTTCTTTGCAGTTATGAAATGATATGAAAGCATGGTTTTTGAATGAATAATGGTTGGGGTGAACTTATCTCTATATTTAAATGTGGTTCATGATGTATGTGCTTCAACTATGGCTTATGGTATGTGGTGAAATGTAAAGGTAAGGTGTGTGGCTAAGGTGGTTTCTAGGGGATGCTTGGTAAAGTTGGTATTATGAGATGCTTACCTTATATTGCACAAGTAAATCTTAAGAAGTGCTAAAGTCATGCTTTGGTTGTAGTATGCACATTGTGGTGGTGTTGTTTTATGTATTGTGTTGGTGATGTAAAATGCTTTCAAAAACCTCATGAATGCATACTTTTCATGAAAATGTCCTTTTGTCATGTTATAAAGGTTTTTGTGCATTTTTCCATACTTAGTGCATTAATCGTACTAACCCCTTTCTCCTTTTTCCTTTATGAGTAATTGTTCCGGTTAGGTGGTTGGCTTCTACATTCTTGTAGAAAGCTTGGACTTATTATCTCCAAGACTTGTGGTAGGTCCTCAAAGATCCGAGGACTAATGCATTTGATGCCACTCTATAAATTCTCTATTGATGTAATAGACTTAGTAGTCTTTCCTATGGATTTTATTTCTATAAGATTATTGTGTCTAAAAGTCTAAATACCCTATTCGAAGACATTATGTTGTATTCGTATTAGTAGATGGTGTATGTGTGACGATTGTATTAGATTCCTACTATTTTGCTTTATGAAAATAAAGTTTGAACTTCCATTGTAAAAAAGTTTTAAATTCCGCATTATTTCGAGTTTATTATGTAGTGACGATTATGCTAAGGGCTTGTATAAGACCTCATCAAGGTCAAATACACCGGTGACGACTAGGGGGTGCTCTCTGGTCATTACACAACCCAATACTCCAAACAAAATGCTTGATGGAGTAGCATTATACCTTAAACACACTGAAGTCCAACTATTCGATGAAGGTTCCCCAAAAGATATGTCAGAGGTATGATTTTTGCTAATTCTCTGGATCGTGTCTTGAGTAAGCAGAAAACTGAATTTAAGACTTTTGACGACAATTCTCTTGCCGAGTTTTTCGTGGATCCTTAGACAATCTCTGAGTTTTTCGTCGAGCCTGAGACTACCGAGGATCTATATCTTGATTAAAAAATTTCTTGAGATCGAGGATAATATTCCATAAAGTAGCATGCCTTCGGATTAAATGCTACCTTCAGATGAATTGCTTGTTAAGGAGGATGAAAAATATACTAATGAACTCAGTGCTCACAAAAGTTTGTGTCAATTTCCATTTAATCTTGGTGGTATTGTCGTTGTTCATGAAAATGCAATGAATCTTTTTATATGAGATCCAGGTATAACTTTCAAATTTAAGGGTCTCGTAGGTACAGTGAACACGAAGCTGCCATCACTATTGTTGGGCTCTACTGGTACATTTGGCTTCATTTATTATGCTAACTCTATGACTCTAGTGAGGGATCCCGAACTACAAAAGTATATGCATTCTTCTAATTTTTTATTTGTTCTTGCATTGGCATCTGTTACTTCTTTTATTTTAATTCTCGTGATATTTTTGCTAAGTGGACAGTTTTATACAAGATGGTAGTACTGGAATCAAGAGTGGATGATACATACTTTGAGATAATCGCGTATTTGATGACCGTTTCAAAAAGTTGTATCAAGAGTAATACAATCAAGTGGACCTTTGGATATCATGTATCTTCCCAAATTACTTCAATTCCCGCAACAACTATTAGCACAACTAATTTTTGTTCTCCAAGCTCCAAAAAGTAAGGTAGAGTATGCTGCAATAAGAAGTGATTTATTTTTACGGAAGAGAATAATTGAGAAGGCCACAACTGTTTGTATAACATGATTACAAGGTTGCATCAAGTCTATAAAAGACTTGATTGAACAACAATTACGTAATTTTAGTACGCTTGATAAGATTTTGGTTTACTTTGACGCTCAGGGTGTACTACTGTTATGCTACAGGTCATGATCTTGAATTTCTGTATATTCTTAATGGATATAGTGCTGATAACTTCATTAGTTTGATAATGCAAGCCATTTTGGATTCGAGTGATATAATTGGGCCCTCTCACTTTCTCTTTGTATGAATTTGTTGCACTACAAACTTGTGAAAATGATCATTGGAGTTTAATTGTAATTGAAAGTGAACTTGAGTTGGTAAAAGTAGCTTGTATTTTGCTACTTATGTTGTTCACAAGGCAATTCTCAATGAATGTAAAAACATATTTATCTTAGTTAGTTGTGGGAAGGTTAAAACTACAATAAGTCTTATGCGCTATCTTGTCCATTTTCATGGTCATAGACTCGTTAAAAAGCGTATTATAGCACAAAAAATTTTGGAGTATTTAAGTCAACATGGTATATGTGGAAAAATTCACCTTGTGAAGTTAGGAAAAACATATGATGGTATTATCGTTGTTCATGACTCAGTTAATATGAAGAATGATTTGAAAATTGTTCAGCTTAGCAAGAAAAGGCAGATGACAATACTTAGAATTATGGCTTCTGTTATGATTCTTGGTGACTGGGAATTCTCTAAATGGGATGGAGTTGTTTCATCAATCCAACAAGTTGACATACTTTGGTTTTATCTTGACACCACTATCACAACTCTATACACAAACTCAGGTCGTGGAAGATTCAACATCATAATGCTCGCGTAGTTCTACTCGAATCTTGAGGACAAGGTTCTTATTTAGGAGCAGAGTATTGTTATGAACCAAGTTCAGCCCAATATGAATACCAGGGTCACACAAGTAGTCATTGGTCTGATAGGAGTTATTGGGCCGAGAACGAGCAATAAAGCAAGGTTAATTTGGGATCTAGGTTGAGTAGTGGGCATGAGAACGGTTCCATAAAAAAGGTAGTGATATGTGATTAAGGGGATTATGCAAATTGTTGAAAAAATGTCTAGTCCTTTCATCCCTTTTCTTTGAGTCTATGTTTCCCATCTCCCTTCTAGTTATATTCTACAATAGCTTTCTTTGTTTGTGATGTGAGGCCAAAAATATATATTTTAATCATTATTTACCTCACATTTATTATTTATATTTGTCCTTTGAGTATGAATTTAATGGATTGTGCTAAACAATGTATTTTATTTGTAGGAGTAAATTGGTGTAAAGTTGAAGATGTTTGGAGCTAAAATGAATTAAAGATGAAAGATTGAAGAAGGAAATCAAGAAGACAACTTAATGGAATAAATTTAATATAATAATGCATAAGGAAAGATTGACATAATTCAAATTGAATTGCAGTTAGCTGTTGCCACGTGCCATTTACATCAGACGCCCTCAAATTTTGAGGTTCTTCGCGCACGAAAGTCGGATTTCATTCGATTTTAATTTCTCAATTGGTTTTGGACTTAGTTGTTTTATTTAGAGTTTTCTACATCTATAAGTAGTCCATAGATCAATCTAGAGGGGAAGATTAAAAAAAGGAGGAGAAATATAGGGCATCAAGTAGAAAGTCGTCAATACTTTTTAGGGTTCTTTTTCTTCTTTTTATCTTCTTAGAGATAAGCAACTAAAGCCCTTGTTCTGGGGCTGTAGCTACGGATTGAATGTTGATTATTAATGACGTTTTAAATTAATTTTTGATTGTCATTATAAGTTACTTCTATATTCTTATTTTACTATTTTATGCTTGATCACCATAAGATAAACTTAGTGTCTAATCTTAAAATCGGGAGAGGAGGGATTAGATAGACCAGAGGATATAGAGATCTTGATCGATACATTAAATTGAGGTGATTTGTGTTCAGGAGTGACGCCCAGACGAACAACTCGCTTGGTTATGAAATAGAATGAAATATAAATGCTCGTCAATTATCTTACTTATCTCCGCTCAATGATGTAGTTAGGTATCTAATTGTGGTAGGCGACGAGAGGTGTATAGCTCGACTCATACAATTAAACCTATAAATCAGTAACTTGACAACTAAAATTAGTTCTAAGCTAAAAATATGATACATGAAATCCAATGTATGCTGCAGCCCTGGGATTTTCCAACTTGTAAGTAATTTTATTATTTTGTTCTTGCATTCTTCTTTTTTGACTCTCATAAATAAATAATTAGACATGTATAATTTAGTAAAAATAGTTAATTGACAAGTCCTTTGGAACCGATAATCTGATTCTTTTAAGAGCGCGACCACGTACACTTGCGTGTGCAATTGGGAGCAACAAGTTTTTGGTGCCTTTGTCGGGGACTTAGAAATTAACTATTCTTCTAGGTTATACTTTATCTTTTTATTTATTTATTTACTGTTTTTTTAATTAGCTTTTTTCCAACAATTTTTTTTTCTTTCTTTGAATAATTTCGTACTCTTATTGATATAGATAATTGGGATAAATCGTGGTTAGGTGATAAAAGTCTTTTATGTCATATATGTGGTCGTCAATATATTCATTGGAATGGTTGTCCAAAATCTGATTCTCTTCCCCCAAATCCCTATTATGATTCTTCTGTTATTTGTGATATTGATAGGGGCGATGAAGAAGAGAATGCAAAACAAGAGGCGCTTGAATGTACAGACATGTTGGACAAGGTTCATTCATAATCACCGGAGAAATATTTGAATGCACATAAGGGTACAAAGAAATCGTGGAACTAGAATATAAGTTTTATGTTCTTCAATAAAAAATTACAATCCAAGCTGAATTAGAAGAGATTGGGGCCCAACAAGGAAAAAGTTATGGAGAAAAAGAGATAGTGAGCCAATATTGGATACATGGACAAACACAACTTCTAAAATTTCACGAGTCCATCCATGATGGTCTGACATACATGACAAACCAACTAAATGAAGGAAGAGTTGAGCTCACACAAGAAATAGATCAATTTGGTTCAGATATTCATGACTTAGAGGCTCACTTGAATAAAAAGATTGAGGCGTCTGAAGCCCGATTATCAATTTTCGTGGATGATGACCAACTAGTAGAGCAAGAAAGGAATTCCAACCATTCAACTATATTTATTCTTTAATATCGATATTGGGAAAGAGTACAAAAGTGAGAATGTTGTAAATAATGTTGCTTTGGAGTTGAGGCAACTTGAATCTCATTCAAAACACTTTTCTATAAAATCTGAATTAATGGATGAGTGTATTGATGAGGAACAAGGCTCCTACATTCTAAAGTTTTTTAGTCCACGTAGACAAAATGACATTCCTCACCTAAGGGCCAAGAAGTGCAAGATACGACATATATTACTTGGTTCCTTTATCTTTATACCACCCCTTGAGAGGAGTAGTAAAACAGATGCAAAGTTAGGGTTAAAATTCATAAGTTCAAAGTCGAAAGAAAATTGATGAATGTATTTGTGTCATGCCGCGACGTTAAATTAAGCGCTTATTGGAAGACAACCCAATTTATAGTATTTTTTAGTATTATTTTTTGTGTTGTTTTTACAGGTTTTGGATAAGTCTGAGTATCCAGAATTTGGAGCTAAGGAGCACATTTGAGCTTAAGTATGGGATGACGACCCTTGATGAAAATTAAGAGAACATGCTACTAGTTAGGCCTAAAAGGCCTCAAGGAGTTTTTCTTACCCCTGTTTTAATTTTTTTTTTTTTTTGATACTTTAGGGACATAGCATCTTTTTAAGTGTGGGGTAAAGGAATGAATTCCTAATTTTTATTGTTTTATTGAGTCTTTTATTTTTTTAGAATGGGTTCCTTGACTTTTGTTTTCGATTCTTTTCCTGAGGATAGTCCCTTTGATCTAAGCTAGCGTTTGGCCATAGATATTCAAATATTTTTGGGAAATATTATTTGGATGAAGACTTGGGTAAAATTTCACCATGTGTTTGGCCATAGAATTTGGGAAACATATTTCATTTTTTTAAGAAATATGATTTATACCCATAAGTTTTTAAAACTATCAAAACTAACCATAAATTTGTATTACATAGCAAAATAGAAATCTCAAGTAACAAGATTTATGACTTCCGCAACAAATCAACAAGCATCATTACAGTAAATATTCGTATAGTGAAAAGGTCTTGGTACAAATCATGATAATGAAAATACAACTAATATAAATTTAAAAAAAAAAGGAGAAGAAAACAAAAGAAAATAAATATTGCAATCACTGAAGAATCTATGCCTTCTCATCTGAAAGATTTCAAACTATTCTTTAATATAATCTTCCCACATTTTATAAACAATCTCTTCTCTATGAGCTTGCATTTTCGAATCAGATGATCGAGAAGATGAAGCGATGTTGTTACCCTGAGCCGATAGTTCGTCATTTTTATTAACAACCATATCATCATTTTCATATTCATTGAATATTCCATTACTTCTTTGGTGTTCATGTAAAAGATTATGCAATACAGCGCAAGCAACTACTATTTTCACTTGCATGTCACATTTTGTTCATGCCTTGTCTTAGTATTCTGAATCTACTTTTCCACGCACCAAAAGTTCTTTCAATTACATTGCGCAGAGAAGCATGTCTATAGTTAAATAGATCTTTTCCATTCTTAGGCTCTCTTTCACTTCCTCGGTAGTCCTGTAAATGATAGCGCATTCCTTTGAATGGAGCTAAAAATCCTCTTGTGTTCCGTAGACTAGCATCAACAACGTAATATTTATCTACCAAAATAAAATAAATGCAATTCATGTTTTATTTAGTAATGTTGATTTAACATAATCATATTAATAGCTAGTGCATTAAGACTAACTGTAACAAAGGAATGTATGAAATCAAAAGAATGCATGTAGAAGGAAACATTGTGGATCATCACCTAGCGAATCTATATAACAACCTAAGACAAAGAATCATTTTCATTTTCGATGACAACTGAAACACATATAAGAGAAGGCTTCTCATATTAACTTTCTAACCACCAATCAGTCAACCATTAACTTCTAAGGAATCATATGATGTTATTAAGGTAGACTATGCCAAACCTTCAGCAATACTCTATGAACAAGGAACATAGTATACATCCAGTAGAGAGAATAAACATGCATAGTTCAATGGCACTTTGGGAAAACATTCTGATGAGGACTATTCTATTGAGTAATTTTCTTATATTGAGCAAAAATAGAACTACTAATTTATATACCATGTGGTGGAAATGGAAAGTTGGCCGATGAGTCAAGAATTGCATTCTCAAGCACTTTACTATCATGGGCAGTACCCTCCCAGCTTGCTGCGATAAAGGTGAACCTCATGTCAAAATCACATGCACATAAAACATTTTGTGAAGTATTTCCTTTACGATTACGATATGTTTGTTGCTTATTTTTTGGGATTTCCCCTTGAATATATGTTCCATCAATTGCACCAATACAATCCTATCAAAAGACAAATATAAATATTATCAACTGTAGCAACAACACCATTAAAGAATACACTCCTAATTTTATATTTTTTAGTTGAAAGGAATGTTCGAAAAGTCAGTTTACTTTGAACCAAGGTCAAAAGCGATTGTTGTGGCGAATTTTTGCATGTACACCGATTATATTTTTTGAATATACATATATTGGCGCCAACTGACAAAGTGCTTCAGCAACTCTTCTAACATAGCGATTAATTGTCTCGGGTGAATGTTGAAAACATTCACTTGCTGATCGTTGACTATCATTACGTGCAACGACAGTTAGGAAAATAGCTACAGACTCCATTAATGGAACATGTGTGGTTCTACCATCAGATGATAACAAATTTATTTTGTCTTATTACTTCGATAAGATGCTCAAATATTTCAGGATAAAACGCATAGATTCATACATACGCATACAATGTCTCCGAAGTAGATCAAGAACCCATGACATACCAGGTCTAGATATATGCTGCGGTTGGCGAGATAATAACCTACTTTCTCGTACGACCTGTTCAGTATGATCAACTATAGCACAAAACATAATGTAATCGTCACTGTCACTGTCTGAACTAGTGATATCACTACTGGAAATGCTCATAATTTTTCAACTTAATTACACTTGAAAGGATGGTTCACTAACACTTGAAACTCAAATATGAATCATAAGTATCCCTTAATATGTCGTAACTCTTCAAAAGGTTGATCTACTGATCAACACTTAAACCTGAGAAAATCACAAAAACATATGTGAAAAGATGTATGAAAGACAAAGATACACTGAAAAAAAGATGTTCAAGAATTAAGAAGCTTTTAATAAATGAAACTGAACATACATAGAAGATAACATATGTACATCTCATAATTTTTTTTGAAAACTCATTCATTAAAGAGAAAGTTAATAACACATAAGAAGTCATTACACAATTATATTCATGTCTACATCACAACGAAGTGCAACAAAAATAATTAACTTCGATGTTTTAATTTACGCATTAGACTACAACATAACACCATAAAAATAACGCAAGGCTTAATCTTTTTGCAAGTCTTTAAATCATTCAACTTGATTTTTTTCAGTCATGTGAACAAATATCTTGCGAAAGCTGGGGTTAAGCAAGTAAGTCACTGCTGGTGAAAAACTTATGTGAACTAAATCATGTTTTTTTAAAATAAATTGTAAGTGAGCGGTGACAGCTGCCTCAGAGTAGACATCAATTTCATTTTCTTTTGCTGCTCGTTCTTCTTCCTCTTTCTGCTTTCTTCTTTCTGTTACTTCTGCTTTGTTTCTTTTCCACTCCAAGTGTTCTCTAAAGTAATAATGGGAGTGGTTCAAAGTTGTAGCACGACCTTTTTTACGACGCGTAGATGTTCCACCCTCAGAAGGTTCTAAAGTTCTCATTACACTATCAGAACCACTACCAGTATTTCGAGACATAGGTTGACATGTGTTTTCAGTAGCAACATGCTCATCATCACCATCAGAAGGTTCATACTCCTCGACAATAACTTCATTTGACTTTGGTGGAAGATTAGGATTTGTACTATACATGACATGGTCCCCTGTAGCAAATGAGTTTTCAAAAATTTCATCTAGTGTGTCATAATCTTTAAGACCATGGTATATGTACTTGGAAATATATATTTTCTTCTTTTTCTTTTGTTGAGAAAAAAAATGAACATAATGTTAGCTCGATATGTGTAAAGGTAGAATATAAGTACTTTTGTTATCTCCCAAACTTACCGCTACATGCTCCGACCAAATATCAGATGGATATGTAATTGTGTTAGTTGTAGGGTTCCATCCATATCCAGAGCAAGAAGTAAGGAGATCCTTGAAGGTTTTTGTGTCTTTCCTTAATCGTTGAATCTTTGACTTAATTCTCTCATCATCAAACTTATCTCGATTTCCAATTTTCTCAAAAAACTCATTCCTAACTTCTATCAATCGTGGACCACTGATGGCATAACCTTTAAATCCGGACTTCCTCGCATCATCATGCAAGACACTTATAAGGATTGATGTTTCTTCATCAGTCCATTTATCAGCCGCTGAACCACGTGATTTATTCATTTTTTTATGTTTCTACAATACAACATCAACATGACAACACATCATATGCATAACTTATTTTTTTTAGAGTGCACAAAATCTCAAACCATGTCTTTACTAAAAATGAAAGACGTACGAACACGATTAAAAGTATATTACCCTGTTAACCGGAAAAGGTGAAGTCATAGAGTTCTCGTCGGAAATCTCAAAACCAGCTTCAGGAATAATGGACATTACAAAACTTAACAAACAAGCCCAAAAAATTAGTTGCGCCAGTCGAATGAAAAAATAAAACACAAGGAGAAAAGATTCTTATCATTCGTAACTCTTAAAACCTAGACAAGAGAACATATTCATACAAATCAATTCAAGCAAGTTCAATCTAAACAAAATTCACTATAAGAAAAAATATGTAGATTTTACAAATTACCTTCAATTTGTTTCTCCCGAGAGGACTGCCACAGAGCTTTTACTATGATTGTTCAACTAATTTTTTGGATATAAAAGTCCATGTACGTATATGCTCTATATAATAGAAAAGTGTATTAATTGAATTAGTTGGCAAATGGGGAGCTAATTGAATTGGTTGGTCAATAAATAAATTGTTTTTGTAAAATATAAAAGTTAGGTGTAAAAATTGAATTTCTAAATCTTTTCAAATAATGAAATTTGGCCCAAATACTAGTTTTTTCTAGTATTTGAGAATTTGGAAAATTTGCCAAAATTTTTTATCAAATAATGAGAAAGTGTATGGACAAACAAAATTTGCGAAGTTTTTTCTCAAATTTTACTTGCAAAATCTATGGTCAAACGGGCCCTAAATGTTCTTTTTTTTTAGGAATAAATTTACTTTTAATTTATTTTTCTGAGAGAAAAGAAAAGACCCTTTTGAATCAAATGACCCTTTTACAACGATATTCAATACTTTTGCAGAGTAATAGAACACTCTCAAAGTGAAGGTGTCTTTATAAAAAGTCGGACAACATCAATGCTAACTGTATGTCTTTTATCAAATTTTCAAATATCATACATTATGAGTGTGTTTGGTATGAATGAAAATATTTTCTGGAAATATTTTCCAATTTCTCATGTTTGGTTGGGACAAAAGTTTTGGAAAATGTTTTCCAAATTAACTCATTTTCCTCAAAATTAAGGAATCTGACTTTCCTTCAAAAATTAAGGAAAATATTTTTCAAAACTCTCCTCCAATTTTAAATTATATTTTTTTTGGGAAAAACAATAAATTTTTTTTAAAAAAAATTCAATTTTAAAATTTTATTTTTTTTACCCTATTCCTGACCCCCAGCCACCCACCATCAACCCCCCCTCCCCAACACCCCCCCCTCCCAAAAAAAATAATTTTGCTTTTTAAAAATATTTTCAACTTTAAATTTTTATTTTTAAACTCCTCCCCCCCTCCCCCCGACCAACCCCCCACCCATCCCAACCCCCCAAAAAATTACTTTTGTTTTTTAAAAATATTATAAAATTCAAATTTTTATTTTTTCACTCCTACCCCTTCCCCCGCCCAACCCTCATCCCCCACCACCCCAAATAAAAATTGTTTTTAAAAAATATTTTTAATTTCATAAATTATTTTCTACTCTAGTAAAAATAAAAGATGTCTCTCAAAAATATTTTTCATTCATAAATCAAACACTAAACATTATTTTTGAAAAATATTTTCTACTCACCAACCAAACATGAAAAAATAAATCCAAAATTTACTTATTTTCCAGGAAAATGTTTGCATACCAAACACACCCTGCGACAGCATGTCCATCCCTACATGAAAGGGTATTTACTTATAATGGAACTTTGACTAAATTAGGACTTAAATCTTGTTGAAAATGAAATGTAAAAAGTTATTTAAGGGGTCTACATTTTTAGCCCTAAAACTCCAAAGCTTCCCTGCTGTGAAGTTTGAAGAGCTGAGAAAGAGAGATTATGGCTATGGCTCTCCGAGTTAGACGCCTGAAAGAAGCTTATAGGCTGCTCCCTCTTCTTTCTGCTGGTACCTACTTCCTCCTAATGTCAAATTATTTCGCTAATGTTTTCTAATTATTTTCTGCTAAAATGAATTCCTGATTCTGGACAGGAAACATGTATAATCTACTCGCAAAAGACGGCATTTTGCTGCCGCCTCTTTTGAATTGTTCGAAAAATTTACGTGCTGACATCAATACCATGTGCCTATATAGATGTCATAAGGATCATAGGTAATAATTTCTATTTTCTGGATACAGGGTACACCAATTTGAATTTCTTTGAAACTATGTTTCCACCTCATTGAACAACAATGAATAGTAATGTGGATATTTTCTTTATCATTTTGTTAATTTTTTTATATTGAAATTCTTTCAAAATTTTAGTAAGGAAGAGGAGAGTGAGAAAATCATTTTTTCATGTTTGATTCAGCTCACATTAAAAAAATACTATCTTGAAAGTTTTTTCTATCATTATATGTTATGAAACATACAATATGAATATATGATGATGCAAAGATGTCCTTAGAAGTTCTTGTTTAATTCCTTAATGGGTAATAATTGAGCTCTAGTTTTTTGCTAGTGCCGCATATATGTATTAACATGGAGAAAACTTCGGTAACCTGGGTATATACAATTGTTATCATTGTACCAAAATAATATACAGAGGAAAGAGATTATAGGAAAAAAAAAAGATTGATCAGTAATTCTAAATTTGTTTTTCTAGTGCTCCATGTAGTAGTTTGAATTCTTTCAGCCTACTATTTTGGAGGTTTTAGTAGTCTTCACTTGTCCTTGACAGTCTCTTTCAGGTATTCAACTGTATCAGAACCAGTGTCAGAGCCTCTTGTACAACTTGATTTCCCCTCCTTCATTAAGTCTACTATTGATGAACCTGAAGGTGAGCTACTCTCACTTGGTAAATGTGATTTTGTTTTTCTTCGTAAAATTGTGAGGATGAAACCATGTACTGAGATCACATGTGGAATATGTCTAGATACCAATAGGTTTTAGTAGGCAAAGTTCATTAAGTTCTAGGATTTCTGATCAATTGAGCTAATAAGCCGAGTTAAAGAAACTTACTTACGAAGAAAAGAAAAAAAATCCTGAGCATGAGAAATTTTTAAATATTTTTCTCCTTCCTATATGCTGCACCAAAGATTTGTACAGATGGCCAATAAATGACTGTTGAACTGGACCGACTTGTCAGCGGTTGGGTTAATCATGTACCTTCTGTGGATCTTGTCAGTGAAATGAGTCCTGAGAGCTCAATGTTTAGTAGATGGATGCATATGATAAATTACTTACGGCCTTAGCATACATATTCATGTTTCTTATGTCATTAAGATTCTACCTATGCAGTAGATTTTCAGTTGGGGGCTTTATTAGCATGTGTCAATCCGTGAATTGTATGTTTGAACTCTGAGTTCATTTTCTAGTTTGGTATATGGTGTACCTTATTTTTTGCAAAAGCAAGTGTTGTGAGTGGCAATCTGTTTTCCGCAGCTGTATGCATTTGCTTTTTTATTCTGATAATGAACAGTATGATCCTGATTTGATGTCACTACTGACCAGTCTATCTTCCTTACCAACATATCTGTCAGAAGATCACCTACGAGTGTTAGGACATCTAGTTCGCGCCACCATCGAAGCTCCTTGAGTAGCATCATGACTGCTTCGGTAACATCACAAAGACCATCATGTCTTCCGTGTTGTTTTCTCTTCCATCAGTTAAAAATTAGCAACAGTTGAATCTATTGCAAGACTTCCCAAGCAAGTAAAGAGAGAACATCAACATATTTAATGAACTTGCTACAGTCATAATATATCCAATGACCATCTATTCCTATCCTCCAATTTGATGAAATATGTTTTTTTATTCTTCCAATCGTCACTGGTAAAATTGCTGCTATGTGACTAGGAGGTCACAGGTTCGAGCTGTGGAAACAACCTCTTGCATACATGCAGGCGCAAGGCTGTGCACAATGGACCTTGTGGTCCCGCCCTTTCCTTGGACCTTGTACATAGAGGGAGCACAGTGCACCAGACTGCCCTCCCAATCGACTACTAACTTGTTCTATATTCTTCACATTTCTTGCGTAGTTTTTGACACTACTAAAACTTGTTCATTATTTGGTTTCTGTAAAGGGATATATGTGCGTACTTGCCTCATTTTCTGTTGCTTTTTGAACAAAATGTACAGGCCCTTCTCATTGTTGGTTCAATGGAACTCCGGATAAGAAATCTCTGAAAGATGGCATTTTCTTAGTGCTCATAGCTGGATTCGTAGATAGTTCCTCAATCACGGAGGCAAACTTTGTTAGCATGCTTGAGAAAGTAAAGTTTCTCCAGGATAGGTAGCATAGACCCTTATGCAAACTTGTTCTGTGTCAATTTTCTTATATACATCTTTTCAGAGATCTCTACTTTCTTCCAATGTTGCAGATATCCTTTCCTTCAAATAATTGGTTTCCAGGATACGAAGATCCCACTTTGTTCCAGTGATATTTGCAGACATCTGCTTGGGATAACCTTGAAAGAATACATTGCCTTTCCTATTCTGGTAGCTAACAAGAATGTTATAGAGGTATGTTCACATAATTTGTTGCTCAATTAGTGCAGTTTGAAGGATCTTATTCAATCTGCTTTTTTCATATATTGTGTTGTATGACTTGATAGCTGTTTCAAGGACGGAACTCAATTGAAATATCTGTACTTAGTCAGAAGCGAGTTGCAAATTTTGACTATTCAATAAAAATTTGAACTCTTTGTCATTGGTACCTGGATACGGTGTTTTCTTATATTGATTTGCTAACTTGGTCTTGTTTTAGTATGTAAAGTTTATGTGTCCATCATATCCTTGCTGATGTTCTAAGGAAAGCAAGATGAACTCTATCATTGGTTTTAAGAAAATAATAATGGGCAAAACAATAGACATATCCCTTCTATGTTTCTTTCTCTATTCTGTTAATGAATAAGTTCATGTTTTTGGTACACTAATGGAACATTATTTCATATTGTCATAGGGGTTATGAATAGCACTATGTTTTTAACAGGCAGAGAAGAAGTAGTAAGTCCCTAGAACTCTTATAAGTTATAACAGAAAATATGAAAACCGATATGAATTATAAACTAGATAATAATGCTTTCAAAGATTGTTGAACATTGTTGGAGAGTCTACTTGAGGACCAAATGGATCAACTTAAAGATAACCTCATCATTAAATTTTGACTTCTTCAACAGTATCGGTTAAGTAGTTCAAATTTTGTGTTAGGCATCCACTAAATCTCCTTTTATGTGCAAAGTGGTGTTGATATGGTAGTTAGACCTTGAATCTCGTCTAAATTAGAGAAAATTGGCATTGTGCTAGAAGATGCAATGCGTATTGTACTATTGTGGGGTATGTCTATGTCATCAATCTTTCTTTTCATGTTTTTAATAGGCAATCGATGTTATCTACATTCAATCTTTTATATCCTTTGGTCATATATTCATGTTGATATATGGATCAATATCGGAAATGTTGTGCTTAATTGTTAAACTTGCAGCACCCTCATCAAAAAACATCTTAGTTGTGTACTTGGGTTAAGATGTGGCTTCTCTTTCTTGCAATTTGTCCATGTTTCTTTTGGGTATTGAGTATTACTTTGTTGCTTATTACCCTCTATATATTTAATACAACATATGCATAATGAGTTGTTTTTGGGTGATATTTCTCTTTGTTGACCTAGAAAAAGTGTATGACGGAGTCCGAGGGTTTTTTATGGAGATGTTTGGAGGCTAAATGTGCACATGTAGCTTACATCAGGGTGATTAAGGACATGTACGAAGAAGCCAAGACCTAGTGAGGACAATAGGAGGAGTTTCAGTGCATTTTCTAGTTGTGATGGGGTTGTACCAGGGATCAACCCTTAGCCCATTTCTATTTTCCTTGGCAATGGGTGAATTGACGTGACATATTCAAGGGAAGGTGTCGTAGCGTATGCTATTTACGATGACATTGTATTGATTGACGGAACATGTGGCAAAGTTAACGATAGACTAGACGTTTGGAGATAGGTGTGGAGTCTAAAGGGTTCAAGTTGAGTAGGACTAAGATAGAGTACTTGGAGCGCAAGCTCATTGATATGTACGTGGTAGATGTGGAAGTGAGGATTGATACACAAATCATCCCCAAGAGAGGAAATTTCAAGTACCTTGGGTCAATAATCCAAGGAGATGGGGGAAGTAGATGATGATGTTACTCATTGTATTAGAGCAGGGTGGATGGATGGAGGCTCGCATCCAGTTCTTGTGTGATAAGAATATGCCACCAAGACTTAAAAGTGAGTTTTATAAAGTGGTTGTCCGACCAGTTATGTTGTATAGGGTGTAGTGTTGGCTGATCAAGAATCCGCACGTCCAGAAGATGAAAGTAGCGAAAATGAGGATGTTAAAATGGATGTGTGGGCATACTAGGAGAGAGAATTATAAACAAAGATATTCGGGTCAATGTGGGTGTGACTGCTATGATGGACAAGACGAGGTGGCGAGTTTGTGATCGTTCGGAAATGTGAAGAGCAGATGAATAGATGCCCCAATGTGGATGTGTAAGAGGTTGACTATGGTGGGTATGCGGAGAGTAAGTTAGTGGTAGATCAAAGAAGTATTGAGGAGAAGTGATTAGACAAGATATGACTCAGCTTATCGAGACATGACTAGACAAGAGGATGTGGAGGTCATGGGATTAGAGTAGGAGGTTAGTAGGTAGTTGAGCGTTGTCTAGTTTTTCTTATCGGTATTGTTGTTATTTCTCTCATACATTCTTATTTTTCTATTTCATTATAATCTGTTTTTTCCTTTGCCCCAGTTACTGTATTATTAGTTATTTCTACTGTTTTCTTCTCATTTACTTTTAGTTTAGTATGGCTTCTTCATTATTATATTTCTTTTCCATACTTGATTTTGGTATGCTTTATTTGAGCCGAGGGTCTAGCGGAAATAACCTCTCCCCAGACCCTACTTGTGGTATTACACTCGGTTATGTTGTTGTTGCTCTTTGTTGATATCTGAGCTTCTGCAACCTTTATTTCATGTTTCTCATGTTGTGATTGTCACTGGATCCATTCATTGCTCATGTCCTTTTTCAGATTGCTTCCGAGGCCTGCTATGTGTTGTTTAATGGTTCTGAAAGTTCTTCTATCTATTATGGGAAGGAAGCAGATATTCTGATTCTAGACAAAGGTGGGTGTGTCTCCTTTTTTTTTTTAAAAAAAAAATATCTGCCATGCTGAATAAATGTTAAGTACTGATCTTTTTTTCTTGGAGTTGCTACTACTTTTATCCAAAGATTTAGTTAATAAGGATAATTAGTTCTTTTTTTTTTTTTTTGATTACAAGTATAATTGATTACTTCTGAATTGCATATTCATCCCAAAATATGATTTTTGTTGGGGGAGTGATGGTGATGGTCAGTGTATGGCATGATTAGAACTGGAACTTTATCATCCATTTTCCTTCTATTGTCTTTAAACTAAGATTCTCTGTTACATTCTGCAATGTCAGCAATCAAGCATTTCAGAGCACAAGAAAGTGAGACCCCCGAGATCATGCATAATCTGACAAGCACATGGGTAAAGCCAACTGATGACTTCAAGGAACCACCTCTCTGTTTTCCCTTGCGAAACCTGCTTCTTTACTTTCCAGGTAGAGGTTCCCCTGTTGTGCTGTCCCACACTTGTGATTTAGCACTTATTTAAAAAGATAATTGTGGACACTTTTGACTTAGCACAAATTAAAAAGATAATTATGGACATTCCCATATATTAATTACTATGAAGGTGCAAGGATTTTGAAATTTTCTGCCTCAAACGTGCAACTTGTGTGTTTCTCTTTAGTAAAAATTATGAATATGATGTTTATCACAGATTCCTTCTGCCTACCCTCTTTCTTTTTGTTGCCTTGTAAAATGATGGAAAATCAGACAAGAAAGGAACAACTAAGCATTTAAAGAAGGGATGAATTCAAGGTGTAATTTGTATAAAATGATATATTATAGCTCTTCCTACTGATGTGATTGCAAACCTAGTGCAATTTAGAGGTTCTAAGGATAAAGTAGAGGAATCATCAAAGAGTAGTTCGCTAAACTTTCAAAATAAATGTTGATAAAGTTCAGTGCCATAAAGCAGAGCTATGATAGAAAGAGGTAAAGAAGTATGTCGTTGGTGTTATCTTTGAATCACTATGAGGAAGCTTGGACTTATGGTGTGGCCTTTTGAAACCCAAGTCTGATAGCTATGCCAATCTACTTTTGAAAAAGCTTCCCTTGTCAAAATAATTTCATGGGATGATAAAAAGATGCGAAAGCTCCCATATAAAAATGCGAGGATTGTAATTTAACTGAAGCCCCTTGTTCCTAGCATTTGTCTCTTATACTTAAGTTTCTGAATTTTCTTGCAGGTGGCATTTCAGTTGATGAGAGTGGCAATCGCCTTTTCCTCTCTGACTCCAATCACCACAGAGTTATTGTACTAGATGGCAATGGAAAGATCTTAGACTCTGTATGTGTCAGGCATGCATGTGTGGCTTCTACATCTTTGATCGTCATATCCTACTGTTAAAGCATGAAAGGAATTTCTAATGCAAACATGATCATTTTGACGTAGATTGGTTCTTCCCCTGGTCATGAGGATGGAGAATTTGAATCAGCAAAGTTAAGGCGTCCAGCAGCTTCTTTTTATCATGCCGCTGAGGACTGTCTATATCTTGTGGACTCTGAGGTAATTGCATTGGAGCTCTTCAATTTTCTTGGTATGATGTCCTATTTATCATTATCTTACATTGATGGTTAAGAGGAACAAAAAAAGAGAAGGGTGTGGATGTGTCTGTTTTGGCAAGTGAAAAATAAAACCACTTCATCACTCAAGAGTTCAGTTGTTTGGAATGTCTCAAATTGTTAATTAACTTTCAGAAAAAATGATGATGTCTGAAGAGCAGAATTTATTAAGTCAATTCATTTCTTAAAAATTACGTGCTGTGTTTCATGTGAAGCTATTAAATTATTTTAAAACTCAAGAGTCTTTCTTCTTACCATAAAAGTAATATATACATGAGATGAGTCTCCGAATTGTTATATTAGAGGGAGTAAATAGTTCGGTAAAAGAACACGAAATTGAAGCTATGAGCAATAGTCAAAATACCAATTTTTGTGTATTAATGAATGCAGCCTGGCCTAAACTCATTATTAATCAGCAATTTGAGCTTGTACAAGTTCGAGATGGGCCGTTTAAGTTCCTGGGGTCTTTTTTTTTTCTAACTTCTACATATTTGTATATTATTGAAAATAAAATCAAAGATATAAATTCGTTGAGCTAATTTTTTTCCAATATACATTGGAAACTCAATACTGGTTATGCGGAAAAAATACTAATGTTCTGATCCTATCTAGTATTAGTGTTCTAGTGTGTCCCTTCTTAATTTCTAACATATGCATACATCATGTAAAAAATTAATGAATTCCTTTAATTATAATTTGTTCCCCAGTAAAGAGAAATCAAGCTTAGGCTTGCTTACGTTATCAAGGGAAGCTCAATTTTCTAAATTCAGTGGGTTGAGCTTTTAACATTTGAGCACACATGAATTTCAAGAACTTGAGCTAACTAACCTTGATTACGTGTTTATACTTCTAAGTTCTAACTCAAGTGAACTAGTGAAAGATAGTGAGTGGTAAAAGGCAAATGTGGTTATTTAACTTCTGAGTGATATTGTTAGCCTTTTTAATTGTAAATAAGTCTGCACTCAGTTCCAGACATTTTGATGCAGTACATGGTTGCCTGAGTTAGAAAAGGAACTTCCACTCCACCCAAAGTGAATTTCCTTATATCCCTTTTGGTTCTTTTGAAGATTATGTCCAAGTTCTTTCACAAGAGAGGTCTACCATAGTCGCAACAGAATGTAAGATTGCATGCTCACTTTTATTCTTTTCAACGTAATCTTTTTTATTCCTCTCCTAAGAACCACAATGTAGCATGGCCTCCCACACATTTCTAATTTAATCCTTTGGAACACCCAACTTATAATTTTTCTCTAATAATCAAGTGAAGTAGAAATGGAGCATTCAAATTGGGTTTCACAGGGTAATATCTGTGTATTTCCTTGCTTCTCTACGAGTCATATTGTTGTTGAATTAGCCCTCATTCTACAGTTCTCTCTACCAGTATCAATAACTTTCTGTTTTTTAGGCTGAATGATATAAAAGTTTCTGTCAAATGGGATATAGAATGATCTTAAGATATGTCATTCAAAAGACAGTATTGCTTCCATGTATCTCCTTCATGTTATACCTGAATTTTAGCTAGCGTTTGGCCACTGATTTCCAAATATTCTTGGCAAATATTATTTGGGTGAAAGTTCGGGTGAAATTTCACCATGTGTTTGGCCATAGTATTTTGAAAATATATTTCACTTTTTTAAATAAATATGATTTATACCCATAAGTTTTAAAAACTATCAAAATTAACCATAAGTTTGTATTACAAGTCAATTGGATCTTAGTAGTTTCCATGACACTAGAGCAATGTGGTAGTTTGAAGTGAGTGCAACAAGCATCATTCTGTACATCGTGAAGTAGACAAATCACATGAATTTGTTACCCTAAGCCAATTGTTCATCATTTTCGTCAACAACCATATCATCACTTTCATATTCACTGAATATTTCATCACTACTTTGGTGTTCACTTAAAAAATTATGTAATACAACACTACTATAGAGGTTTTTTTTTTTTGTAAAAGATAAAAGTTTGGTGTAAAATTTCAATTTTATAAAGATCTCAAATAATGAGATTTGGCCCAAATACTAGAAAAAACTAGTATTTGGGAACTTGGGATATTTGCCAAATAATGTCAAATTGTATGAACAAACACTATTTGCCAAATTTTTACCCAAATATTATTTGGGAAATCTATGGCCAAACGGGCCCCTTAGAATGTTCCACTATTTTACAACCTTGAGATTTTGTCCTAGTGGTTGAGGACACCCTTACTGTTCCTTTTTTGGGAGTCCCTATACTTCATAAAGCTAACAAATATGTCCCTGTTGTGAAAGAATCATGCTATTAGGAGAGCTGATATGGGGAGGAGGGTTGTGGACACGTTTTACCCAAGAAGCAAAACAAATAAAGATAGCAGTATATGGAGCTGGATATTGGGAAAGCTTTGGCCTAGAAATGATCTAGCTGCACAGTCTGAGGAATTGAATCCTGATGCATTGCTGTTTCCATGGCACATTCTGAAATCTCCAAACGTCGATCTCCTCATTTTTAACCGCAGGTAGATGCGACATCTGGTCCAGTTTTCTTCCAAGTTTATACATCTGCAGATGTTTCGTACTATTTCATCCCACTTTGTTTTAACTTCTATTTAAATGCAAGGACACCTTACTTATTTTGCATGATGACTTTGTATTAATGAACGTAGAACACTAGCTGAAATTTTCACTGTTTTTGTTTGAGTTGTTTGGTGAGGTGAAAAGGCATAATCTGCTTGTTGGTTTTCTGATACAGAAGCAGGATAGGAAAGTTCCTTTCATTGGTTCTCTATCATCCTAATGGAAATGGATCAATTATCTGTTCTAACATTTAAGTATCCTGAAGGCTTAGTTTAGAGTTACCTTATTACAATAGGCAGAAAGCACCATTTGTTAAATAAGAAGGAAAATTAAAGGAGGGAATAATCAGCTGATGGGTGCTGGGAATACTATCTGTTTCTGGATTTCCTTGTACTTTCTTCAATTGCAAATGGGAAAAAGACGATGAAAAAATTATTATTCAATACCAAGCTAGTTGAAGTTGGGTATATCCATATATGTATCCTCATTATTCATAACACTCCATTTGAATTTGTTTTATTTCAACATTTAATAATTTAGACACCAGTAACAGGTAATAGAAGCTTTCTACATTTTCAATTGACATATAATTGCTAACTAGCTGATATCTCCTATATGGATCTTCTTCTTCTGGTCTTTATTTTTTTTTGAGGATTAGTACTGTTGTATTTTCAGCATTGGGAATGCTGGCCACCATCAGAAACATGGTTACAAAGCAAGTAGACTCTAGCTTTACAAAGCTCCTAGAAATTCTACTAACTCCTCTATTTCCTCTACAGTTTTGTTTACACCAAAAAAATGAAGTCACCAGACAATTCCATTTCACATCATGGACTGATCTGATTTTGTCTTCAAACACCTTCCATTTCTTTCCTTCCATATTGGCGACCATATGCAAGATAGTATTATCCTCCACCATTTTTTTCTGACTTTTTACTTCCCCCTCTTTCAATCCAACAACTCATTAGATCAGCTGTATGTTCAAGCATTGTCCACACTGTCTTTGTATGTGAAAAACAGGTTCTACAATTGAGCAGTGAATTTACAGTGTAGGAACAAGTGATTATTTCTCCCCAGTCTCATTGTACAAAAAACATCTAGTCACCACAACTCTCCCCTTCTTAGGTAAACACTTCACGAGTAAGGCATGCCTTTTTTACCACTAGCCCTCTGAAGCATTTCACTTTTGTAGGGGCTATGTCTTTCCAAATATTTCTCCATATTTAGCTCTTCCTCCTGCATAATGCTGTTCTCCCTCTTGTACAGCTTATTTGCTGTGAAACTTCCTTCTGAACTGTGTCTCAATCTAAGTCTATCAGGCTCCGTTATTGTCCCACCAAAAGTATCCACTTCTTTTAGCAGGTCAACTACTCTTTCTACCTCCCAGTCATTTAAGTGCCTTCTGAAGTTAAGATCCCAACCCTGGGGGACCAACAATCAGACATTACAATTTCAGGGCTGCTAGATAGTAACATGAGATCTGGAAATTTATCCTGCAGTGGTACTTCCCCTATCCA
Source organism: Solanum sitiens (assembly GCA_016801875.1). Lineage (NCBI taxonomy): Eukaryota > Viridiplantae > Streptophyta > Magnoliopsida > Solanales > Solanaceae > Solanum > Solanum sitiens. Next base: position 2,950,247 of record JABWTJ010000034.1, read on the forward strand.
ATTATCCTTCCAAAGCCTAGCATTGTTACCATTGCCCACTCTGATTCTAGAGTTCTCCTGGAGCTTTGACCATAGACCTCTGATAGCCGTCCATACACCCGTCCCATAAGTGCAATTCACTTATTTGAGCACCAAGGAATGCTCTGTCCAAACTTGTGAACAATTACTTCCTTCCAGTGAAGTTTCTTCATCACCGAATCTCCAAAGACATTTCATCAAAAGGTAACTGTTTTGAATTTCCGGATTCTTTATTCCTAGTCCTCCTTGGCCTTTTCTTAATTGAGTGACCTCCCATTCAACCAGATTATATCCCCCCTTCTCTTTCTAGTATCTCCAAACTGGTCTATTCTATTTTTCAATAAATCTGCATGTATTCTAAGAGATTATAGGTACTCTGAGATAACTTCCTTCATGTGGTTTTAAGATTACCTAGTCTCCTTTTAACATCTTATCATGGTTTCATACCTACACTTTAGTTGGCATTATTATATTTTCATTAGGTTAGATTTTTGGGGTGCCTCGTCTCCTTTGACACCTTGTCATGAGGGTGATAACATCTAAATCATATGCATACTTTGATCAAGCCATGATACACGTACTATGTACTATGTAGAGCCTCTTTCTAACAACCTTCAACGGTAGATCCATTAGTGTTCCTCAACTCCAAAACATTGGCGTTCACTCTGTTTCATTGGCTGCTAATCTTCCAAACTTTTCTCTGTTCGAGATTGAAACGGGCAATATGAAGCTCAATTAAGATATACTTCCTTCATAAGGGAAGTTGAAAAATCAGTAGCGTTTTCCAATTCAATCTATTATCCTAAGCTTTAAATGCTATAGAACTTTCATGTTACACAGTTAGTTTGGTCATTAGATGTCCCATGTTGATGTGCAAACACAAAACACCGTCAGTGACTAGTTATGCCCATTTAACTTTTCATTTTTATTGTCAACTGGTTCTGGCATAAAATTTCTTCAGATATCCGGCTTTGTAGTTTCTATTTTCTTGTTTTCCCTTTGACTTTACGTGTTCATATTTTCTTTGTTCTCTCTTTAAGCAGAATGTCATGATATATAATGCAACTGTTCGTCTGTTAATAGTTGTTAAACTGTGTAATATATATAATCTTAGGCCTTAAGTTTTATAATCTATCTTTGGCAGCATAACTAGGTATGTTGGTATAACATAACACGTTTATAAGGTTGGAAATACTCGGAACATATGCCCCCACATTGGCTGTTAATTTTGTTTTAGAACCCAATTGGGCAACATTTCATGAACTTGCAATTTAAATATAATGAACAAGCTTGTGATCTTGTCTCTATGACCCCTTTATGAAATCATAGAAATTGGAATGCGAAAAGCCCCAAGATTGCTCTTTCTAAACTCATACATTGCTGAAATTGTTTTCCGTATTTTAAAATTAAATATGTTGACAATTTCTACACTCATATTTGTAAATTTTTTGGTTTGAGCTGCGGGGCTGCCCTCACTTTAATTTTCTTGCATGCAGCTGTGAGACGTTGTGGATCATGGATTTAGCCTCAGGCTTGATCAGAGAGGTTATTAAAGGTACATAAATTATTGCCAAGAATGTTCTTAAGTTGTCTCTATTGTATCACTTGGGTTTGTCAGTTGTTGACTCATCCGTACTCTAAAAGGATTTTCAAATATTTTGGAGATCTGTGAGCCATTGATCCTGGAGAAGTCGATGCTTTTGAATCAAATACCTAATGATTGGTTGCAGCAGCAAGTGGATGCCCATTGCTCATCAAAGAGAATTCCATATGTTGAGTTTATATCTTCTGTGGTAACTTTTCAGGATCAGATACTCATTTGTGATACAGGTAGTCATGTCTTAAATGATTGGATCCGTTGTAACATCTGCTTTGCCTGATTCAATTTTTGATTGTTCTTATCTGTAGTTGGTCAAACGGTACTAAAACTCAATAGGAACTCGAGTTCTCTTTCAAGCTTCCAGTTTTCTAATTTGGGGATCCTTGGGTTTCCTTACTGGTCTTCATCTCCTCTGGAACGAGTATGTGCTGCGTAAGTGTGATAGATTAAAGAAGCTCTATAAGCCATCGTTCTTTTTTGCTTTCTCTGGGCAATTATATTGAACTGTATTTGATGCTGGTGTTACAGTGATGCAGCATTGGCAGAAAATTCTATTGATCACATAGAATCTTTCAACTTGTTGCCAGGTAGTAATAGCCTATTGATTAATTTAGATAATTTGTGAAAAATCTCTTACCTGGAATTTTTTTTACTGATCCTTCAGTTGTTTATCTACCTATAATTTTTATCTTCAGTATTGTATCTTACTTATCTTCTTTTTCTGGATCATATATTCTTGCAAGAATTTGTTGTAATTTACATAACTTTTGTGATACATTTACTCTTCCTTTAAAAATAAAAGAGCTTTTTTGGTTAACTCCAGAGGGGGACTATAGATTAGTGTGTTAGGAGTTAGATATGTATTGAAAATATTCTTGAAATGTAAATATATCAGTAGAGGCGGATCCAGAACCTAAATTTGTTGGGTTCAAATTTTAGGTTATTACTACTGAACCAATTACATATTTGAAATTATGGTTTCAAATTTACAGCCTGTTTGACCAAGCTGTCAAAATCAGCTTTAACAGTTGCTTATAAAAAGTGTTTTATGAAGTGCTGTGGAAAGTGTAGCAATTTGTGTTTGGTTATATCATTTGAGTAGTACTTCCCTTAGTAGTTTGTGTTTGACCAATATTTTCAAGAAGGTACTTTTAGGTGTCAAATTACAAAACAGTTACTTAATTGGTAAATGTAAATTTTTATGAGTAATCTTGTCCTAAAAATCAAAAGCACTTTTGTTGTTGGAGGAGCTACCCTTTTCAGCTTCTGCTTAAAAGTGGAAAAAAGGCTTTTGCTACTATCCAAAGCACTTATTTCTTCACCAAAAGCTTGGCGAAACACCTTTCTATGGTCATTAAAAAAAAAAGCATTTTTCTATAAGCACTTTTAACCTTCAAAAGCTTGGCTAAACAAGCAATTGCTGTTTATGAAATTTTAGTGATTTTTAGACACACATCAGGGAGTAATTAATTTTAGTATATGTTAACTCAAATTTGAAATCATTGACGTTCTTCTGACTGCCAATTTTATGTGATCAACAGATAGGAGGGAGTCTAAATGTTAATCTGACTAGTGTGTTGTTTCAAGGTTTAAAATTTAATGGTTTAATTAATGGTTATAACAATCAGCAGTTTGAGATGTCCCAAAATATAGAATGCATTACAATAACGAGTAGTTATTGGGTTGTCACTGCTACATGTCAAAAAGTTGTCTTTTTATAGATCAATGTAAAAAAGAGAGTAAGTTAAGTTTTACTAGATAGAGGGAGTACTCCATGATAACCTCGCTTCATTGTTGTAACAGGCAAAATTGACATACAACTGAATTTGGATATTCCAGAATATGTTGATCTAATTGAACCATTGGGTGAAAGTTGTATATGGCGGCAAACTAGAGGGGCAGCAACTGAAATATCCAAGGCAGATAGCACGATTACATCTTCAGAAAAGGTTTCTGATTACCTTTAGGCTTCATGTATTTGTATTCACCCATAAATTCTACTTCATCCCAAGCTGATTTTTCACTCTTCGTTTTTTTGTATATACCATATACCGCAAATAGTTATCTGGGACCACTTTCAAAAAAAAGGAATATTGTCCAACATCTTTTCTCAACAAATGCTGAATAATTCATTTTTAAACTCCTGCAGTAGCAGTGCAGAGCCAAACCTAGAGATCTATGTGAAATGAACAGAGTATTAAATAGCACATACCTTAAGTAGTGCCTTCTTTCCAGTAGTTTAAAGAGTTAAATTGATGAGGATATGCAGGTTGGTATTGCCCAGCAATGGTATGATGAAATCGACCACCTTGCCTTTTCAACATCAGAAATTGAAGCAACCATAGAAGAGGCTACGATGAGCCGTGGTGAGGAAATTTCAGAAGGGAAAGTTGAGATAAGATGCTCCTTTAACTCAAGTCCTGGAACAAGTGAGGTACATTATTCTTTCTAGCAATTTCCTTTTGATTCTGTATTGCTGAGATTCTCCAGGATACATGTGAAATTTCTCGTTCAAGTTGTTTAAAATGATAAATTAATTTGTATAATTGTCTAGTCTAGAAATACTTGCATTTCATACTGAATTTCAGACCTAAAAATGCTGCTTTAGTCATTATGTGATTGTCTTCATTTCTCTGGTTCTCCACCAGGTTATTGTGCTGCACTATATCTGAGACTGAATCAGCGGGATAATTTAAGAAATACCTTACAAGATTTCCATGTATCATTCCATACAACAACTCACATTATAAAATATTACTAAACTTATGAGTACCAAAGTTAATTGGTTCATGCTTCATACAAAGCTTCCAAAACAAACAGTAAATTTAGTACATTACAAGGCATGGGTTTACACATCCCAAACACCTAAATATGTCACCAAATTTAAGTTACAAATCATGGTGTCATGATTGAACCAACCTTCTAAATTTCATATAAATGTATAACACATGGATCCCATACAAGTCCCAAGACTATTACGAAGTATAGATGCCTTTATGCAACTGTGATCTTCCTTAAAGCTCCAAAAAACTCTATCTCTAATGGCCACCTTCAAGTATCCTCTAGAACATTCCCTACTATAGAAATAACTATCACTAAGCATAAAACTTAGTGGTGTAAAAACTATAGGTTTGGAGCTATTAGATTCTCTAATTACCTTTGAAGTCGTGGGAAACTCAATTATATCATATATAAACAAATCAAGTAACCATATATATCAAGAGTATCAAATTCGATCGTTTAAGATTTAGGTGTCACGAGAGCTCATAGAACAATTTCACAAAAGATTAAATAACAAGTTTTGCCCAATATGTAGATCATGACATCACACCATGCATAGTCATGTGACTTATGTATCAAGAAAGATCGAAGCCCTGTATCAAGAAGGGTGTAAACCCAACAATCAAGAGAATTAAGAACCAAATGGCTTTGTAGTTTGTACTTAACATGAACAATTTCCATACTTAACACCAATCAAAAATCTGGTGTCAAGATGACAAAAGATCCGAATCAAGAGGCATGCTAACAGTGACAAAGTCATAGCCACAAGAAGGACAAAGTCCCAACAGAATGCCAAGTGATACCAACACTACAATACACTTGGCATTCTTGTTGGACTGTCCTTGTGGTTGTGACTGTCACTATTGACATGCCTCTTGATTCAGATCTGACCTGGATTTTTGATTGGTGATAAGTATGGAAGCTATGCATTTTAAGTACAAACTAGAAAGCCATTTCAATACGGTTTTCTTGATCAATGGGTTTTGACCCTTCTTGGTACAAGGCTTTAGTCCTTCTCGATACATGATTATGCTTGGTGTGATGACATGATTTATATATTGGGCGAAATTTGTTATTTAATCACTTGTGAAGTTGTTCTATAAGCTTCATGATAGCTGAATCTTTAAATATTGAATTTGGTTACTTGGTTTAATTATATATGTTATAATTGAGCCGCCCACGACTTCAAAGGTAATCCAGAAATGTAATAGCTCCAAACCTATAGTTTTTACACCACTAAGCTTTATGTTTAGCGATAGTTATTTCTATCGTAGGGAATGTTTGAGAGGATACTTGAAGTTGAGATAAGAGTTTTTGGGAGCTTTAAGGAAGATGACATTTGCATAAAAATATCTATATTTTGTAGTAGTCTTGAAACTTGTATGTGATCCTCCATGTGTTATACATTTATATGAAACTTTGAAGGCGATCTCGTTACAACGTTCTTTTTTTTTCTACAGTGATTTCTGGTGAAAACTTTAATCTTGAAACATAAATTTGGTGGCATTTTAGGTGTTTTGGGGTGTGTTAACCCATGTCTTGTAATATACTAAAATTTACGGTATGTTTGGATGTTTGCATGAACTAGTTAACTTTTGTACTAATTAGTTTGGTAATATTTTATAACGTGAGTTGTAGTGGTATGGAATGATACATGAAAATCTCGTACGGAATATGCTTAAATTATTTCGAAAAGTTCTTCAGCTATAAATTGGAAATTTTTACTTTTTAAAATTGATATCAACTGAATTTCTAAAAGGCAATTATTTTTACCTTTAACTATTTCGAATAGGCCTAATTTCACTACTAGATTATGAATGATAAATATGCCTTACATTAAGCTCCTTATAAATTTGGGAAGTAATATACTAAATTTTCAGATCCAAAAATGCTGCTTTAGTCATTATGTGATTGTCTTCATTTCTCTGGTTCTCCACCAGGTTATCATTTGTGCTGCACTGTATCTGAGACTGAAAAAGGATTCAGATGGGCGTAGTGACAGTAGACAACGGAAAGCAGACAGGATAGCAGATCTGCTAAACCCTGGGACAATGGTAAGCAGAGATGTAATTCTTCAGTTCTTGCTGGCATCAAAAAGAGATTTAGAAGAAATCATCATAACAAGACCTGTTCATGTGAGACTCAAGTTTGATTGTCCAAACCATCCAAAAGCAGATAATTCCAAAGATATAATTTTGACGGACACCTTTTTAAATGTGAATGTTGCTCTAAAGTAAACCTTTAGTAGTATAGTGTATGACTCTTGAAGATATTCGTGGCTCATAATGATTTTGTATGAACAAGTGCCTTTGCTGTTCTATTTATCATTGTGTTCTTAGAGGATTCATAGTTCTACGTTGGAGAAAACCTTCCAGTTTCTAAATGTTTCAAAGTTTCCTGCATGATTTTCACAACTTTTTACCTGTGATACTGCTAGATATTTTGGTGAATGTGGAAAAGACTCGGGATGCTCATTTGAAATTTCATTTCTTTTTCTTATGTAATTCATTTTGATTTTCCTACAGTTACATTACAAGTCTTCTAATTTTAGGAAATTCTTCGTTCACAAAAAATAATGAAGCAAGTGTAACAACAAATGTTTGAGGTAAAACTATTTTCTTTGATTTTGAAGTCATAAATGATGATACTAAGAAATAGTAACACCAAGAAATGTGTTGATGATCAAAATGTAAATTTTGTGAAACGTGTGTTGGATGATTGTGCCCCGATGCCATTGAAATATACTCGACACTAACTTTAGACATCAAAGGTGTATATATGCTTGAAATAACAAGAGCTTGGGTAGATTTCTTGGTTGTTGCCTAATTTCATACTTGAATCTCTCTATTTCTGAGATGGAAAGAGTTTTTTTGATTTATTATTATGCTCGAATTACTCTTGAATGTTGGGAGATTTATTAGTAAGTTTATGGTTTACTATCGTTCCAAGGATGATTGTAGATGCTTGTACAACACAATCTAAACATTCAGACGTTGATATTACACCTATTATATTCTTCCAAGTTCCAACCTTCTAGTTAATTTGAACCAATTATCACAAAAACAAATGATATACTTGAAAATTTTAAAAAATTGATAAGTGTATATGTCAATTATATACTTGAAAATTTTAAAAAATTCACAACTGTACATGCCAAAAGAGATTGATATTTTCTAACATTCGAGTTAGTGGCCAACACGGACAATTTGGATTTGTTTCATCACTCACTATAATGATATTTGTTTTAAATAGGGAAAACTAACAACACAGGCCTAACATTTTTTAATAACTATCCGTTTAACATTTTTTTTGCGATCTATCAACCAATAACGGCTACTTTCTTGATTTATGTTCGCTAAGCTAAAGAATTTGATGCATGCCTTGACTTCTTACAAGAAAAAGATTCAGAGAGTCAAGTTTCGAGGTTTATAGAATCTTTTATTCGAAAAAATAAATGATTTTGTTATAGAAGAGGGTGTAAACGCTCGTTAAACTTTAAAATACTATGTGATATATTTTTTATGATAAATAATCATAAAAGATAGTTTTTAGTAATTGATATATTAGTAATAGTTGATAGAAAGAAACTTTGATTGGCAACCTATAATATTTTTTGGGTTCTAAATAGCAATAAAAGACAGGTTTATACGGTTGTACCTTATGCTTTTAGTATGACAATATTAAATGTCAAAATAAAGAAAATATCTATACACAGTGGTTTGATACTTTACCTTAGATATTCTCTTTTACAACTTTATTTAAAGATAATAATAATTAAATAAGAGATTTTAAGAAATAATTTACATGTATTAGAAGTTTATTTTATTTTCTAATAACATAATTGGATGAATTCAAAACATTAGAAGATTCTAATTTTATAAGTGTATTTTTACTGATATAAGTGTTCTACTGCAATAACATTTTAATACTCTTAATTGCCTGAAGCTAAAAAATATCTAAGTGTAATACTTAAATAAAATAAAAGTGGAGATATTAATAAGTGACAAGGTTCAAAAGAACTTGAAATTCAAGTATAGTAACTCGCAAAAAAGTTGTTGCAAATTAGCAAAAAGAAAAAAAATTATATATTATTTCTTCGGGGAAGAGTAGAAGTCTAAATGTAAAAAAAAATCGATAAATATATTTTAATTTGATTTTTAATACATAATTCTTTATGTAAAAGCACAAAAATTAATCATATTTATTTCCTGTTTTTAACCAAATAATGCAGGATAGCTCATAGAAAAAATTGATCTTCGGACAAGAAAATTTTTCAAAGAAAAACATAAAAAGAATCAAATAAAATGCTAAAAGAAAAAAAACACAAATTTATATGTCATAACAAAACTAGCTTGATCGTAACAAGTTCATAAGGTACCACAACAAACCTATAACACATAAAAAAAAAGCTTATAACAAGTCATGAATTAGTTATAATAAATGGCATTGACATAAAGAAAATCATAATGAAGAAGCATATTTTTAATTTACAAAGAATTTTTATTTCTCTTATTTTTTTAGTAATTAACTTTTTCAGCTTTTGGGCATTATATTAGCTTTGTTTCTAGTTCTTAATAAATGTTGGTGTTGGAAATTATCTAGTTCTATTTTAATTAAAAAGGTTTTTAAAAAAAAATATATATTCTATTTTCTTATTTAATGAAGAAGAATATTTTCTTCAATAGTTAGTATACGGAGTAACTTTCTATTATTATATATTGGATAAATGACAAAATGTTGATATATATATATATATATAATAATAATAATAATAAGTGTTATTTCTAAATTATATATGCTTGAGTGTTATTCTATTATTAACATATTACTAAATTTATAATTAAGATAGGCAAAAGAAATAATACTGTTAATGGGGATACTGACAGATTGTTAGTATTTATTTAGCAGAATATATTTCTTTAAGTTATTATTGGTCTACATTTATTTGTAATAAAAAAAAAGTTAATATCTTAAAAGATCACTCAATTTTAAGTATTGATCTAGCAAAGTCATTAAAGTTTATTTTGTATAAAAAAAATCACTCAATTTTGGATTTTTATATCGATAAAATCACTCAACTTTAGGAATTGATCTAGCAAAGTCATTAAAGTTTGTTTTGTATCAAAAAAAATCACTCAACTTAGATTTTTATATCAATAAATCACTCAACTTTAGAAATTGATCTAGCAAAGTCATTAAAGTTTGTTTTGTATAACAAAAATCACTCAACTTAGATTTTTATATCAATAAAATAACTCAACTAGACATTTGTGTTAGTTAAATCACTAAACAAAATTTATCATTAATTTTTTCCGTTTCATATAAAATAGACCCTACAAATAAATAAAATTAAGAAAACTAGTTCAATTTTTTTATGAGAAACTTCTTTAGTAAAACAAATACTCTTTATCTTAATATACTAATTACTAAATAAAAAGAAATAATTATGATTCTATTTATTGGTCCACTAGTGTATTTATTTTTGAGAATTAGCACAAACAGATTATCGATGAAATTTTTATTTACAAATCTAATTAGAACTCATTAAAGAATAAGAGTACTAAAATAATATTTAAAATTGTGACCTCAATTAACTTTCTAAATATATTATGACTGACAGCTTTTCTTTAACAATGCAAAAATTAAACAACAGTGCTCTAATAAAATTTGTCTTTTTTGTTTTGTAACTTTTTTTCAAAAAAATAAAATAAAAAAATAATATTATATATTATTGTACTTCTTCATTGAAGTTTTAAATTATTTTGGCTCTATTAATCTTGATCTTTTCTTATAACATTAATTTTTTAACTTAATTTTTTGCTTTAGCTAGTCAATTTTGTGTAAATATTTATTTTTTTGAAATAATAATAATAATAATAATAATAATGTCATAATGCTTGCATACTTTAATATTATAAAAGTATGTATTTCATTAATTAAGTTTGTTCGTAAAAGTTTATTAACAATTTAATTTTTATTCATTTATAGGGTTCATATTTATATGACATAAAAAATAATTTTTTTTACTATATCAAATGTTTTTTTAGTGATAAATTTAGTTAAAATGATTTTATTGATATAAAAGTCCAAGTTGAGTGATTTTATTGATACAAAATAAAGTTTAATGACTTTGCTAGATAAATTTCCAAAGTTGAGTGACCTTTCCTCTCATGTGCTAAAAAAAATATGAATAGTGTAATAGTATATTATAATGAGTAAGTTAATTGAAAAGGCTTACTAAAAAAAAGTGTATTTATTTAAGCACATATTTATGAATTTTTAATATTACTATTTTGACGATCAATTTGCATAATTGAAAGGAGGGCATCTAATGGTTCTAATTCAGTAATAATATATAATCGTAATCGTGAGAGGTATTTATATATTTGTAAAAAATACAAATTAAGGAATAATGAATTACCTTATAATAGAAATATCAAATGAAGTCAGGATCCCAATACTTTTTAGGGAAACTTTCAGATATAACTACTTAAAAATAATTAATTACTCTCCATAGCTATATTTTGATAATTACAATTTGTAGCTACATGTTATATGGAGGAGAGAGGCGAGCGAGACTGGGAGAGAGAGGAGAGAGGCGAGAGAGAGGGGAAAAAAGTGGGAGAAAGGTAAATTGTATATGTATATTGGTTAGATAATTGTATATTATACATATATATTTGCATATATGGCAAGAGAGATTGGGAGAGGGAGGAGAGAGGCGAGCGAGACTGGGAGAGAGAGGAGAGAGGCGAGCGAGATCGAGAGAGGGCAGAGAGTGGGAGAGAGGTGAATTGTATATGTATATAACTGTATATAACTGTATATTATACATATACATTTGTATAAATGACAAGCGAGATTGAGGAGAGAGGCGAGCGAGAGAGGGCAGAGAGTGGGAGAGAAGTGAATTGTATATGTATATAGGTTAAAAATTGTATATTATACATATGTATTTGTATATCTTGGTGAATTATACATATACAAACATGACTAATTATACAAACTCGAAGTCAGCTCACGTAATTAATGTATAATGTTAGTCGCGAGTGGTAATTATAGCAAACTATAACTATGATGAGTAATTAAATAGATAAGTTTGCTTAGCCGTGTAATTTTCCCTATTTTTTATCATATTTATGAAAAACAAAAATATTATTTTTGTATTTGTACTTGCGAATTGATAATTAGTTAATTTACAACTCAATTATTTCTGATTTTCTCAAATATTAATTAAAATAAAAAAAGTTGTAAAATAAAGAAATCAATCTTTATGAATTTGATATATTTTTATACTATAATTTGAAAAAAGTATGAATTTGATTTTCTAGCTATACTAGTGACTCGTCAATTATAGAAAGAATTTAGGAGATTTCATAATACATTTAGGAATATTGCAAAAGACATTCTCAATCTAATGCAATATTTCATGTTTCATTAATTTATGAAAGCTTTTTATCAAAAATTCATATCTAAAGTTTAAATCTGAAACTTTGAATAAAATAGGGATAACCTCATTTACTAAGTCACATCTTCCGCCGGTGAAAAGGATGAGTTTATAAGAGAATACATTTGCACAAGACTAAGAGTGTGTTTGGACAATGGGACAAAAGTTTTGGAAAATGTTTTTTAAATCAACTCATTTTCTTCAAAATTAAGGAAAATGACTTCCCTTCAAAAATTAAGGAAAACATTTTCCAAAACTCTAATTCAATTTCAAATTACATTTTTTTTTGGGGAAAAACATCAATTTTAAAAAAAATATTTTCAATTTCAAAATTTTATTTTTTCACCCGATCCCTGACCCCCCCCCCCAACCCCAACCCCTCCTCAAAAAAATAATTTTGCTTTTTAAAAATATTTTCAACTTCAAATTTTTATTTTTAAACTCCTACCCACCCACCCACCCCTCTCATCCCCCGGCCAGCCCCCCCAACCTCAACCCCCAAAAAAATTAATTTTGTTTTTAAAAATACATCAACTTCAAATTTTTATTTTTTCACTCCTGCCCCCTCCCCCCACCCACTACCCCCACCCCAACCCCATCATCACCCCAAAAAAACAATAATTTTGCTTTTAAAAAATATTTTCAATTTCATAAATTATTTTTTACTCTAGTAAAAATAAAAAATGTCTCTTAAAAATAGTTTTCATTCATAAATTAAACACTAAAAATTATTTCCGAAAAATATTTTCTACTCACCAACCAAACATGAGAAAATAAGTTCAAAATCTACTTGTTTTCCAGGAAAACATTTCTACGGAAAACATTTTCTACGGAAAACATTTTCCTTCATACCAAACACACCTAAATAGTAATTTTCTAAGTATAAAATCAATTGTTTTTTCATGCCCTTTTATGTTAGCTCATATTTTAAGGGCGATGTAGCCAACTTTTACTTTTCGGCTTATTAATAAATGAATAAAAAACTATAATCAATATATTTTTAAATATTCTTTTTAAAACGCTTTTCTAATAAATATTTCTAGTAAGAAGCACATTTGTTTGATCAATAAATTAAAAAATACTTTGAATTATAATTAGTGTTTGATTAATTTTTAAAAAATATTCTAAGAGTTGTTTGGATGAATTTTTGTCCTTTTTAACTTAAAAATATGACGATAATAATAACATATTTGGTAAAATTCTATTAAATAAGGTTTTGGAGAAAGTAAAGTGTGTAAATTTTGTCACTATCTCCGAGATAGAGAGATTATTTCTCAATGATCCACGGCTCAAATTCATCAAATTCAAATAAATTAAACACTATAAAAATGCTTAAAACTATTTTGACTTAATATAAACTAATTCAAATAGGGTCTAAGTGTGATTTTTATTTTTTAAAGAACATGATTTTTTTTGTTCTGAAATTAATTTCTACTACTCGACAAAAAAAAACTTTTAAAATTGGAAGAGTATTCTGAAAGTAGGTTTTACTAATTCACCTTTAAATTAGGTGCAGATGATAAGTAGATTATTTTTGTAGATGACAAATAGAGTTTACTCCAACGATGGAGTATTAAATTGGTCCATATGGTGAAGAGTTTTTTATGAAAATCTCAGCCACATTATTGTAAGAAATTTCCAAGAAAATATTTTAAAGCAATTAAAGCTTTTTAAATTCATCACATCGAAAATCAAAATGAAAGATAAAAATGAAAGAATATTTTAAAAATAATCTTAAAGATTGAACAATAAAGTTAAAGTAAAGGACATGATAAACCCCACAACATTCCTATTTAGAGCCGATATACCCTCGTCCTCGTTATAAAAGTGACTCATACATATATTCATATTGTTATACATGAATCACATATACCCTTTTCCTCTAACGGAAGTAAAAAAATTCTATATTCTTTTAACAAAGTAATTCATATGGGGTATATTTTGTAACATCTCGTAACTCGAAATAGCTATGAATAAGCCAAGAAACAAAAAATAATTACTTTTGGAAATAAAGGAAAAAATTTGAAAAATATCCTAAGTTTAAAAAAGTGAGTTTTGATCATTTTCAAGCTGCCATAACTTCTAGCTCAGGAGGAGTTAGGGACACTTATTAATATGGATGGAAAGCCCTTGGGAAGATCTTTCCAAGGCGCCAAGTAAGCCTTAAGTCAGTTGTTAGAAGATTGAATACGCTTAGGGCTTGGGTGAAAAGAGAAGAGAAGAAGGAGAAAGAAGAAAAGACCAAGAACTCTTCAAAATGCCAAGATCGTTGAGTGGAATTCGTAGGGGGTGATCCCTATAAGATATGTGAGATCTTTCTGTGTTGGGTTCGTTCACCCACACACCAACATGTTTAATTCAACAAGTTTTGAATAGATTGAATGATAGATATTGAGGTTTTTGATGAACAATTGTTGAGTTCTTGTTGGTTGAGTTGTAGCATGCCTTTAGTTGTTTTAATTCGTGTTTCTGGACTGTTTTACGAGTCTAAACTATTGGGTATTGAGAATTTTAGTGATCCTAAGTGTTCGAAAAAAGATCCATGGAAGTTTAGAGTTGAAAATCGGAGAAGAAAAGTCAAAAAATCCGTCTGACAATCCCTGGGGCGCCGTGCCTACCAGAGCCCCTCAGGGTAGGCTCTGTCTGACAGGCCCTGGCGCGCCGCGCCAGCCAGGGCGCCTCACACCAGAGTCTGTCCGTCAGGCTCTGGCGCCCCGAGCCTCTCAGAGCGCCAAGGCCTCCTGAAGACCCCATTCTTTCCCTATCTTTTCATACTAGTTTCTAAGTGATGTACCTATAATTCCTAGTTAATTTCAATACTCTAAGGTACATCTAAACATCATGAAATTGCCATAAACATGAATCATGAACCTTGAATCTATAATTCAATTCAAGGCATGTTAGGATCAAGGTCAAGGAAGTTAAGAAGTCAAGTCTAAAGTTATGAAGTAAGTTAAAGTAAAGTTTCTTAAAGCTTCCAAGAGTCTTATTCAAACGTTTTAAGACTCAAGTTTCGAGTTAAAGAAAGAGTAAAAGTTGAAGTCTCTCCTTCAAAAGATATAAGGGAACTAAGTATTCCCTAAAGAGTTGATTTAGATCAAATGTTTCAAGTGAAGTAAAGAGTAAAGAGTTGAGTTCATTTCTCAAAAGATATAAGGGAACTAAGTTCCCTAAAAAGTTTATAAATATTTTTACATTTAAGTTAAGAGGAAACTAGGATTTCCCAACAGAGTTTTGAACAAGAAAATGGAACATTGATTCCAAGAGGGATTTCTAAAGTTAAAAAGGGTTGAGCAAATTATCTCAAAAAGAGATTATTTTAAGAGCATGAGCTAAAGTATATTTTGGGAGTAGTATTGAGCACCGATGTGGGGATGAGAGTTCATATTAACTCAAGTTCCCATGTAAATCATGTAGTCATCATGGATATTAATGAGTCATACTTTTAGATGATCACGTAAGTTTAGACAGTGGATCTACTAGGTTGAGGATGTTCTATGCGACGACAAAGTATATGATAGTTTTGGCAGTATGGGCGAGACGATGTATCACCACTTAGGCTCATAGTGGTGGTTGTCGGTTAGAGAAACTCTCACATAATTATATTACTTTCATATATAAGTAAAGTTGAGTTTGCTATTGCATTTTCTTTGATGAACTAAGTTACTTTGCTGTTTTACAAACTTTATATATATCGCATGTGATTTAAATTGCTTTATATTCATATATTGAGTTGAGTATTTCTAGAGTTTAGCAGAGCCAAGGTAAGTTAATCTTATTCTCATCAAACTTAAGTTGTTGTTAGCATTCCGACTCGCATACTCGTACATTCAATATACTGACGGCAGTTGGCCTGCATCATCTTATGATGCAGACACAGGTAACCAGGATTAGCATCCAGCGCCTTGTTGATCCAGTTGAGCATCAAGAGTAAGTGGTGAGCCTCCTTGCATCCGGAGGACCCTTTATTGCTTTCAGTATTTTCCTTATAGAATGTTGAGGGGTTTCTCCCAACATTCATCCTAGTTATTATAGAGGCTTCATAAATAGATATACAGTCAGATAATTCAGTTTTGGGTCTCTTTTTATTTATAAATATTTTATTTTGAGACTAAAGTGTCATTTTGGCCAGACTAATATAATTAAGTATTTTACTTGAGAATGTTTCTTAATTATAGTTGAGTTAAGCTAAGTCTTCCGTTGAGTTAAGTAAGTCAGGTCAAGGATTCGCTTAAGGTCAACAATGGTCATTGGGTGCCGGCCACGTCCAGGGTGTAAGCTCGGAGTGTGACATATTTGATCCTCCTCACACGTAATTATTTTTTTATTTTTTATTTCAACGATCAATTTAAATCTATTATTTTGATGGTCAAATTTATTCTTGTATCAATCATTTTCTTGCAAAATTAATTATAGATGCCTCAATTTTTTTTACAAATACAAAAATTAAATTACAATATAGTCATAAAAAATTGTTATAAATTTTTTTCATTACACTAAAAATAACAAGAATATGAAACTCAAATAATGATAATTATGGAAGTCAAAAATAATTTATGTATTAAAAATATTAAAATCTATCTTAAACTTTACTAGAAGATCATATATACATGAATTTTAAAAAAAAATTAAAGTCAAAAACCTAAATCTTAAACTAATTTTTTCACTTCCATTACATAGAAAGTATATGTGTATTTCTTATATGTGTCATTTATATAACGATAAGGGTTATAACTTATATATGAATTACTTTGATAACGAGTTATTACAAAGTTGAGGACCCTTTTACCTTAACAGAGGTAGGGGTGGAGCATGAATTTTTGATAAGAGGGTTAACATATGAAAAAATGGACATACGAAATAGCCGAAGGGGATTCGACATCTACTATATATACCTAAAATATTATTTTAACTATATAAAAATAATATAATTTTCCAACCGATGCTTGCATGAATGAGTAAACATGCTTGGATTATCAAGCTCGGCCTTGACACTTCTCCTCTTTACGCTACAAATCTCATTGCTCACTATGTATACTCTGCAATCCCAAACTCCCTTACCATTGCCCACAAGGTGTTCGACCAAGTGCCTCACAAAGACACAACCTTATGGACCTCTCTCATCTCATCCTACGCTCGTTCCAATCAACCCCACAAAGCCCTTCACCTCTTCTCCCTCATGCTCCACCAATCTCAATCCAACCCAGATACTGCTGCTCACCCCAATCACTTCGTCTTCACAGCTGTTGCTCGCGCCATTGCTTCTTCTCCACACAACTTCATATTGGGGCAAAACTTGCATGCCCATATTATGAAGTCTGGATTTTTGCCTGGGAATGTTGTTGTTGAGACTGCTTTTTTGGATTTGTATTCGAAATGTGGGGTAGTGGAATGTGCACGGATGGTGTTTGATGAAATGTGTAGGAGAAATTTGGTGACGTGGAACGCTGTGATTTCTGGGTATGTTCAGAATGGACGGGAGTGTGAAGGGTTGGAGTTGTTTTACCGAATGAAGTGTAGGGAGTTTTACATGCCTGATGAGTATAGTGTTGCTACTATTTTATCTGGTTGTGGCTATGTACGTGAGCTTCTTCTGGGAATGCAAGTTCATGGTTATGCGATTGTTAGTGGGTTTGAGTTCAGTTGTAGACATTCGATTGCTAATATGTATTTTTATTGTAGTAGAGTTGAACTGGCGGAGAAAGTTTTTGTTGGAACAGAGAGGGATGTTGTTTCTAAGCTTGTTAAAGTAAGGGGTTATGTATTTAATCATATGTATGCTGATGCTGTGAGATACATTTTGTCAATGGAGAATGCTGTTGAAATTTTAGTTATGGATCTGACTATTTTCGTGCCTCTACTATCTGCTTGCGCCAAGATGCGTTTGCTCAATGCCGGGAAGCAAGTCCATGGTCTCTTCATCACTTTGGTGGATTCATGTAAAACTGCTCGATTATTGGAAGAGAGCAGAGGGATTATTGGAAGTGCACTCATAGACATGTACAGCAAGTGTAGTGATATTGGTAAAGCGCAAAAAGTTTTTGAAAGTTGGCTACCTGAACGAGATGTTCCACTGTGGAATTCTTTGTTGTCTGGTTACATTAATAATGGACTAATCGAAGATGCCAAATCACTCTTTGAGCATATGCCCGAGAGAACTATTGTTTCTTGGACAAGCATGATGACAGGATATGTGCAAAAGGGCTTGCCCCGAGAAGGCTTAAATTTATTGGCTAAGATGTATTCTGGAGAAGAAAGAGATAGGATAGAAGGAAACTGCTTGACCTTTGTGGTAGCTCTTGAAGCATGTTCCCATCTAACAGATTTAGACAAAGGAAAGCAAATACATGCAAAAATTATTAGAGAGTTGCCGGATGCAGATGGCAATGTGGCTGTCGGAACAGCTTTAGTTGACATGTATTCAAAATCAGGTCACTTGTGTTACACATTACGACTTTTTGATGCGATGGAAGAGAAAAATGTTGTTTCATGGACTTCTGCAATCATGGGATTTGCTGTTCATGGATTTGCCTTCCAAGCCCTTGAACTTTTTCAGCGTATGGTAAACATGGGATTTAATCCCAATGAAGTGACATTTACTGCAGTACTAACTGCTTGCCGTCATTGTGGTTTAGTAGATGAGGGGATGCAATATTTTACGCTAATGAGGAAGCAGTATGGTTTGACCCCTGACGAAGAACATTATACATGTCTAATTGATTTATTGGGACGTAATGGAAGGCTTGAGGAAGCATGGCATTTGGTGGAGGGAATGGAAGAGAACCGTGTAAGTGATGAGTGCTCTAATGGTACCATTTGGGCTGCACTTCTAGGGGCCTGTCAGTTGTATGAAAACGTTGAAATTGGAAAGAAGGTAGCTGAAAAGCTGACGGAAAAGGAGATACAGATATCTAATGCTTCTATTGCACTATCTAATGTTTATGCAGCAGCTGGAATGTGGAATGAAGTGTACAGAGTGAGAGAGAGTTGGAGAATAAAAGGTCATGCTGATGGAGAGCCTGGTCTTAGCCGCATATGTACACAACCCCATTAATACGAAATTCTTAGACAGTGTTGTTGCCCATTTATGTAAATGGTGAGTCATTAGTGTTTTTTGCAATGATAAAAGTTATTTCAAGGTACAACATTTCCTTTGGTTAAGCAAAATGGGAGAACCTTTGGCTGCTTCCTTTTTCTTGTTGACTTCAAGGTATGCTACGATGTTTTATTGGCTCGTCTCAAGATGTATAATATCAGTTGTACATGTTGACTTGTAACTATTTGACATATTACTTCTTCGTTCCCTTGTTTTATTGATAGAAGAATACATTTTGAGTAATTTCTCTGCACAAGATTCTCAGAATTTTCATAAACTGATGGACTATCTTGATGCAGTTTTTGTACAATCAACAATTCAATAAGATTTAATTTATGTATTACTAATACTTGTACTACATTATATTATTTAATACCCCCAACGGAACGACTAAACAAGTCATACTTATACTGTGATTATTTTCTTAATTCGTCCTACCAAATGACCCCTATAAATGTGTGTATAAAGAGAAGACATTGAAAGTATTGCAACCAAATAAACATAAGAAATCGAACTTTAGATGGGCGCCTAATTGTTTTCACTAAATTCTCTCTACCAAAAGAATGTGTCCACCATATTCTGCGGGAACTTCAATGGAAAAAAAACATCCAACATTTCTCCCTCCTCCTAAAAATAGCATAAACATATTTCTAGGTTTTCCCTTTTTAGACAGCCTAATTAGCTATCTATCTATCTATCTCTATATCAACAAAATTTGTAAAGGAAAATACGATTGCCTAAACCAGAATTTGTAGATTATAGAATTGTACTCGTTGGATATTTAGAAAATTAAAAAAGAAAACATGGGTTGTTTTTCATGTTTTTCATCACAAGAAAAGAAGGCATTCAAAAGAATACATAGCAAAAGTAAAGAAACATCTGATGTTGTTCGTCAAAGAGAAACTCTCTTGCATCAACAACAACAACAACAACAACAACGTCCACATTCATTATCGAGGCCAAAGCCACAGCAGGACCAGCGTTCTCATTCGCAACCTTTATCTGGTATATTTTTCTTCATAACTTCAAATGTAACATAAAAATGTTTTACCTTAAAAGTTAAAGGTGGAGGGTGTAATTACCACCTGAGCAACCCCGTCTCATCGGAGGCCGGAGCTATTATGTAGCATATTATAAGAATATGGGGAATATTGTAACCATAAAACAAGATGAATTTTTTGAAGACAAGTTAGAATAAAACAGTAAAGCAGAGGGAGACGGTTGTAGACATAAAATACAGACATAATATATAAACGTGTCCTTTAACTTAACCTGATTTTACATTTATGCCCTTGCACTTTGGATGTCCACAAGTATATACTTAAACTTGTATAAAATTGAACAAACAGACACATGAGTCCTATGTGGCATAATACACGCAAGACAACATGTAGGATGCACATTGCCATGTAGGATGCCACATAATAAATGTGTGTTTATTTGATCGACGTGTGTGAGGGCATACATGTGAAATGAAGCCAAGAAATGACATATTTATGCATTATGTCTAAAATAAATAAGTGATTCTCTATGGTTACAGATTAGTTTTAGCTTTCTTAATACATAAATCTTCTGCAGAAAATACTAGAAAAGTTCCAGCAGAAACCACACACCAAAAGTCTTCTAAAAAAGGCGAAGGCCAGAACATTGCAGCTCAAACATTCACCTTCAGGGAACTGGCAACAGCTACGAAGAACTTCCGATCAGAATGTCTGATAGGAGAAGGTGGATTTGGACGTGTTTACAAGGGCCACCTTAGCAAAACTGACCAGGTACTTCAACATTTCAAAAAATCTGCTATCATTTTGTCGTAAAACTGTACTAATCATCACTTCATTTTGGTCCAGACTGTAGCAGTGAAACAGCTTGACCGCAATGGATTGCAAGGAAACCGAGAATTTCTTGTGGAGGTGTTGATGTTGAGCCTTCTGCACCATTCAAATCTTGTAAATCTAATTGGCTATTGTGCTGATGGAGATCAAAGACTTCTTGTTTATGAGTACATGTCATTGGGATCTTTGGAGGATCATCTGCTTGGTATTTATCTTTTTCCTTAAGTCTTATTACTCTACGTGCCCCACTTGTGGAACTATACTGAGTATGTCGTTGTTGTTGTTGCTGTTGTTCTTATTACTCTACCGGCATTTGAAATTTGCTATTGTGATAGTAAAACAATATCTGTATAATCGTTTAATTATTCTAATTCCCTTGCTGCAATATAAGGCTGAATACTAGCGTAATGAAATGGCGTCATAGCATTAAATTCCGTTTCCTGTATACTAGCTATGTGTTTAACTTTGTTTACTGAAGCAACATATACTATCAAACTAATGAAGAATCGTATATATATGTGTGTGTGTGTTTCTTCAGATCTTGAACGAGATAAACTTCCACTAGATTGGTTCACAAGGATGAAAATAGCATTACATGCTGCAAAAGGACTCGAATATTTACATCATAGAGCCAATCCACCAGTCATATACCGTGACTTGAAGTCCTCCAACATCTTGCTGGATAAGGAACATAATGCAAAACTGTCAGATTTCGGGTTAGCCAAGGTTGGACCTACAGGGGAAAACACACATGTATCATCAAGAGTCATGGGAACATACGGTTATTGTGCTCCTGAGTACCAACAAACTGGCAAGCTGACTATCAAGTCTGATGTCTATAGCTTTGGTGTAGTTTTATTGGAGCTAATTACGGGCAGGAGAGCAGTTGATATCACAAGATTTGGGCATCAGCAGAACTTAGTTACCTGGGTAAGCGAAACATTTCTCCTTCCTTTCTGCTTTGACCTTTATGACGAAATATACACCATTCAATATTACATGATCCAACACCAGTAGTGTTTACCGAGCCAGATTGCAGAAATCTATGTTTCTTTCCTATCTAAAATGCTGTCATAAATTAATAAGGATTGGAGAAATGCTCCTTAACTTTTGGGCTACTGCTATTTTTGCAAATATAACTTTCCGACAAAGAAGATTCATTTCATAGCATGTGGCTCCGATCCGCCACTGGTATTGATCATGACTGATAACTGAATGACATAGTTCCTAATATTTCTTTTTCCCTCTTGAGGCTAATGTTCGATTTACTTCTAAATTCAACGGGTTTATTAAAAGACCATGTTGTGTTGTCCTACTCTCCGCTTTTTAAGCAAAAAGATATGTTTCTTATGCTTCTTCCAGGCTGAACCCATATTCAAAGACACAAAGAGACACACTGAACTGGCTGATCCACTCCTTGGAGCGAATTTCCCAAGGAAAAGTTTCAGTCAAGCTGTTGCTATTGCATCTATATGTCTGCAAGATGATCCAGTAGTCCGTCCTCTGATTAGTGATGTGGTCACTGCACTCAGTACCCTTTCAACACCTGAAACAGAATTGGTTTCACCATTCGCTTCTCCAACTCGAGCACCATCCCCAATGCATATGTCAACTGAAGACAACATAATATCTACAAGAGAATGCCAAGATGAAGTCGCAGAAGCTATAGAATGGGGTTCAAATTCAAGAAAACAGAATGCAGGATCACTAGCATCTTGTGGTTCTTCAGTGTGACATCCACATTTCGGTTAGTCACTCCATAACAGACTTAGGTAAACAAAGATGATCATGTTGCTTCAGCCATCCAGAGATGCTGTTAAGTGATCATCTAGTAGTACTTCAAATATTGTGTATCTTACAAAAATGGACAATATGTAACAGCCACTTTAGCAGGGAATACAAAGAAATGATGTATACTAGCTCGCAGAATGAAGAATCGACATCGATTTAAGTTATATACATTGATTGTGTAGATTCTTTTAGTAATACTAATTTGTGTAGTGATTTAACTCGATAATATAATCACGACTCACACGACAATAAAGAGTACAATGTACTCCCTCCCTCCATTTTTATTTGTCACGTTGCGCTTTTCAAAAGTCAATTTGACTAATTGTCAAAGTTAAATTAGATAACATTAATTCGATATTTTAAACAAAAAATTTAGATATTCAAAAATTATATGAAAAGTACTATAAATTGCAATTTTTCGCATATCAATATGATTAAAAAATACATTTTAAAATGTTAATCAAAGTTATTATAATTTCACTCTAAAAATAAAAACCATGAAAAAATAGTGATGTCAGAAAATCAATATTCAGTTTTCTCGTTCTTTTAACATAACTTCTTTCGATTCTCCTTTTATGTAGTTTATTTTCCTTATTTTAAAAATAGTTTGTGATGTTCATTTATCAAAAATTGAATAGATTAATATTAATTCATATGTAAATTCAAACCTATAATTAGAATTATCATTTTTATTTATAATTTCTTAAAGGACGTATAAAAGAAAATGTAGACAACAAATATGAAAATTAAAAAGGCTGCAAATTGATTTTCTCCTGTTCTTCTTTCAACAATTTCACAACACTTACATTCATTAAAAAAATTGTTCTAAAATAAGAAAAAATAACGAAAAGAACATTAATGATCTTGATGAATAATTCCATAAATTTTGACATTATTTTTATGAAAATCCAAAAATAAAAGGCATCCATAAACACACACACGTGTATATATATATACTAGTTTTTGAGCACGTGCATTCCACGTGTATTCTAGGCTAAGTAATAATTTATTAAAATAATATTAGAATAAATGTGTGATGAGTTAAATGAACTTTTGAAAGGGATATAGGTTACCTTTTGCCTGAAACTTATTCAAAGTCCTTTCATAATCGAATTTAACAGAAATAATTAGTTAAAATGTATATATAATATCAAATGTAACATGACAAACTATTAAGATCAACGTGCTTCGATGCCACATCAAATTAGACAAAGAACTTCAAACAATGAATCAATCCTCTAAATACAAGTTCATCTACAATATATCATCTCATATATAATAAAAATTATCTATTGTAATTCATGTAATTACACATTCACATGTAACTCGAATTAAAGCTTAATAGCATAAAGACATAACAACTTTACTAATCAACATCACCTGGGGGTAAACTACCACAAAATACATTCTTGACAAAATATCAAAATTATTGCTTCATTGTATTGCTGTCTCAAATCTGCAGATAGCTAGATAGACTTTAATCTATATATTAGTATGTATATATCATACAAGTTAAAGAATCTAGTTTTCAATCATGTGAAATAATTTGAGTAACAATATACTTACTCGAACTATTGTGTGAATCAATTGGAACTTCATCTTATGCTTTATCCAGATGTGTTATACATATTATATAAAATTTAATAAATTACATGAAAAGCTTTTTAACCGATTAGAATCAAAAGAAACAGTAAATTTTAAATAATGGGATAAGATCATATAATTGTACACTAATGACTCGATAGATTCATGAACTTCACGTTAAAGTTTTTTCAATTTATTGATTTATTTATTTAAAGATAAATGTATTATTCGATAGATATTATAAAATGGTAGTGTTTAGATATGGATAAAAATGTCTCATAAGGAAGGTAACTTTAGTCTATATATTCGTGAATAGGGGAAAACGAACCAATATTATTTTTTTTTAACAATTATTGAAAATTGAATATATATATATATATATATATATATATATATATATATATATATATATATATATAAAAGTAACATCAAGAATTTGAATAGGCTTTATTAAGTTTACAAATTAATTATTTTTTGAAATGTAATTAAACATTATTGTTAGAAGTTAAATTATTAATATAAATGTATATACTATGGGGGCATGATCGTAATCCAACTTTGAAGGTACCCCATATCAATGTATTTATTTTTTAAAAATTACATTAATATTATTAAATACTATGTTTCAAATTGTAACATCTCGTATTCTAGATAAACTAAGGTTAAGCTAAGAAAAACAAGAAGAATCAAATTTGGAAATAAGTAAGGAAATCTAGAAATTTCCAGATCTCAAAAGTGAGTTTTGGTCATTTTCAAATGGCAATAATTCCCAGCTCAGGAGGAGTTTGGGTGAGTTCTTTATACGGATGGAAATCTCATCGGAAGATCTTTCCAACGACGCCAAGTTTGCGAATTTCTGAGGTTGTATGAGGGAGATATGACTTTCGTAAGTTGGGCCGTTGAGCAGGAAAAATTCCAAATCCGGATTTGTTAAGGGTGTTTTGGTCTTTTCCTACGTTAATTATTAAATTAGTTTTTGGGGTAATATTTTGGGGTCTAAACTGATCCCATTCAGTTTACACACTTGGAGGGCTTTGAGAGAAAGGAGAAAAGAGGAGAAGGGTGAAGAAGACGCAAGAACGCTAAGAATTCGTTCGTGGATTTCGTCGGGGTGATCCCTAACAAGGTATGTGAGATCATTCGGTGTTGGATTATTTCACCCACCCTCCAATTTGATTCATTACTGAAATTTATAGTTAATCGAGTTCCTTGAAGTTCTTGATGAAAAGTTTGAAGTTCTTGTTGGTTGAATTGTTGTTGATCTCTGCTAGTTTTAATCCATGTTTTCCGGACTGTTTTTGGGTCTAAACTATTGGCTAATAAGTTATTTAGGGATCCTAAGTGTTTGGGGCGGGATCCATGGGAGTTTGGGAAGGTTTAGAGATGAAAAACGAAGAAGAAAGTCGGAAAATCCGTTGGAGAGATGCTGGGGCGCCGAGCCTCCAAAGCGCCTAAGGACAGAGTCTGTCCGTCACGCTCTGGCGTGCCACGCCTCTCAGAGCGCCTGAGGACAACCTCTGTTCGTCAGGCTATGGTGCTCCGCGCCTCTCAAAGCACCAGGACCCCCTGGAGACCCCGTTCTTTCCCTATCTTTTCGTACTAGTTCCTAGGCGATGTACCCTTCATTCTTAGTTGATTCCAACACTCTAGAGTACATCTAAATATCATGAAATCATCCATAAACATGAGATCATGATCCTTGATTCCATAATCCAATTCAAGGAAAGTTAAGATCAAAGTCAAGGAAGTTAAGAGCCAAATCTAGGAGTTAAGAAGCAAGTCAAAGTAAAGTTATCAAGTTTTCTGAAGTCTTTCACAAACGTTTTCACTTTGTTTTAAAGACTTAAAGTTAAAGTCAAGAAAGAGTAAAGAGTTGAGTTCATTTCTCAAAAGCTATAAGGGAACTAAGTATTCCCTGTTACAGTTTGAAGTAAGCAAATAGTTACAAGTTGAGTTCACTTCTCAAGAGTTATAGGAGAACTAAGTAGTCCCTAAGGATTTAAACAAAATGCTTTCAAACTTTTGAGAAGGAAGGGAAGCTAGACTTCCACAGAGCCTATGACTAGTTTTAATAGAAGAAAGATGAAACTATGATTTCCAAGAGAGCTTTTTAAAAAGCTAAGTTTTGAGCGCTAATCTCAAACCACAGAATCAATATGTTTTTAAACATAAGAGCCAGTTTATTTTTTAGAGTAGTACTGAGCACCGATATGGGGGAGAGTTCAGATAACTCACAGCCCCCATAAACCATGTTAGCCACCATGGATAGAAAATTGTCATACTTCTTAGATGATTCCTTTTCACAGTTTACTAGTGGATCCATTAGGAAGTTCAGGTCTTATACCTTTGACCGAGTATAGGACGCGCTGGCAGCATGCGGTAGACCGCTGTATCATCACTGTAGTTCTTAAGTGATTGTTCTCAATTAGAGAATCTCCCTCAGGTAAATTGTACTTTTATACACATCAGTATTGTATTTTCATAATACATCAGTATTGTATTTTATATACATCTTAGACATTATTGTGTACTTGTATATATATACTCAAAGGTTTAAGCATGTTTTTAGTCAGTATTTCTTTATATTGCATTTATTTTAACTGCACATATTGAATAAGAGTTAGTAGATCATGAGTTGAACAGAACCAAGGTAAGTATTCATTTTTACTCCCTTTCAAGCCTAAGTTTTGTTTAGCTTTCCAACTCGCATATCGTACATTCAATGTACTGATGCCAGTTAGCCTGCATCATTTTATGATGCAGACGCAGGTAACCAGGATCAGCACGCGGCATTTCGTTGATCCACATTGAGCTCCAGAGTCAGTGGTGAGCCTCCTTGCATTTCGGAGGACATCCATTTATTTTGTTTTTAGTAGTTTAGTTTTAGGATGTTGTGGGGTCTGTCCCAACATCCCTCTTCAGTCAGTTTAGAGGCTTCGTAGACACTAGTATTTTAGTTTAGAGTTTATTGTTGCTTGTTGAGACTTAAATGCCATCATGGTCAGATATTATATGAAGTACTTTCCTTTAAACATGTCTTATTTAGTCTTCCGCAGAGTTAAGTAAGCCAGACCAAGGGTTTTCTTGAGGTCCAGCAATGGTCTTCGAGTGTCAGTCCCGCCCAGGGTGTAGGCTTGGGGCGCGACAAACTTGGTATCAAAGCCAGATTTTCAAGAGTCCTAGGGAGTCTATGAAGCCGTGTCCGTAGAGTCTTAGTCATCGGTGTGAAGCGCGCCACATCTATGATTAGGAGGCTACAACATTTAGAAATGTTTCCCTTCTTTCATTTTCCTTTCGTGCGAAGAGTTTATCCCTAAAGTCTCTCTCTAATTCGTGCTTACACATATTTTTCAGATCATCATGCCTCCAAGAAGATCATTCAGAGGTCTACCACGAAGGAATGTGGAGGAACAAGAGGTTCCAAATGCACTAGAGGTGCAACTGAGGATCCGGAGAATGAACCCTCCTAGTTTCACTGGATCAAGCCCTACTGAGGATCCGGAGAACTTTGTGGAGGAGTTAAAGAAGGTGTTTGAGGTAATGCATATGGTAGATGTTGAGAGGGTTGAATTGGCTGCATATCAACTAAAGGGTATGGCTAGAACCTGGTTTGATCAATGAAAGGATGGTAGAGCTGAGGATGCACCACGTCCAAGTTGAGCTTGCTTCGAAAAAGCCTTATTGGAAAGGTTCTTTCCTCGCGAACTGAAGGAAGCCAAGGTGAGGGAGTTCCTTACTCTGAAACAGGACTCCATGAGTGTACATGAGTATGGGATGAAGTTCACCCAGCTATCTCTCTATGCTCTGTAGATGGTGAAAGACATGAGAAGCAGAATGAGTCTGTTTGTTGCAGGATTGCGTCGCGCTTCAAGTAAGGAAGGTAGGGCTACCATGTTGATAGGTGACATGGACATATCCAGGTTGATGGTATATGTTCAACAAGATGAAGAAGAAAAGGTGAAGTATAAATAAGAGTACCGAAATAAGAAGGCCAAAATTGGGAATGAGTCTGGCCAACAGAAAGGTGGTTCAAGCCGACCACAATTCCAGAAACCAAAGGGTCATGTAACATCATCTGCTAGTGCACCTGCACCCAGAAACCGAAGTGAGTATAGTGGCCAAAATTCGTAACACTTCAAGGCTAGGCCGGCTCAGTCTCAAGGTAGTGTGGCGCAAGGAGGTACTAAGCCTCCTTCCTGCACCAAGTTTGGTCAGAATCACTCTGACATCTGCCGTGAAGGCTTCACAGGTTGTTTTAAGTGTGGTCAAGAGGTTCACTTCATAAGAGAGTGCCCCAAGGACAAGCAAGGCGGTGGAAATCTGGGCAATAGAGCTCAATCTTCATAAGTTGCTCCACCAAACAGGGCTGTACCTAGGGGAGCTGTTTCTGGTACAGAAGAAGGAACAAGCCGCTTGTATGCTCTTAATAATTGCCATGAACAAGAGAATTCGCCAGATGTTGTCACTAGTATGATTCGAGTCTTTGACTTTACTGCTTATACATTACTAGACCCAGGAGCTAGTTTATCTTTTATAACTCCTTATATTGCTATGAACTTTGAGAAATCTCCTGAGCAACTTAGCAAACCATTCAGTGTATCCCCACCTGTTGGTGAATCCATTCTAACAGAAAGAGTCTATCGTTATTGTCCTATTTTCGTTAGTTATAAGAGTACCTTAGCTTATTTAATAGAGTTAGACATGATATCTTTTGATGTCATTCTAGGTATGGACTGGCTCCATGCCTGTTATTTATCAATAGATTGCAGAACTTGAGTTGTCAAGTTTCAGATTCCTAATGAGCCAATCATAGAGTGGGCTAGTAGTTCAGCAGTGCCTAAGGGTCGCTTTATTTCGTACCTTAAAGCGAGAAAGTTAGTTTCTAAAGATGTATCTATCACTTAGTAAGAGTTAATGACTCAAGTTTTGAGGTACCTTCCCTACAGTCAGTTCCTATTTCCATAAGTCTTTCCTGATGACTTACCTGGAGTCCCTCCCAAAAGAGAGATAAACTTCGGCATAGACATCATCCCAGATACTCATCTTATCTCTATTCTACCATACATAATGGCACCAACAGAGAAAAGAGCTAAAGGAGCAGATGATCTATTAGATAAAGGCTTTATTCGACCAAGTGTTTCACCTTGGGGCGCTCCGCTCTTGTTTGTTAAGAAGAAGGATGGGTCCCTCAGGATGTGTATAAATTACCGTCAGCTGAATAAGGTTACCATCAAAAATAAATATCCTCTTCCAAGGATAGATGAATTTTTTGATCAACTTCAGGGTGCTTCTTGTTTTTCCAAGATTGACCTCAGATCAGGCTATCATCAGTAGAGAGTAAGGGAATGTGATATTCCCAAGACAACAACTTTTTAAACAAGGTATGGGCATTATGAATTTTTGGTTATGTCCTTTGGTTTGACAAATGCACCTGCAGCTTTCATGGATCTTATGAACAGAATCTTCAAGCCTTATTTAGATCTGTTTGTCATCGTCTTCATTGATGACATACTGATTTATTCAAGGAATGAAGAAGATCATGCCAGTCATCTAAGGGTTTTTATTCAGACGTTGAGAGATAAGGAGTTGTATGTCAAGTTCTCCAAATGTGAGTTTTGGCTTATGTATGTGCCATTCTTAGGCCACATTGTTTCTAGTGAAGGTATTAGAGTTGACACTCAGAAGATTGAGGCAGTTCAGAGTTGGCCTAGACCCATATCTCCAACAGATATAAAGAGTTTATTGGGTTTGGCTAGCTATTATAGGAGATTTATTGAAGGATTCTCATCTATCTCCTCTCCTTTGACCAAGTTAACCCAGAAGACAGTCAAGTTTCAATGGTCTGAAGCTTGTGAGAAAAGCTTTCAAGAGTTGAAAAGAAGATTGACTACCGCTCCGGTTTTGACCTTACCAGAGGGTATTTAAGGCTTTGTGGTGTATTGTGATGCATCAAGAGTTGGCCTGGGCTGTGTATTAATACAGAATGGCAAGGTTATAGCTTATGCTTCCAGGCAGTTGAAAGTTCATGAGAAGAATTATCCAACTCATGACTTAGAATTGGCTGCAGTAGTGTTTGCATTGAAGATATGACGTCATTATTTATATGGTGTTCATGTGGATATATTCACTGATCACAAGAGCCTCCAATATGTGTTCACTCAGAAAGAGCTCAACCTCAGACAGAGAAGGTGGTTGGAATTACTCAAGGATTATGACATGAGTATTCTTTACCACCCAGGTAAGGATAATGTGGTTGTTGATGCGTTAAGAAAGTTGTACATGGGAAGTACTTCCCATGTCGAAGAAGAAAAGAAGGAGTTAGCAAAAGATGTGCACAGACTTGCACGTTTGGGAGTCAGGCTTATGGATTCCACAGAAGGAGGCATAGTGGTAACAAATGGGGTTGAATCATCATTAGTATCAGAGTTGAAAGAGAATCAAGACCAAGACCCTATTTTTCTTGATTTGAAGGCAAGTGTCCATAACCAAAGAGTATTGGCCTTTGAACAAGGGGGAGATAGTGTGCTCAAGTATTAAGGTAGATTATGTGTACCTAAGGTGGATGGACTCCAAGAGAGGATCTTGGAGGAGGCTCATAGCTCCAGATATTTCATTCATCCAGGTTCCACCAAAATGTACCATGATTTGAGAGAGGTATATTGGTGGGAAGGCATGAAGAAAGATATTGCTGAGTTTGTTTCCAAGTGTTCAAATTGTCAGCAATTGAAAGTGGAACACCAAATGCCTGGAGGTTTAGCTCAGAATATAGAGCTTTCGTAATGGAAGTGGAAGATGATTAATATGGACTTCATCACAGGTTTTCCAAGATAGCGAAGGCAACATGATTCCATTTGGGTGATTGTCAACAGAATGACAAAGTCAACCCATTTCTTGCCGGTCAAGACTACCTATTCGGCTGAGGATTATGTTAAGTTGTACCTTCAGGAAGTGGTAAGACTTCATGGAGTTCTGGTATCCATTTTTTCACATAGAGGTTCACCATTTACTGCACAATTCTGAAAATCTTTCCAGAAAGGTTTGGGTTCCAAGGTGAATTTGAGCACTGTTTTTCATCCTCAGAAAGATGGACAAGCATAGCGTACTATCCAAACCTTAGAAGATATGTTGAGAGATTGTGTGATCGACTTCAAGGGAAATTGGTATGATCACCTACCTCTCATTGAGTTTGCTTACAACAATAGTTATCATTCGAGCATCCAAATGGCCCCATATGAAGCTCTTTATGGGAGAATGCAGATCTCCTATTAGGTGGTTCAAAGTTGGCGAAGCAGGGTTGATAGGACCAGATTTAGTTCACCAAGCTATGAAGAAGGTGAAAGTGATTCAAGAAAGGTTGAAGACAGAACAAAGTCGTCAAAAGTCCTACGCAGATGTTAGAAGAAGGCCATTAGAGTTTGAGGTAGATGATTGGGTGTATCTTAAGGTTTCACCTATGAAAGGAGTTATGAGGTTTGGTAAGAAGGGGAAACTTAGTCCCCAGTATATTGGATCTTATAGAATCTCCAAGAGAATGGGCAATGTGGCTTATGAGTTGGAACTACCCCAAGAGTTAGAAGCGGTTCATCTGGTATTCCATATTTCTATGTTAAAGAAGTGTTTGGGTAATCCTTCATTGATAGTACCAACAAAAAATGTGGGGATTAAGGATAACTTATCCTATGAGGAAGTTCTGGTCCAGATTTTGGATCGACAAGTTCACAAGTTGAGGACAAAAGAAGTTGCTTCAGTCAAGGTCCTTTGGAGGAACCAATTTGTTGAAGAAGCGACTTCGGAAGCAGAGGAGGATATGAAGAAGAGATATCCACATCTCTTTGAATCCGGAGAGAATGCAAATCAAGGTACTAAACTCTCTTCTTAGCACTTTATAATATTATGCATAAGCAAGTTACTACTTACTTTTGTGGTTGAGTGTTGAAATGATATTACTATCCTTAGGTTAGAGAAAGAATTCTCATTCGAGGATGAATCTTCCCAAAGGGTAGATATTGTAACATCTCATATTCTATATAAACTAAGGTTAAGCTAAGAAAAATAAGAAGAATCAAATTTGGAAATAAGTAAAAAAATCTGGAAAATTTCCAAATCTCAAAAGTGAGTGTTGGTCATTTTCAAATGGTCATAATTCCCAGCTCAGGAGGAGTTTGGGTAAGATTTTATATGGATGGAAATCTTGTCGAAAGACTTTCCAACGACATCAAGTTTGTGAATTTCCGAGGACGTATGAGGGAGATATGACTTTCGAAAGTTGGGTTATTGAGCAGGGAAAGTTCCAAATCTGAATTTGTTAAGGGTGTTTGGTCTTTTCCTAAGTTAATTATTAAATTCATTTTTGGGGTAATATATTGGGGTCTAAACTGATCCCATTCAGTTTACACACTTAGAAAATAATCTAGGGCTTTGAGAGAAAGGAGAAAAGAGGAGAAGGGAGAAGAAGACGCAAGAACGCCAAGAATTCATTCGTGGATTTCATCGGGAGTGATCCCTAACAAGGTATTTGAGATCATTCGGTGTTGGGTTCTTTCACCCACTCTCCAATTTGATTCATTACTGAAATTTATAGTTAATTGAAAAGAAATCTTGAAGTTCTTAATGAAAATTTTAAAGTTTTTGTTGGTTGAATTGTTGTTGATCTCTGTTATTTTTAATCCATGCTTACAGGCTGTTTTTTGGTCTTAAATATTAATAAGTTATTTAGGGATCCTAAGTTTCTGGGGTGGAATCCATTGGAGTTTGGGAAGGTTTAGAGATAAAAAACGAAAAAGAAAGTTGGAAAACCCGTTGGAGAGATGCTGGGGCGCCGCGCCTCCAAAGTGCCTCAAGGCAGTGTCTGTCTGTCACGCTCTGGCGCACCGCGCCTCTCAGAGCACCTGAGTACAGCCTCTGTCTGTCAGGCTATGGCGCTCCGCGCCTCTCAGAGCGCCAAGACCCCCTCGAGACCCCATTTCCCCCCCTATCTTTTCGTACTAGTTTCTAGGCAATGTACCCTTCATTCTTAGTTGATTCCAACACTATAGAGTACATCTAAACATCATGAAATCATCCATAAACATGAGATCATGATCCTTGAATCCATAATCCAATTCAAGGAAAGTTAAGATCAAAGTCAAGGAAGTTAAGAGACAAATCTAGGAGTTAAGAAGCAAGTCAAAGTAAAGTTATCAAATTTTTTAAAATCTTTCACAAAAGTTTTGACTTTGTTTTAAAGACTTAAAGTTAAAGTCAAGAAAGAGTAAGAGTTGAGTTCATTTCTCAAAAGGTATAATGGAACTAAGTATTCCCTAAGAGTTAAAGTTTCAAGTAAGCAAAGAGTATCAAGTTGAGTTCACTTCTCAAGAGTTGTAGGGGAACTAAGTAGTCCCTAAGGATTTAAACAAAATACTTTCAAACTTTTGAGAAGGAAGGAAAGCTAGACTTCTACGGAGCCTATGGCTAGTTTTAATAGATGAAAGAGAAAACTATGATTTTCAAGAGAGACTTTTAAAAAGCTATGTTTTGAGTACTAATCTCAAACCACAGAATCAGTATATTTTGAAATATAAGAGCCAGTATATTTTTGGGAGTAGTATTGAGCACCGATATGGGGGAGATTTCAGATAACTCACAGCCCCCATAAACTAGTTTAGCCACCATGGGTAGAAAAAGGGTCATACTTTTTAGATGATTCCTTTTCACAGTTTACTAGTGGATCCATTAGGCAGTTCAAGTCTTACACCTTTGGCCGGGTATAGGATGCGCTGGCAGCGTGCGGTAGACTGTTGTATTATCACTGTAGCTCTTAAGTGATGGTTGTCAGTTAGAGAATCTCCCTCAGGTAAATTGTACTTTTATACACAGCAGTATTATATTTTCATAATACATCAGTATTGTATTTAGTATTGTATTTAATATGCATCTCAGACATTATTGTGTACTTGTATATATATACTCAGAGGTTTAAGAATGTTTTTAGTCAGTATTTCTTTATATTGCATTTATTTTAACTATGTATATTGAATAAGAGTTAGTATATCATGAGTTGAACAGAGTCAGGGTAAGTATTCATGTTGAAAAGACACTAACTACTTTCCATACCTCTAATATGATATTACAACAGCAATATCGTGAAAAAGGTGTTCAGAAATACGTTGAACTGATCGCATGCCTTCTGGTGGCTGAGCGACATAATGACCTTTTAATGAAAAATCATGAAGCTCATACCACTGGAAGTGCTCCATTGCCAGAGGCACATGAGGCAGAAAAACACAGTCAGTCTAAGATAAGACAAAATGATCGGGTTCATGATAATGCACTTGGACGTGACAAGGACAAATGATGATATAATAATCGTTGAGGTGATAGTCATAACAAAAGAGAGAACAATTGTCAAAATAATCCTTCTAAAGAAAAAGACGATCACTGTCATCTTTGTGACCTTAAAGACCACTAGAAAAATGAATGTCGGGCACCTGGGCATTCAGGTTGTATCAAAATTCCTTCAAAAGGAAAGGAAATAAAGATGGTGCCTCCTCTTCTAATGCCGGGTGGAGTCACATATGACTGATGATGTTCAGGCAGGATATTCTAAAAAATATGATGAGAATGTTGAGGCAAACTTAGCTTTGAAAGATGATGTTTTTTATGGGCTTGATGATATTACTCATCTGGAAGTTGAGGACTTCTTTGGGGATCGCAACCGAGAAATTGAGCTAGGAAATGAATAATATTTTTATGTATTTTTAATATCGTAATTAAAGTGTATGTACTTAAGATTTCTTTTGTTAAATTTTGTACTTCTTATTATGTTTTTTTATTCTTATGAAATAAAATGATCCAGTCTTCAGTTGGATCCAATACGAGTAGTAGAGATATGTGTCTTGTGGACAGTGCCACAACTCATACGATACTAAGAGAAAAGAAATATTTCTCTCATTTAGTAATGAGAAAGGCATATGTTAATACAATACGTGATAGTACAAAATTGATTGAGGGCTCTGAAAGAGCAGCCTTATTACTACCTGGAGAAACATTATTGATAATTGACAATACATTGTATTGTAGTAAGTATCATAGAAACTCGTTAAGTTTCAAGGTTATTCGTACATGTTGAGACTGCGAATGAGGAAAAGGTTCAATACCTTTATATTACTACGATAAATATGGAGAAGAAAATTGTGCATGAAAATTTGTCTGCACTTTCTTCTAGATTGTATCATACAAATATTGGTACAGTTGAATCACATGTCATAGTAAACAAAAGGTTTACTGATTCTAATGATTTTATCATTTGGCATGACCGGTTGGACCATCCCATTTGTAATTGATGCG
This sequence comes from Solanum sitiens, assembly GCA_016801875.1. NCBI lineage: Eukaryota > Viridiplantae > Streptophyta > Magnoliopsida > Solanales > Solanaceae > Solanum > Solanum sitiens. Next base: position 2,985,721 of record JABWTJ010000034.1, read on the forward strand.
CAAAGTAATTGAGAATTCATATGGGCATACTTTGAAGAACCAAAATGTTCTTCAATCAAAGAAATTCTCTGTGTTTCTTGTTCATAAGGGAAGTTGGTTATCAAACCATCACTGGCTAAGGTTAGGATGGAATCCCCTGCATTTCTGGAACGGATACATGGTGATATATGTGGACTTATTCATCCTATATGTGGACCATTTAAATATTATATGGTCTTGATAAATGCATCTACAAGATGGTCACATGTGTGCTTATTGTCAACTTGCAATATGACTTTTGCGAGGTTGTTGGCTCAAATAATAAGATTAAAAGGACAATTTTCAGATTATGCAATAAAGATAATTCGTCTTGATAATGCTGGTGAGTTTACATCTCAGGCATTTAATGATTATTGTTTATCCACTGAAATAACGGTTGAACATCCCGTTGCACATGTTCATACTCAAAATGGTCTAGCAGGTCATTGATAAAACGTCTCCAATTGATAGTTAGACTATTGTTGATGAGGTTAACGTTGTCTGTTACAGCTTGGGGGCATGCTATTTTGTATGCAGCAGCACTTGTGTGCATAAGGCCAACCAGTTATCATGACATTTTCCCATTGCAATTGGTTTTTGGTCAGGAGAAAAACATTTCCCATCTTAGAATCTTTGATGTGCGGTATATGTTCTTATTGCTCCACCACAACGCGAAAAGATGGGTCCTCAAAGAAGGTTGGGGATATATGTTGGGTATGAATCTCGTTCTATTATTAAATATTTGGAACCTAGAAATGGAGATTTATTTATGGCAAGATTTGTTGATTGTCATTTTGATGAATCGGTATATCCAACATTAAGGGGAGAATAAAAGCATTTGGGAAATGAGATAGATTTGAATTCACTTTCTCTGTCTCATTTAGATCTGCAAACAAATCAATGTAAGTAAGAAGTTTCAAAGATAATTTATTTACAGAATATTGCAAACCAACTACCATATGCATTTACTAAACTTCCACGATTTACTAAATCATCTATCAAAGTTTATAATACTCAAGTTTGAATTGATTTTCCGATAGGACAAAACTTTAAGGCAAATCAGTATGGATTTGGCTTAAAATGTGGTAGACCAATTGGTTCCAAGGATAAAAATTCTCAAAAAAGGAAAGGAATAAATGATCAAGATGATCATAATATGGAGGCAATTGATCAAGAAGAGCCCCGAGACATAATAAATGATGACATTACAGAAGAGGTTCATGTACCTAAAAATAATGAGAATGATGAAATCTCTATAAATTATGTCTCGACGAGAAAGAGGTGAAATCAAAATAATATTATGTTGGATAATATTTTTACCTATAATGTTGTTGTTGAAATAATGTAACAAGATGAGGACTCAGAACCAAGATCTGTCAATGAATGTAGACAGAGAAATAATTGGTCAAAATGGAAAGAAGCAATTCAAACAGAATTGGCTTGACTTGAAAAACGTGAAGTTTTTGAACCAATAATTCAAACACCTGAAAGTGTCAAGCCAGTGGAGCACAAATGATTTTCTGTGCGAAAATGCAATGAAAATGATAAAGTCGTAAGATATAAAACACGACTTTTGGCACAAGAATTTTTGCAAAGGTCTGACATTGATTATGAGGAGACATATTCTCTTGTGATAGATGCAATTACCTTTAGGTATCTAATAAATATGGCAGTTCATGAAAAGCTTGAATGCATCTAATGAAAGTTGTCGCAGCTTATTTGTATAGCTCAATAGACTAGAATACTTTTATAAAAATCCGTGAAGCACTCGAAGTGTCTGAAGCATAAAAAATTCAAAAAAAAAAGTTGTTCAATAAACCTTCCAAAATCTTTATATCGATTGAAACAATCAGGGCGGATGTGGTATAATCGTCTTAGCAAATACTTGCCAAATGAAGGATATAAAATGTCTCTATTTGTTCTTGTATTTTTATACGAAGGTCAAAATCTGAATTTGTAATAATATTTATTTATGTTGATGACTTGAGCATCATTGGAACTCCTAAAGAGCTTTCAAAAGTCGTTGAGTGTTTGAATAAAGAATTTGAAATAAAAGATCTTGGCAAGACAAATTTTGTCTTGGCCTTCAGATTGAACATTTGACAAATGAAATATTTATCTGTCAATCAATATATACTGAAAATATTTTAAAGCAATTTTACATGGATACATCACACCCATTGAGTAGCCTGATGGTTGTGAGATCTCATGATGTAAATAAAGATCCATTCTGACCTAAAAAAAAGATAAAGAGATTATTGGTGATGAAACACCATATCTCAGTGCTATTGGAGTGCTATTGGGGCACTAATGTACCTTGCCAACAATATCCGGCCAGATATGTGTTTCACAATAAGTTTATTGGCGAGATTCAATTTATGTCCAACAAAAAGACATTGAAAAGGTGTTAAGCATATATTCAGATATTTTCAAGGAATAGTTGATATGAGATTGTTGTATTTTAAGCCATCCAAGTCAGAATTGATCGGTTATGCATTTGCGGGATATTTGTCTCATCCACATAAATCTATATCTCAAAGAGGCTATTTATTCACATATGAAGGTACAATTATATCATGGCGTTCGATGAAGCAAACAATAGTTGATTTCTTCAAATCATGCAGAGATAATAGACATTCATGAAGTCGGTCAAGAGTGTGTATGGTTGAGATCAATTACTCAACACATTTTGTAATTATACGGTGTTTCTGTGCAAAAAAAAAAAAACTCCAACAATATTGTATGAAGATAATGTTGCTTGCATAACTCAATTAAAGGGAGGATATATCAAAGAAGATCGAACAAAATATATTTCACCTAAGTTCTTTTTCACACATGATCTTCAACAAAATGGTGAGATAAATGTTCAACAGATTTGGTCGAGTGATAATCTTGCAGATTTATTCACTAAGGCATTGCCAACGTCTACATTTAAAAAGCTAAGATATAAGATTGGAATGCGTGGTCTCCAAGATATCAAATAAAGTTTTCATCAGGGGCAGTAAAATATGTGATGTACTCTTTTCCTTTAACCAAGGTTTTGTCCCATTGGATTTTCCTGGTAAGATTTTTAATGAGGCAGCACTCAAGGCATATTACAAAATTTGTGTACTCTTTTTCCTTCACTAAGCTTTTTTCCACTTGGTTTTTCCTAGTAAGGTTTTAACGAGACGTATTATCTATGGACATTCAAAGGGAGTGTTATAAATACATTAATGTGCATGTCTTCCGTAACTCTTTTGTGAAGTTCCTGTACAAAATAAATGAACTCTATTTAATTCATATAACTTTCGAAGACATATTGTACTATAAATTGCAATTTATTTTATAAAAGAGACAATAAAAAAAGTACAGAAAAACAAAATAAGAAAGCATTCTCCCATATATCTTGTCTATATATTTATTGTCTTAGATAATTTTATATTGCTAATATTTCACAATAAATTTTTATTAATTAACCCATTAAAAAAAAGTTACATGAACTTTTAAGGAAGGGATTCTTTTTAATTATTTAATTAACTTAATAAAAGATTATAACTACTTTTAAGGTAAGAAAATATATTATTAATGTTAAATTAACGTGAATTAATTATCAAATAGTTGACAACATTAAATAATATTATGAGGCAATAATTTTTATTAGAAACTTTAATAATACGTATACATAAATTATACAATAATCAAAATTGCAATTACATAATGTATACATAAAAAAGTACTATATGAATACACAAAATTATTCATAAAAATAGGCATGTAAAAATTTAGCATGTATACATAAACTTTGTAATCATACATAGGAATATTACCTAATATTATAGCTATTAGTTATTATTATAATGAATACAAGAACGAGATTAATATGATAAATGTATAAATTAAATTTTATTCATAAATTGTACATATGATTTTATTCATGTATATAGTAATTGCACTATGTATACATTGGCTCATATTCATTCATGCATTCATTGGTTTGTATTCACCTAATAAATTTATATACTTGTATTCAAATTGAGATTTTGACATTCATTGGTATACATGAATTGAGTCGTATTCATCAAAATTAATATTTCAGTTCTTTTACAAGAATCTTACAAGAACCTTTCTTTCCCATTAAATTGAAAACAAAAATTTCAAATACTTTAATTCCAGAAATCACGAAATTTTAAAATTGATTGGGCAAAAAATGCTATATATATATATATATATATATATATATATATATATATATATATATATATATATATATATATATATATATATATATATTAAAAGTGTTGGGAATAAACCCGCAACAGAAATAATATCTACGGTGATAAAAATAATAAAAGCGGAACACCACAATATGGTTAATCAACGAGAATAAAAGAGCAATAATGACACCAAGATTTTACGTGAAAATCCTCCTGAATAAGGAAAAAATCACGACCTCAGAGGCGCAACTGATATCACCATAGTAAGAATTTTTACACTTGTAGGTCTGAGTGTAAAAAGAAATAACCCTCTTTTGATTTTTCCACCTCACTACAATATCGCTCACACTTTCCATTTTTCCTCACAAACTATTTTCCTATAGGATGCCTCACTCTTATTTTCTATTCTTTATTTTTGGTGCATTTAAGAATGAAGAATGACCCTCCCTTTTATAGAGAGCAAATATAGTACCCTACAAATGTTCTACAAAGAAAATATTTTTTTCTTCATCACAGCATACCAACATTTGACTTTTGAGGAAAACTGAAAAATAAATCAGCACATATATATCCAAATCTATCACCCTTTGAAATTGTTTTAAAGTTTGGCACATGGAGATGGACCCCACAATCTCCCCCTCAAGACCCATTCACCTGAAGGATGTAGCTCTAAGTTTCTAGCTTGAGTGCATGTCCACAAGTTCTTTGCATAGCTCGAACTCGTCTCTTGGTACCACCTTGGTCAGCATATCTGAAGGATTTTCACTAGTAGGGATCTTCATGACTTGCATAGATTCGTCCTCTATCTTTTCACGAATCCAATGATATCTCACGTAGATATGCTTTGTCCTTGCATGATACATGATGTTCTTGCTCAAGTCTATTGCACTTTGACTGTCATAATAGACGACATACTCCTTCTGATGCAATCCAAGTTCTTAAAGAAATCATTTCAGTCATATCATCTCTTTGCCAACTTCATTAATTGCAATATACTCTGCCTCAGTTGTTGAAAGTGCGACACACTTCTGCAACTTTGAATGTCATGATATTGTTCCCTTTGAAAATGTAAACAAATACCCAGTAGTGATTTTTTTTGTTATCGAGGTTACCTGCCATATCATTATCTGTATAGACCTTCATGATTGGATCAGATCCTTCAAAACACAAGCAGTCTCTTGTGGTACCTCTTAGGTACCTGAGTATCCACTTAACTGTCTCCCGGTGTTTTTTTTCAGAATTTTCAAGTAATTTGCTAACAACATCTACTGCATGAGCAATATCAGATCTTGTACACAACGTTGCATACATAAAACTCCCCACTGCTGAAGAATAAGGAACTTTGGCCATTCCCTTTTTCTTCTCTTGTGTTGGAGGACACATCTGTTTGCTCAACTTCAGATGACTCGCAAGAGGCGTTCTAACAGGTTTAGCACTCTTCATGTTGAACTGTTCTACTACACGTTCAATGTACTTCTCTTGAGATAGCCATAACTTTCTTTTTGTTTGTTCTCGAACAATTTTCATGCCTAGAAATTGTTGTGCTAGGCCCAAGTCCTTCATGTCAAATGACTTGGACAAATCTCTCTTCAACCTTGCAATCAGCTCTTTGTCTTGTCCTACAATTAACATGTCATTCACATACAATAACAAAATAATAAATTATTGTCTAGAAAATCTTTTGAAGTATACACATGGGTCAGAATAGATTTTTGTGTACGTTTGAATTTTCATGAAAAAGTCAAACTTTTTGTACCAAAAACTTGGTGCTTGTTTCAACCCATAAAGACTCTTATTCAATTTACACACCATGTGTTTTTTGCCAAATACTTTAGATCCCCTGGTTGCTCCATATAAATCTCCTCTTCCAAATCTCCATGAAGAAATGTAGTTTTCACGTCCAATTGCTCCACTTCAAGATTTATATTTAGGCTTAAAATAGTTCGAATAGAAGTCATTTTGACAACAAGTGACAAGATTTCATCAAAATCAATACCTTTCTTTTGTTCAAAGCCTTTTACAATCAATCGAGCTTTGTACCTAACCAATTTGCCATTTCCATCTTTCTTGAGTTTAAAAATCCACTTGCACTTAGGTGGTCTTTTTCCTTTTGAAAGTTTAACTAGCTGGTATGTGCCATTTTTTCTGTAGAGATTCCATCTCTTCTTGCATGACTTTCATCCATTGGATTTTTTCTAGATTAGACAACATCTCTTTAAGACTTTCTGTCTCCCCTTCATCATTGATGAAGACATAATCTAAGGAAGGGTACTTGGATGACTCTACCCTTTGTCTTTCTGATCTCCTCATAGGTTGAAATTGTTCTTCTTCTTCCGGGTACTCTACTTGCTCGTTATTATCACCAAGTTGCTCCCCTTGCTCAACAATCTCATTAGGTTGTTTTTCTTGTTCAGCAACTTTATCGATCGTACTTTCTGCACTTATGGGATGGTTAGAAAAAAAAAGGAATGATAACAAGATTAGGGACTATAAAATTCTTTTTCTTGGCCTTCTCGAATAGATCATCAGCAGTTCCAACTTTACTTTCTCAGAAGATTACATCTCTGCTTCTGATGACCTTCTTCTTTACAGGATCTCACCTTCTACACTTATCGGATGGTTAGAAGAAGAAGGCATGATAACAAGATTATGGACTATACCATTTTTTTTTCTTGGCCTTTTCGGATATATCATTAGCAGTTCCAACTTCACTTTCTCAGAAGATTACATCTCTGCTTCTGATGACCTTCTTCTTTACAGGATCTCACAATCTGTACCCGAACTCTTCATCTCCATATTCGATGAATATGCAAGGAACTCACTTATCATCTAGCTTGGTTCTCTGCTCCTTCAGTACATGTACAAAATATTTGCAGCCGAACACCTTTAGGTGCGAGTAAGACATCTCCTTGTAGGTAAAAACTCTCTCCAAAATGTCAAACTCCAACGAAATTAATGGACTACGATTGATAAGGTAACATGATGTCCAAACTGCTTCACCCCAGAATGACTTAGGTAATTTAGTCATTCTGAGCATGCGTCTCACCTTCTCATAAATTGTGCGATTCATTCTCTCAGCTACACCATTGTGTTGTGGGGTTCTAGGAACTAATTTTTTATGTCTGGTTACTCTTCAAATTCTCTTGAAGTGTACTCACCTCCATTGTCAGTTCGAAGATGTTTTAGCTTTCGACCCGTCTCTCTTTCTATTAGAGCATGAAACTTTTGAAATAGTTGAAACACCTGATCTTTGGTTTTAAAAATATGAATCCACAATTTTCGTGAACCATCATCAATAAAGGTAACAAATTATTTATTACCTCTCATCGATTCTATCTACATTGGTACACAAACATCAGAATATACCAAATCAAGTATATTCAACATTCTTTCAGATGATGTCTGAAATGAGACTCTATGTTGCTTAGAAAATAAGCAGTAGTTACAAGGTTTTATCGTTATACCTTTGGCAAAAGAGATAAGTGATTTTTTGGAATTCTCGCTCATATGAATCATTCTTCTGTGCCACAAATCTGCAGATTTTTTTTTGTGTTTCGCATTCAATTTACCTTGGCATATTTTTGTATTTTTCCTGTACAACGTGCCACGAGCAACTCCTTTTGCAATCACCAATGCCCCTTTGGTGAGTCTCCATTTTTTATTTGCAAAGTAGTTCTCATATCCAATTTGATCCAAAGCAACTCTCGAGATCAAGTTCTTCTGCAAATCAGGTACGTGGCACACATCTTTCAAAATTAATGTGCATCCGGCATTTGTCTTTAAGCAAATATCTCCGATCCTCGCAATCTTTGAGTAACTTGTGTTACCTATTTTCACATTGCCAAAATCACCTGCTACATATCTAACAAAAGATCTCTTACCGGTGTGTCATGATAAGATGTTGATGTCTCGACCACCCATTCTGACTCTACACATGCCAAGTGCATGCATTCCTCTTCCTCATTTATGAGGAGAATAACATTGTCATTATTTTGCACCATGGCAAATGTGTTGTCATCTTTCTTATGGAAGTTTCTTTCTCCTTTGCCCCTTTTTAGATTTGGACAATCTCTTTTGAAGTGCCCTGATTGATCGCAATTGTAGCAATTTCTGGCCTTTGATTTTGATCGGACCTTGGACTTTCCACGAGCTCCGGATCTACCATAGTTACTTGAGCTTCTTTGATAACTTATGCCTCTACTTTCCGTGATGAGAGCCTGTCCGTGAATTTCAGGCTTTTTCTCATCTTCTCATTAAACAGGAGGGCCTGAGGTGACATCCATCAACGCAATAGAGTCCTTACCATGTAAAATGGTTGTTGCTAAATTATCGTGGAAAGATGACAACGAGTTTAGGAGCACTATGACTTTATCTTCCTCCTCGATCTTTACTCCAAGGTTTGCTAGCTGCATAGTCCATTAAGCACATTTAAATAGGACAAAAACAATTGTACCTTCACCCATATGTAGGGCGTATAACTGCTTCTTTAGGTACAATTTATTTGTCAGCGTTTTGGACATGTATAGATTTTCTAACTTTGTCCAAATGCCACATGCACTCTCTTCATCGATGATGTTATTAACCACATCATCTATTAAGTGCAATTTGATTGCACTAGCAGCCTTTTCACCATTTCTTCTCAATCCCCAAATTCATGGATTCGAGCTTTTTGGATTTTGCCGCCTAGTGACTTGCGCAAACCCTGTTGGATGAGCAAGTCTCTCATCCTTCTCAGCCACATTGAGAAATCTCTATCACCGTTGAATTTTGTTACCTCCTACTTTACTTCAGACATTTTTTTTTCACTGAGAGTAGTACGATAAAGTGCAAAAAATATATATATAAATGAGTTGTGCTCTGATACCAATTGTTGGGAATAAATCCGCAACAAAAATAATATTTAGGGTAATAAAAGCGGAACACAACAATAAGGTTAATCAACGAGAATAAAAGAGCAATAATGACACCAAGATTTTACGTGAATACATTCTTGAATAAGGAAAAAACCACGACTCGGGAGGAGCAATTGATATAACTATAGTAAGGATTTTTATACTTGTAGATCTAAGTAAAATTCCAAAGATCTCTACACACTCAAAAGAAATAACTCTTTATTTTTCCTCACAGACTATTTTTCTCTGCGACGCCTCACTCTTCTTTTCTCTTCTTTGTTTTTGGTGCATTTAAGAATGAAGTATGACTCTCCCTTTTATAGAGAACAATTGTAGTACCCTCCAACTGTGCTACAGAAGAAAAATAATTTTTTTCTTCTTCACAGCTTATCAACATTTGATTTTTGAGGAAAACTGAAAAATAAATCAGAACATGTATGCCAAAATCTGCCAAACTTTGAAATTGTGAGAATTGTTCAAAGTTTGACACATGGGATGGACCCCCACAAAAAGAAATCTTTGAGAGGATCAATTGACAAACATATAATTTATCTGATTTGCATAAACATAATGAATTAAGGAGAATAAGAGAAAATTTAGAAGAGAAGCAAATATACATTTGAAAAGGATTTTAGGAAGAAAAAAAAAGATGAATAACCTAAAATTTCATTTAAAAAATAAATTTTTAGAAGTATGCATGAATAAACATATTGTTATACGTAATTTTCATAACAGAGTGAATTAAGGAGAAGAATTAAAAATTTGGGAAAGAAATAAATATACGTATATGAATAGAATTCTAGAATGAGAAAAAAGAGACAAGTAATAGAAGAAAAACTCTATTTTAAAACGGTTAACAAATAAAAAAGAGATATAAAATAGGAATAATAAAACAATGTTTTTTTCGCATCAATCAAACGTGTTAAGAGAAAAATAATGAGAGCAAACATACAATTTTTTAGAGGAAAAAAATAACTATTGAATGTCAAATAAATAAAATAAATTTTTTTTCATACTAAAAAAAGTTTAAAATGAGTTATTTATTACCAATTTAATCTATAAATTGTACTATGTGCCCATTTATTCTTAAAAAATGTATGGAAAAATTACATGAATTAGTACATTTTAATAAATAATTACTGATTTTAGTAATACTTTTAATTTATTACCATTTATAGCAATACTATGTTAAATCTGTAATACGTATTAAAAGTGAATTATGTATGCAATATATATGAATTATAATTGTATTTAAAAATATATTATGTTTTTTTAGTAAGAATTTGACACATTGTATTATAATTGTATTAAAATGTGTGATAAATGAACTATTTATCATTAAAATTTGTATTATATGTGAAAATAAATTATTCTTTGTAATATGAATTAAACTTGTATTATAAATAAATTAAAGGTGATCAAGTGAAAAAGAAATATTATTGCTATAAATGGTAAATATTTTTTAAGTAAAAATTAGGCAAATCACATAGTCTAAGGGACAAATTATTTTTTATCCCTACTGTTTCACTATTTACTAAAAATCCCTTTTTTTATACTAATTCGGATACTTAATATAACAAAATGATACTTAAATTAGAGCGGACGGATACTTTAATAGTTAGTTTGTTGTTATCAGTTACGGTTTAAAAAGAAGAGATAACATTTATTCCACGATTCACATCTCTTCCAATCCAACGATTTTGTTCCTATTTTTACGTCTAAAATCACTCTCATATATCAACAGTTACATTTTTTAATTTTAAATCTATTCTCTCTCAAGTTCATCAATTTCAAGTTCCTAAAGATGTGAGACTATTTTTTCATCAATTTTTTATTTCTAATTCTTCAGATTTTGTTTTTTTTATTGAAAAAACATTAATATTTTTATTTACAATTTTCTTATACATATAAATTATGCTCCTTCTTTTTAGTATGGTGCCTTGTGTATTTGATTTTGATAATGAAAACTTTCATTAAAATAGATCTAATCAACTCATTATGATTTCGATAATGATTTTTTAGCTGAAAATAGATCCAAAAGGTTGTAGGATTCATTAACAATGGCGAATAATAATATCTAGAAGACGAAATCGAAGAAGGATGAAACTTCATCTTTTAAAGCAAATGTGGAAGAACTTCATCCCTGGTGAGTTATTTTTAAAAAATTAAATATGTTGACAACAATGATAAATTATCATATTATTTTATAACTTGCTTTAAATCTGACGAAATTATATAAAATCCTAATTTTGATTCTTTTTGTTTTTCGATATATTGTCACTAATCTATCAAACTATATTGTAGAAATTATTTGGATGAGATATAATTTGCAGAATAGTGTATCATATTATAAAATAGTTTAACCACGATACTTAAATAACATATAATGAATATATGATGATTCATTTAGTATCAGAAACAAATATCATCAAGTGGTATTGAGTATCAGTTACTATTAATCATTATGTATCAACTAAACAATAAGATTTTTTTTAGTTACTATAAAGTATCATGTAATTAACTTTTTGTTCAAACTTTAATTCATTTTTATAATATACCTGCAGAATATTTATAGTGACGTTTGAATGTTTGTAGTTATATTTGCTGAATTCTTTAGCGATGAAGTCAACATCCATCTAATGGTTCCTGAGTTGACTACCTTCGCACAAGATATGCAACACTATTATGGAAGTACGATCTCGACAAGGTCAAGGTGGGATATGTTAGCGATAGCGATGATCCACTAAAGCTGAAGAGCTATTTCACTCCACAACAACAAGATGACTTGATTCACATAAATTAGTGATTATGTACCAATTCACCGACAACTTTTGATGTTTATTGTTTTTAAGATACATTAACTAATATTTTGAAGGGGTGTTATTTTTCAAGATACATTATCTCAAGTTTTACAGTTTTTTGTAACAAAATTGTTTAATTTGAATATAATATTTAATATTGTTAATACCTTGTTATGTTTTGTCTATTATAAGTATTTTATACATCATATATTTTATACTCTATATTAATTGTAATATAGAGTATATTATAATTAATATATAATTGCTACTATATTATTAGCAGATACAAGATTTTTCAAAATTTTGTTATTTATATGATACACAATTATTTTTTATATAACAACATTTGGATGTATCACAACACGTGATACTATATTTTTATACTTGATACAAATCAGTTAATTTTCAATATATTTAGTACCTTTTAACATTATGTTTCTTATAAATTTGGTACAAATAAATGACTATAGTTGATACTATATTATAAGTTGACACAAATTTGTCAAATAATATATTATGTATATGATACACAATTATTATTTATCATGCTTTCAACAATACAAATTGATGTGTAGAACAAATTAGCCAAAAAAAAAATATTAAGTATATGATACACAATTATTATTTATCATTCTTTCAACATCACAAATTGATGTGTCTCACAATATTAAACCTGATACTATATATTTACAATTGTTTCAATCCTCTAAATTTGCAATATATTTAGTATCTTTTACATTAGGTCTCTTATCCTACACACATCACAACTCTTATCCGGTACATTTACAACACTTGATACAATTTCAAAGAATTAAGTATCAAATTCATTATGTTAAACAAATCAATGCAATGTAATAGTATTTTTAGTACTTATTAGCAGTTACATATACATTTATTACTTAACCAATACGACATATATTTTAAAAGTAACTTTATATCAAACACAAAACAATACATAATATGTATACCGGATTCACTTTATCAAAAATTAATTAAAAAAAATATAATCAGCACTAAAAAACGTAATATTACAATTTATTGCATAGAAAATTAGTAAGCTAAAAGTACTTTTTAATGTAAATATTTGTAATAGTGGAAAGAAATGTTATAATTTGAAAATTGTTAGATCTGAAAAAATAAAGTACTCCAAAAAAGTATTGATCAAGATTCGGGAAGAAAGTACAAGTTCTTCGATTGTGGTCTTCTTGTCCACATCGCCCATAACAGTTCATGTTTGATGTTAGTTTTTTATCTGAATTTTTCTTCCTTTTTTTTCTTGATCTACTGGACATTTTTTTGTATCTTGTTGGCAAGACAACTTCTTTCAAAACACAATTCAAAACTGATCAATCACTTTTGTCCGACATTGATTTCATTGGAACTGCATAACACACTAATACATAGATGCAATTGTATCAAATATAAAATAATAATCTCTCTTGACACCAAAGGTTCAAGAAGCCAAAATAACATCCCAAAGCAAAAGAAAATAAAAAGAAAAAACAACCATAAAAAAGAATCAAACTTTTACTATTTTTTTTTTAAGAGAAATGAGAAGATTTCACAATTTGAAATTCAAAAATGCCTAATTCAGTTAGAGGTTTATGAAGACTGATTGGTAGAATTGTTAAACGTCTGCGTGATTAGTGGGGTTAATTATAATTCCTTTTTTGATCCCTTTTTTTATGCAGTAAACTGATAACAACAATTGAAAATTTAAGTATCCGTCTGTTTTAATTAAAGTATCGGTCAGCAATATTATGTATTCGAAATAATATAAAAAAAGAGATTTTTGGTAATTAGTGAAAGAGTAGGGATACTAAATAACAACAAAACATCAAACTTAAACAGATTTGATACGTTAATGTTCATGTGCAACACATAAAAGATACACAAATACCTAAATATTTCATTAGTCGTTATATAAATAGACAAAAAAAATAACGTATCAAAAAATATCAAATTGATACTTAAAATATTAACGAAACATTAATATTTATGTGTAAGACATAAAAGTATCAAAAAAATTCTGTGTTCCATGAGTGCAATGAAAATTTGAAATAAACGATACTTGAATGAAAAAAAACAATCATCAAACTAATGAAAAAGATACAAAATCAGGATGGATAGGGATACAAATGTACATACCGTAGGTAGTGTTGGTCGAATAATCGGAGGTGCCTCCTTTCTACCCCTTTTCTTAGAGGTTTTTGGGTTTTTCGAAGTAGATGTATGTTTGTTCTTTGCAAAAGTTCTCTTGCTAGAACTTGGATTTGTCATGACTATATGGTCATTCATCGATTTACAACTCAAATCTTCGAATGTTTCAATTCTGGAAAAAAACTACAGATTTTTTAGAAAAGGAAAAACAGTGAAAACGCAAAAAAGGAAAAAAAGAAAAGAAAAAATCATAGTGGAGAAGATGATATACCTGTTTTGGACTCTAATCCGGATGAATAGGGATAAGATTCTTTTGAATTTCAAATTTACTTTAAATTTTTAACTGAAAATTTTAGGAGGGAAAAATTTGGGCGAAATTTGGGGATGAGAAAGGTTTGTTTTTGTGTTCCAACGTAAAAAGTAAGTAAAGTGTCATTGGGTGTAAAAAATGGGATTCTTGAATTTTAATAAAAGAGTAGAGATATATTGGAAATAGGTAAAGTAAAGTTGTGCAGTTTAATAATTTTTTCATGTTTTAGTATAGTATATTTATGTAAGTTTACAAAATGTATTGTGGATCCAATAATCGAGATTAGGGCCCAACCTATCATAAGCCTGTCAATTGAGGAAGCCCAGCATGAGCACGTGCTTCAAATTTTGCGGTGCGCGTCTCCCGGAAGGAGACTTTAGACTTGCAATATCTGCAATCAATCTGCAGATTTGTTGGAAAAAGTAAACAAATAATCTGCATAATATTATTGGAGCCCCCATTATATTTGTTGATCAATGAGCAAGTGTAGACCTTAATTTTATTTTCGTTTAAAAGTAATGAAAGATCAATCTTGGAGATGGGTTTTGGGTTTGGTTTATATAATTACTGTTGCATCTATATGGATTGCTGCTAGTTTTGTTGTTCAATCTGTTGTCGATGCCGGTGTTTCACCTTTTCTTGTTACATATCTCTGCAATTCTTTATTCATAGTATATATTCCCTTTATTGAAATTGTTCATTTTCTAGAGGATAAATATGGTACCGTGTTGTTTTGGCGAAATAACAAACATAATACATCTGATTCTCCAGAATCAGAGGAGGTTATTCTTCTGGATGAGACAAGCAAATTGGTTGGGCGTGAACAAATTATTGATCAAAATGTTGATATGGGTCATGATGCAAAAGGGCGTTGGACACGCTCTAGAGTAGCAAAAGTTAGCTTGTTGATATGCCCTTTTTGGTTTCTAGCTCAGCTTACATTTAATCTATCACTCAAATATACAACTGTTACGGTAAGCATAACTATCCATTTTTTATCACATTTAGTTTGGTGATGTGTTGTATGTGTAATGTGGTTATGCTTTTTTTTTTTTTTTTTACAGTCGAATACCATCTTAAGCAGTTCCTCCAGCTTGTTTACTTTTTTGGTGTCTCTTGTATTCTTGGGAGAAGTTTTTACTTGGGTGAAGTTGTTCAGTGTTCTACTTTGTATGGGAGGAACAATTATTGTGAGCTTGGGTGACTCAAAATCAGGATCTAGCAAAGTGGCTTCGAATCCCGTTCTTGGTGACATTCTTTCTCTTGTTTCAGCTGCTATGTATGCTGTTTATATAACCCTTATTCGTAAAAAGTTACCTGATGATGATGGGAAAAATGGTCATGCTAGTATGGCACAGTTTCTTGGATATTTGGGTTTATTCAACATGCTCATATTCTTACCCATACCTCTTGTACTCAACTTTGCTAACCTTGAACCATTTAACACGCTCACTTCGAAGCAACTTGGCTTGATAGTTGGTAAAGGTATGTACCTATCTATATCCTGTTTCTTCCCTTGCAGATTTAAGTATTTATTGATTTGTGTGCATATTTTTATGGTGGGTCAATTTAGGGGCAAACCAAGTGAGCTTCGGCTAATTTGGGACAAACAAATAGCACAAATGACCCATAAAGCAACTTCTCTTTGTTTGATATGTAAATATAACCTGTCCAAATTCAGCAGAATCTGCTCATTTGAAAACCTTAATTTCAAGTAAATCTGCGGAAACCCAAGATAATCCTAGTTGGAGAGGTGCGTAATACTCATGAGTTAGCTATATCTATGCTTGTAAAATGGAAATGCTACACCCAAGTACTTGGTCTGTTACTTGAGAGAAGTTCTTGAGGAACTACAAAGATGGTGAACTGAGGAAAAGGAGACACATTGTAGTATCTTGTTATTGGTTTGTGCAGAAGGCATGAAAAATATATGGACCATCTCTTGCAACATTGCGTCTTTACTTTAGGTATACGGGTCTAAGTTTAGTATAGCTTAGACATAACTTAGAACGGTGATGGATGTTGTAGCAAGCTAGGAGGTGGAAATGTAAAGAGAAATAGAAAAGATGCTTAAGGTAAGGATTGTTCAAGACCATATAAAGAGACTACACATATCCTTACTTAATGTATGACTTAAACACCCTATGTACGCCCATATTCGGATATCTGGAATGCTGATAACATACAATAGGGTCTCAGGCGCTCCGATTGGGTAATAAAACAGTAGGGATATGTCTGATCTGATACGACGTGGAGAAAAATAGACTTGGACCTAGCTTAACCCCAACATCCAACTTAAGAGGTGAAGATTGTTTAAGATCATACAAAAAGACTACAACCCATACCCTCAACTGATGTTGACGTTAAGATAAAGCATGAAAGCTAAGAAGAGAGAAAGATGGCGTCTGTCAGTCTGTTATGCCTATTCTGGACGATTTGGTGAGAGAACTATATTAGATATCTCGAGACACTAGAGAAGCCAATCTGTGAAGTGAAAACCAATAGCTTTTTACAATCTTTTTGTGTAAAGGAAATATTCCTTCTTGTATAGATAGGTGGATAGAGTTTTTTTGAGAGTCCAATGTAAAATCTGCATGATTAGATGATACTGTCTTGGTGTGAGATTGAAACAAAATGATTTTAACTTTATAAAGAAGATTTTGTTTCTATTTAATAAAAAAGGGAGAAAAGCATAGGCCAGATACACATCGAGGACCCCTTGAAGTTTGAACTTGACTCTATTAATTCATTTGTACACCTAGTTTTTCATCGACATCTTAAACTTGGCCATTCCTGCGTGTTCTTCTTTCTTGCAAAACCTATAATGCTGTGTCTGATTCTTCTTTCTTATTCAAACACCATAAATAGCCATTGTTTTCAAAATTATATATACCAGATTCAAATGCCATTTGCTTAAACTGTTACCATATTTTCTTCGTTGTGTTTGTTATTTATTCAAAGGCCATCTATTTAAAAATTATACCAGATTCAAACACCATGGATATCCATTTTTGTGAAGAAGTGTTTAGGCTTTTGCAGTTGGAAAGAATCTTGATATTATATGCCCCTAACTATAAGCTGCTGTATGGTATAACAAACAAAAGCAAAAATGGATCCCTCTTTTTTACTCTACATTGCCGAGTTGAGAAAATGTTTGAGGTTCTAGGTTGAAGTAGGTTATTCCATACAAGTCCAGTTAGAAAGAACATATGACGATATACATCCCAGGATAAGCTGCTGGAAGGAAAAAACAGTGGCAAAACTAAAAAATGAATGCCTCTTTTGAGGTAGTGATGAGTTTCATTCACTCTAAGCCGACTCCTAGAATATGGTGCCCTTGGGGCTCTCTATTTATTTATTATTTATTTTTACTGTGCACAACTTATTAACTATATATGCTATGATCTATCGTGATTTCTTTTTTGTATTTTATCCGCATCTGATAATTGAGATCAGGAGAAGCGACAACTTGGAAGCATAGATTTTAAGCTTTTAGTGATGTAATGATGAGTCCTTCCTGTAGGAGCAAATTAAGTGGCATGCCCTTAGATCACTGCACGTCAACTGTAAAAGAGATCCTTTATCAGCTAGTATTATGAGATATCATTTTAGATGTTCATCAATCATCCAGTGCTCAGGAATCATGTACCTTAAATTCTTTAATTGTTAAAGTTAATCTTTACATTTCTTCGCTTCCTTTCCTTCGGATGGGCTTTGGCATGGCCAACTTTTGGTTTTGTATGGGGCTGCATACTACATGTAGCTAACTTTAAATAACCATATTTAGGTATGTTTGATAATGTGCTGAGTGATTTACTGTGGGCCAAGGCTATTCTGTTGACCTCCACAACAGTAGCAACAGCAGGACTGACCATTCAGGTTCCGCTAGCTGCAATTGTGGATTCACTGACAGGAAATGCACCCCCCATCATGGATTACATTGGAGCTGCAGCTGTCATGGTTGGTTTTGCAGGCATTAACATCCCTTCAGATTCATGTTCAGTACCAAAAGAAGCAAGTATTGAACTAGAAAATGGGAAAACTCAGTCCACAGAACAGGATCACCTATCACCCAGGTAGATTAGAGAGTTCTTTTGCTCCACGGAGCCACTAGTTCAGGTGTATCTTAGGTTAAACTTACTCGTTCTATTCTTCCCTGAGCGTGTTGTGACACCCACAATGTTAGGTCGGTATGGGTGTGTGCAGATAACAATTTGTATACTTAAAATGTGTATAACACTTTATATCGATGGACTTTTATTACATCTTATATTATTTCTTTAAAATACTCTTGTTTGTTCAAACTAGAATATATACCTAAACCAATCCTTTTGCTTTCCAATATTTGAGTGACTAATAACCTGCCTCTCCATCCAACTCACAAATTCGAGTGCAAGGGGCATTCAGAATTTGGTAAAAAATCGATTTATCAAACCAAATCGATATGAATTTTGGATTGTGATTTTAAAAAAAAATTATAATTCAGTTTGGATTTCGGTTTTGTAAAAAAAAAGATTTACCAAAAATACTGTTTTTATTTATATATTAACATAAACACAAATTATAAATTTTGAATCTTGGTTGGGCAAAATATTATTTGCAAGTGTAACTCCTTTTTCCATTTTTTAGTTCTCTTTGATTTTCAACAATAGTTTGTACATGATATATCAAGTAACAACCTACAAAATTTGTTAAGAAGAATAAAAAGACAATTATATGACATTTTGTTTCATGGACAAACTTTTTCAATCTGTCTGGTAAGTAAGTTCTAAACAATTTGAGAATTTCCCACTCACAAACTACATACACTCTCTTATTTCATTTCCTCAATATATTATCTGCAAGTTAAACACTCCAACAAAAGACACAAAAGGATTGAGATAGAAACGCCAACTTAACCCCCAAACTGAAGCAAAACTACACCAGGTTCAGCTTAAATTTTCAATTTCGAGAAAGAGTAGAGTAGAGTATGTGTGTCTCTTTCAAGGTAAAGGATTCGTAAACTCAAGTCGTAGTTGTAAAAAGTAGTTCTTATTCCATGTATGAAGTTCAGAAAGAGTACAATATGCGTATCTCTTTCAAGGAAGAATGTTTGCTCATCTCCTACTAAGCATCCAATAAGTCTACCTTACATCAAAGCAGTTGGATATTAAATTTCCAACACAGATGAATTTATAAAGACAACTTTGTTGTCATTAGTTCATAGCAGCAAATGTATCTCCATATCTTTGCATAACTTTTTTAGTTGCTAAAGCAGCAGCCTCACTTGCACGCAATGTCCCAGTAGCCATGATTGCAGCAAATTCACGGGTGATTTCCTCTTGTACCTTACTCCGGGCATCACCAAGAGGATCTTTCACAACGGCATTAGCAGGTGTCTTATCCTGCTCTCCCACAGGTTTGACCGCAGGGGGCACATTAACGTTCTTCTTCTCTCCCTCTTGGCTCTCGGGCTTTTTAGATTGATTAACACCGCTACTAGAGGACTTCCCAACAGAAAGTGTCGGCTGGGAAGCAGGAGCAACAGTAGCTGGTCTGAACTGGGGTGCTTGTGGTACTGCATTAGCCCTCAACGTTGATTCCAGTTGTTGTATCATAGGCACTGCGTCAAGATAATAACAGGAGTAAGTATAAGTTTTCTCCAAAGTTGCTTTCAATCCAAATGAGGAGCACCGTACATTTATTTTTTTAATAAGTAATGAGTAACTTCACATATATAAAATATAAAGCTAACATTGGGAGAAGTCACAATCGGAAAAGTAAGGCTGAAGCACCATAGATATATAGCTCAAATGTGCTTTCAAGTAGAGCACTATTTTGAATATCTAAGAGCCCTATCTCAAATTATGTAAGCAGTCAAAACATATTAACTTGTTTGAGAAAAGCATCATGTGATTAGTCTGCATGTCCTACACTTCACCACAGAATTGATAAAGCAAAACACTTTACTCGGAAGAAGAAGCATCATAATCTTGAAAATTCTAGATGACAGACAAAAAGGACAAGAAGGAACCAGCACTGAACACCAATTGTCATATCAATGTAAAAAGACAGAAACATAATCAGGTATTTCTGTTAGCCATACATGTTTTATGGAGGGGTTCAACACAGGAAGTGCAAAGAAAAACTTACTTATAAGGGCACCCATCGGGCTGTTCGTAACCTCATTAGGAAGATTCAAAATATAGTCTGGAATGGTTGCACCGACCAAAAATTGAGCAATCTCATTGCTGAAATTGTTGCAGTTGTGGGTAAGCAAACTGTATGTCTCTGCAGTATACCGAGGGCTTATCTCTTGTAAATACATTTCAAAGACATCCTTTGGTATGTGGGTGACACCCAGATCTACAACTTTAATAGGAGTCCCATATGGTGTCGTCCCAGCTGGAGCATGTTGTATACCACCTCCAAAATAATATTCATGACCATAAACCACTACTCCTGTGTGCCTACAGAAAGGATACACAACAACCTGACTTGAATAGGGAGAGAACGAAAGCTACTCATTTTACTGTTATGATGGACAAGAACGGCTAACACCAGGCACAAATTACAGGAGAGATTAGAGCTCCATGAAATAGGAGAGAATAACATTTTTCAAAACAAACATATGTTAGGACACCATCTACTTAAATATAAGATCTGAATATGGAAGATGATTAGAACATCAACCAAATCAATACTCCTACTACATTCAAATATGCAATCTACACAAGAGAGTTCTACTTGCTCTGATGCACCAATGCAGGAAGCTTCAACTCATACAGAAAGTCACTTTAAAAGATCAGTGGATATTGGGATCCACAAGAAAACACAGAAATGTAACCTAGCTAACATGTTTAAGATATGCTCTAAAAGAGTCTAACAGGGCATAAGTTTCAATTGTACTTAATATCACTAATTAGACAACCCCTCAAAAGAAAAGAATGCCCTTCAAATAGTATGCAGCTTACCATATTCCTTCAATAGCTTTTCCCAAAAAAGTAGTAGATAACTGTCGAGCCAAACCTTGACTCAAGTCATAGACGTTTAAGATAACCTTGTGACCGTCCTGCCACAATCAAAGATTATAATCATAAATACATGAGCCTCCAACACAAGCAAGGTAGATCCAATGGGATATTGATAAAGATTAATATAACATAACCAGCATTTGAGAGAAGGTTACAATACCTCAGCCATCTCCAATAAAAAAAGTTTTCTTGGAAAGAAATTCACTACACAACCAAGTGGAGCTGAAAAGATGACCTAAACCATTAAAACCAAGTTGAACATTAGACACAATACAACAACAACAACATATCCCGTAAAAGCCCACAAGCGGGGCCTGGGAAGTTAGACACCATAAAGATGTAAAAAGGGAAAGATCAACTAATTGGGGTTTTAACTTGAAAAGCAAGAAAGACCAAGCTAGATAAACAAACATGTGAAACAACAAATCAAACACACACATCAGTACCGTATTATTATCCTTATCAACTAAACAGTAGCTTAACTTGCCAACCAAGAAATCATTGAAACATCATAGTAACAACCAAGAAATCATTGAAACATCATAGTAATGTTGAGATGAGATGCATATTTCTTCCCCAATCATCAATCCCATACCAAACACAAAAGTCAACCTCGCATTCCCAGAAAACTAAAACACCAAATAGTTTACCTTCTTCAACAATCCTAACCTAAATTAACAAATCAGTGTCGCAATAAACAATTGTGACAGAGTAATTGCTTACAATAATCGGGCAATTCCTTCAAGCGGACATTAATTTACAGATAAAAATCAAATACATCCATCTAACATAGATCAAAAGCAAGAGAATTTGACAAATTACCTGAGAATTAGGCAAATCGAAGGAAAATTACGTTGTTGTTTGGCGTCGATAAAAAGAATGCAAATTCCAGAAAAATTGAGACTTTTTATATTGCTGCGAGATCTTCTACCATAACCCGAACACACTATATTCCATACCCTTCTAGAAACTACTAACCAATAGAATTTTGACACGTATGTCGGACTCATGTGGCCAACCATTCAACCGTAAGCGCCCTCCTATTCATTAGTCAAAGAGTTGGTATTAACCATTGATTTACCTTTATTACTATTAAAATAATTATTACATACTCTCTCCATTTTACAAAAAATTGTCTAGTTTGACTTGACACGAAATTTAAGAAAATAAAAAAAAAATTGATCATGTGGTTCTAAATCAAAGTTATGACAAATGTACAAAATTGTTCTTTAATCTTATGATTTTAAACATGTCACATGAAAAGTTATTACAAAAAAAAGAAAAAGGTCATTTTTTTTAAATAAAATAAAAAAGAAAAAAAAATATTCTTTTTTAAACGGAGGGAAAAACATTTATTAAATAAAGTATATTACAGTAAAATATTATTAAATTAATACCCGATTCATTAATAATATTTTTAAGATACTTCCTTCATTCCATATTAAGTTAATTTTTTAGGCATTTTTTATTTTCTAAATTAACTTAATTGTTCAATTTTCAAGACTACTTTTAGAGTATTTTTTCTAATTTTACCCTTCATTAGTTAGTATAAGAATTGGTGATTAATTAATATTTAGTTATTTTAATCATAAATATGATAATAATTCATAAAGATAAAAATGAAAAATTATGTTCAATTTATATCTTAATTTACTTTTCTTAAAGGGTGCATCT
Source organism: Solanum sitiens (assembly GCA_016801875.1). Classification (NCBI taxonomy): domain Eukaryota; kingdom Viridiplantae; phylum Streptophyta; class Magnoliopsida; order Solanales; family Solanaceae; genus Solanum; species Solanum sitiens. The sequence goes on from JABWTJ010000034.1 coordinate 3,008,785, forward strand.
CAATTAACTTAATATGGAATGGAGAGAGTAATATTTCCTTTGTTTCGATTCGGGTCAATCGCCATTTCCGATAAGATAATATATTTTTAGAGATCTCTGTATAATATATGGTCATATTAATATTATAAATTAATAATTCTTTAAATGTATAGATATATCTAATGAAATTTAGTGAAATATGATTCTATTGTGTTCAATTTATTGTTAAAATTTAAATCTAGTTGAAACTCATCTCTAATTTTTCTTATTGCATCCAAAGTTTTGGTGTTGTCTTTTTTAACTACACCATAGAATTGTGAAGAGTTCAGTAACGAATCGCAAAATAATAGGTTGATCTAGAGCCTAACGTATGAACCTTGTAAGTTTATGTATAAATTAGAAATATAAAAAGGTCCAAGAATTTGGCTAAGTATAAGTTTAAAGGAGGGTTCAAGGCTAGTGAACCACTTCAAGGACCTTAAATGCTTCCTTAAACATTTCCTTAGATTTTTTGGCTAAGTCCATGTGTGTAAGGGCGTTTTCGAAAATATTATTTGAAGTTAAATTAGAAAGTGAGTATATTTTATATTATTTTTAAATAACTATATAACGAATTTTATATTAAAATATTCCCAAAATAAATCACTTTTACAAAGACCCACTTCAAATCAAAAAGCTTATCTTCCTCCAATATTTCTCTCTCTAAACTCAAGAAAGAAGAAGAAGCCATGGAAGCTTGGATTTGGGGATTTCAAAAAAGTTTCTTCATCAATTTTCTTCAAGGTTTCTTAATATAGATATGGTTATCCTTCATCCTTGATCAATCTTTGTTTCAAGGAGTCCAATCAAAAAGAATTTCAAAGTCTTTCAAAGAACAAAATCATATTTTCTAATCTAAGCATGGGTTCAATGCTAAAGCGTTTTCAAAACAATTATATTGATGAATTAAGGTTTAATTGATGATTATAAGTTGATTTTACATTGAATTCCTTCAAGAACCCATGATTTTCCCTAAACTCTTTTATTTTGGAAATTGATTGAAAATTGGTTAATTATGAAAGTATAATGAATAGTATTTGTTTATATAAAGTTAGTTTATGAAGTCATGACATTAATTATATCTTATTGTGGTGAATTATTGTTGTATTGGTGAGATGAGGATCATGACCTAAAAAGGAAAGTTATGAATGAGTTTATGTTGAATTGCTTATGTGGATGATGGATGATGTCAATTGTCTTACCTCTTGTAGTATCTTGAATCTATGGGTTGAGATTGATCCTTGATGATATAAAATTGTGATAGATTGATGTGTTATCCACTTATGGTGGACGTGTTTAGTTATTGAGTATGAATGGATTGATCCACTTATGGTGGAGGTGCTTACATTATAGTATATGTTGAATTGTATGTAGAGCAATTGTGGAAGGGTTATATGAGTATACACATATAATGAATGAATAAACTAATTGAATTACGATTATGTACATGTCTAATATAATGAATGTGGATGTGTTGAGTTGCATGTTCTATAAATCCTTGAATGCAATATATGAAGATTATGCATGATTATGATAGTATACACATGCTTATGAACACTTTGAGAGAAAACTGTCTATGATGATAATGTTATTATTGTTTTGTCATTGTAGGGACAATTAAACACACACTCCATGCATAAATATGATTATGGTGGTCCTATTATGTTGATTGAATGATAGTTCTCATAAAAACACTATGAATGTATGTAAAATGATTTCTCACATGTATATTAGGATTCTAAAGGTGAAAGGTAGTTCTCACCTTATTGAATCAATGAGCTATGTTATGAATTATATTGAATGAAGGCTAAAGTATTCCTTCGCACATGTAGATACAATCTAAATACTATTAATGTATAAGTTTGGATATAATGCTTAGCACTGAGCGGCTATGGAATATGAGGTAGAGACTCTCCCGCTAGTTAGGCCGGGCCTTCTATATATGCTCTCATGAGATGGAAACTCTCCCGCTAGTCAGATCGGATTTTTAGAAGCAATCTCCCTATCCTATAACTATGTGCCCGCATAGGTATTAGCTAGTGGATCCACACTAAAGCTAAATAATTAGTTCTACCTTAGGTAAGTAGGACGCCTTTTTCGGTGTGGGGTCATATGACATCGAATTCCATGTAGCTCACACGCTCTATGTCAGTTAAGACTATATTCCCTCTAATGAACAAGAATATGAATTATGAATACGAAAGTGAGTTATATGCTATGATTCCTCAAAAGGTTTACTTAGTATGAGTGGTAGTATGGGATGACATTCATACATTGCACTAGTGGACTTTGAGAGTAGTTATGGTGTGTTCCTCTTATGTTTATGTACTATGAATATGTATTATGTTTATGCATTATGAATATGCATTACGTTTATGTACTATGAATATGCATTATGTTATGTGTTGTGAATAATAAGTATGTTTATGCCCTATGAATATGCATTATGTTCTGTGTTGTGAATATTAAGTATGTGTATATGCTATGAATATGAAATATGTTTATGAATTATGAATATGAACATGATTATGAATGTATCTTTACTATGTGTATGAACTATGAATGAGACTAATGTATGATAGGTATGACCATGGTAGTCCAAAGATGATACTTAGCGTAGGTAGGGTTATGAGACATTATCTACACATGACAGAAGTGCAATCTAGGGTTACTTATGTGGTTATGCTATTATGTCTTATGAGTATGCTATTAAAGACGTTGACTTAAAGTCTAATGAATGATGTACTCTTAATTAAGTTAATATAGAATGTTGACTTATGTGTTTTATGTAATAGTGTATTTCTTGTTTGGGTTGTATTACGAGTTATTTCCTTGTCTTGACGCGATGAATATGAATGTGCCTAGTCTAGGGTGGCTTTGAGAAATTCTTAGTGTGAGTAGTATTATGGGATGTTACTCATACATTGCACAAGTATGACTTAAAGTTGTCTTAAGGGATGGTCTTAATGTGTTTATGTGAAGTATGTAATGCTTATGTTCCTTATGAATATGTATTGTCTAAAGCTAGTATGTTGAATATATCCTAATGTGAAGATATGATTTGTATGTTGATTAATTTTGGAGATTATGCCTAATATGTTCTTATTCATGAAGTTTTACAAAAATGACATATGTATGACTTTCAAATGAAATGTCCCTTTCTAAGCATGTTTTTGCATGGTCTTCATACTTAGTACTTAATTGTGCTAACCCATATTTCTTCTACTTTTTACTACAAGGGTAGGTTTCCACAAGAGATAGAGTTCTATAGATTCAAGGGTTTGGGAAGATTTCTCCAAGACCAAGTGTATCTCCTCATGATTCGGGGACAAGTATTTAGAAGTTTCTTGTATTTAATTTGTAATAGATTATGTCTAGTTTTGTTTAAGTCTTTCAATTGTGAAGGGTCGTGACCCTATCTTTAGGTTCCATGTCTTGGTTAGATGGCCAAGTGAGATGTAGGCTTCCGCTATGATTTTAAATGTCGTGTTCTTGAAGTGAAGGATTTCTAGATGAAAAGTTTTAATTTCTTGTCATTTTTCTTTATGATCGAATGTTATGAATGATATGAGACTTGTATAAGACCTCTTCGAGGTCGAGTACGCCATGTTACGACTAGGGGGTGTAATCGGGTCGTGACAAGTTATGAATGTGATAAGTATTTTCTTACGCGTAATCAGTTCCAAAGGTATTGTATCATCTTCAACTTTATCATCAACATTATTTAGTGGTATCAACAATTTCTTCTAAACTCTGGACCTCTGAACATGCATCATTTTCACTCATCCAATAGGTTAATAATATTGCGGTAGCAAAAATTATTAATCATGAATGACGTTTTCACAAGTGGGTTCATTTAAAATCTTTGATATTTCATCCCCGAACGAATTTTGCAGTGTCGAAACACTCTTTAAATTAATAAATACTAATTATCAATTAAATATTACATCTACAAAATACATAAAATTAATGCATACATAATGTTTTCTTAAAATATTAGCTAAAATATTCATCGAGTCAAAATTTCTTATCCAAAATAATTCAGTTATTATTTATTAATTATATCCAAAATAATTATTCAATCTACTCTTTTACTAACGAAATTCACCACTAGATACTTTGAGGCAGGAAATCACGAAAAACAAAAAGGGAAGAAGAGATGAGCATAACATGGAGAGAGAAACAAGGAAGAGGAGTAGAAAACTAACCATGGAAGAAGAAGAAAGAAAGAGCATGAGAAAGAAAAATGAAATAATTTGTCATTCAAGAAAATTTCATTTATCGTAAATGTGAATTATTTTGAGTGAATATTACTTTAAAATACTCAAACTATAAAGATCAACTTATATCTAAATTTTGGTATTGTTTAGAGGAGATTTAACTAATTCCGAATTGATAAAAATTAACTCGCTGAGAAATGAACTGTTACAATGTATAGATAATGTATATACATCTCTTATACATAATTCTATGATTATACACAATTATACACTATTTATGTAATACGAATGCATTACATTTACATGCAATCATTTTAGTTGAATGATTTTTTTATCGCCTGTACTAAAAAGCACATAGATGGAGAAAAAGTAATTTGGTTATTCTTTACGTCAATAGAATAATACCACCCAAAAGATGATACCTTCACAAGTTAAAATACGCTCAAACATTTATCGGGATCAAAATGATAAAAGGTCCACATGGCTGGAGCATACATACAATATAAACCTCAATGATACCTCGACCCACATTCAATACACCTTGAATACAACCATGAGACTCATCATATGCAAAGAGATACTAGAGGAAGGTTTCATGCACACTTGGGTTATCTAAGATGTTTCTAAATGTAAGATCACAACTAGGTTCAAGGATCCTATCACTCATTGAATCATAAGTTGGAACACACAAAGACACCATGGAAAATTTAAGACGAACTTCAACTTCTCTTGACAAGTAACTCCTACCCTTATAATATGCACCATCAACCAGATCATACTCAAAGCAATAGTACAAAACATGATTTAGAAAATTGTCATTCCCCGTACATAGTGTAGGTCCCTCAAGTAGATGGTAAAATCTCAGAAGAGATTTTCTTCATATGGAAATGTATCAACAGATTGATTCAAATTATGCCTGTCATTTCGACCAAGCATCACTACACAAGTGTCACAATTCAATTCATTACGGGGGTCAAATGGAAAGAAAATCCATGTGATTGGCACTCGTTCTCTCTAAAAACATATTTCACTGAAATGTGTGAGTATCATCATATGTAAACAAGTAATAGAAAGGTGTCACATAAATAAGCTTCAATCAAGGTGTTCTGAAGTTTAGCCTCCACTTTAGATACTAGAGAGTCACAACTAATACGAAGCATTAGAACACATAAGGAAGAAATAACAATTAACACATAGGCATCATCATCATCTTAACACTACACTTCCTAATAAATGTACTATCATCTTCACAGAAGAGATTTGCATATTTAGGAAGTGTGTCATTATACCACAGTGGATTCTCAAACAATTTAGGCATAATTGTGAGATTTCCACCTTTACAAAGGGTGTTATCACACCAAAGTGGATTCTCAAACAACTTGACAACATTTTCATCAAACAAAGTTGTCACACTGGAAGCATCATCACATTTATGGCATGGAGAGAAATGAGCCATCTTGAAAAACACACAAGAACCATTGAGCTCATCAATCATATCATCTAAAATAGGGATAGGATGACGATACCTTAAGATGATTTTGTTGATGGCCCGACAATCAACACACATACGACATGCTCCATCTTTTTTTGAAACTAATAGAAATTAAACAACGCAAAAACTTATACTTTTCCACATAGCTCTTGTTGAGGAGTTCCTCAACGTGGCTTTGTAGCTCTTTGTTACCTTCTAAATTACTTTGATAAGCCGTTTATTTGGCCATTGTAAGTCCGACATGAAGTCAATTTGGTGCTCAATACACCCGGGAGGGGCACTCTACTTGGCAGTCCCATTAAAAGGCATCATTAGAATTCTGCAAAGGAAAGAAAATAGAATGAAAAAGAGAATAAATAGATGACTTAGCTTGCAACACATGATCCCTATGTATGATAAAGATCAATGAACTTTTGAACTCCACGTCCTCCCTTGTCTCTTTATGATGAGTCAATAATACTTGGGCTTTATGTTACAACTTCCTTATTTCTTTCTCTTCTTGGCCTTCGACCTCCACATGTCCCTTCTCTTTCTTCCTTTTGTCCCTCATCTCATTCATCTTTTGATACATTTCCTTGACTTGAGATGGTGACATAAAGGACATACTTACATCGATTTGACACAAGTGAATAGGTGTTGGTTCCCCATCATGTTTTGTCAAACGACTATATTTCCAAGGTCTCCCGAGCAGTACATAACAAGCTTGCATTAATATCATATCACATAGAACCGGATCTTGGTATTTCCCAATTTAGAACTTGATTAACACTTGTGTATGCACCCTGAATTCCTCACACTCACTCAACCATTGAAGTTTGTAAGGTTTAGCAATGTTAGTGGTAGGAAACTTCACGAAATCCACTGAAGCAGTGTTAGCAATGTTGGCAACATGTTGGCAACACTTCCACTAGCAATGATCAAGGAACATACATTATCCTAGATGAGGCACTTGGAATGGAAAATATTCTCTCTTTGAATTTGGTTATCATGGTCTTACTAGTCATAGTTCGCCTTATCACATACGTTGGTATGGTGACTCTTCTTATTTGGGCCAAGCCTCATCCTTTGTGGACTTCCTGTTGACACTCAATTTTGATCGACCTTTAACCATTTTTAGGAATGCTATTCGATTAAATACGTATTTTAAAAATATTTTCGAGTTTAAAATCTTAATCGATTTGTCCAAAATCATATATTTTAGTATGCATACTTTACAAACATTATTGTAAATATTATTAAAATATTATTAATAAATTTTGAAATAATCATTTTATTCAAATGTTTTAAAATTTAAGTGATTTTAGGTATATAAAGTATATTACAATATTTGTAGTATTTGATTTGAATAGCATTTATTTAAATTTTCTCAAAAATTGTTTAAATATTAACACATTTTATTCCAATTTATTTCAATTCTAGAACTCCAATTTTAATGTTATTTCAATTATTACCACCCTTTCATTTCATTCTAGCCATTTTGTATGACAGTTTTGGCCATTTCAATTTCAATTCAATATGATTTCAGCTTTAAATCTCGTCCGTCCATCCTCAAATAAATCCTAAATCAAATCCTAGCCCCTCATCTCTTCCAAAATCAATGGCCAATATTGGATCTCCCAAAGCCTTCTTTTTTGCTCTAAAAAGACCTAATTCCTAAAAATCATTCTATTCTCTCCTCTCCTCTCCTCTGAAAAATCCAGCTGTTGCCTTCTTTCCTTTCTCTGGCGAGGGGCGACAACTGCGGCGAGGCCAGCAGCTGTTAGCCGCCTCTATTTCTCTCTTTGTTTCCCTCCGCCTCTCCTCCTCCCCTTGCCCCTCTCTCATTCTCCTCTTTTTTCCGACGACGTATTTGTATATTCTATTTTTTTTCTTTTTTTATGGCATCATCCGGGTTTGGGAAGCAATCAGACAGAAATACCAGCAGCAGCTCTGGCGAGTCCAGCAGCCGCTGGCCGCCTCTGCTTCTCCCCTCTTCTCCTCAGTTTCTTCTCCTCCCTTCTCGCAACAACATCCGTCGGTGAACCAGTCACGGGAACAAGCTTCGACCCCAGCGAGAGACAGCAGAACCACGTGATGATGTACCATGATCACACGGTGTTTTCAATGCATTTTTCTTAAGATTTTTGTGTGTCTAGAGCCTTTTTGTAGTAGTTTTAACGAGTTTTGTGTCTTGTTTTGCAGGAAAGATGTCCAGGTTGAAAACACTTAAGACAGCTGGAAAAAAGTGCAGATTTATGACCTACGAAGTCCATCAACTCATCGACGGACTGTAGGTGGTGACTGTCGATGGCAGTTCAAGGTTAAGGGAGAAGATCGGGGAATTCTGACTAAGTGTGAAACCAGTAGAGCAAACGACGATTGGTTTAGAGAAGGTTCTAGTACCTGAATTCTTTAAAATTCTAAGTGTGGAACGATGGAGGAGCATCAACGGGGCGCAGATGGATCGACGGACCGTACTGCTGGTCCGTCGTTTGATTCAGAGAAGGTTTTATCCCGTGAAGAAAAATTATTTCAAGTATGGACTGACGGAGGCAGTCGATGAACTGTCGTTCCATCGATGGTCCGTCAGTGAGGTCATCAATTGAAGCCGCGTTTTTGGACAAAACTTTCCTTATTTCAATTCCTTTTTATTTAGGACTATGTTTTCTATAAATAGGGGATCAAAATCTCGTTTTTTAGGTTAGTGACTAGTATTACTATTCTATTTTGTGTTGGAGATTATTGGTTGCAAACTTTGAGCAATTAATCAATTTCTGAATTTGGTTTGAAGCTATTTTCTTGTAATTTCAAGTTGAATTTCTGGGTATACTCTTCTTGTTAAGTAAGTTCATGAATTCTTATTTAATATTATGAATTGTGATCTTGCAAGCATGGGTAACTAAATTCACAACTAGAGTTGTGAGAACCATGCGGAATTAACAACGTAACCGTAGCAATTAAGTAATTATCAAGTAGTGTTTGCATGTATTGATAATTTTTTCGCTTAGAAGTCTTTTTAACAAGTGCACGTGTTAGAACTCGCCTTGTTGCTACTTACCGTACCAAGGAGGTAGGAATAGGAAAAAAATTATCAACATAGATTTAGTGTGATACTATCTAATAGGATAGTGTCAATTAGTGCGACGTAATAACTAAGTCATACATCAATTATGATGTCTAATATGAGGTAAATGTAAGGGTTAGTAGCTTATACACACGTAGCCGGACCAAGGTACGGGGTGCAATTCTCTAAATGTCGAACCAAGGATTTAGAGATACGTTAATAACTTACTACTTTACATGCAAAATACTAGGAAATAATTACTCTTGCTATTAAGACGGCGTTATGAACCAATGGGGAACACATATACCCTAGTTATTCTCACAACTTGATAAAAACTCAATATTTACTTTTGTCTACTTGTTAACTTAGATTGTTTAAGAAACTTGTTTGATAAAAAAAAAACTTTAATTACTTGTTTTTGGAAAAACACTTGCTAAATTGACGTAATTGTAAATTAAAGTTAAGTCTAGACCATTTTCCTCGTGGGATCGACCCCAACCTACTAGTTGGGTTCTCTACTTGATTACGACCGCTTATACTTCTTTAGGGAGGTATAATTTGAGCGTATCAAATTTTGGCCCTGCTGCTGGGGAATCTGGCTTTTAGATTAACTTCAATAACATTATTGAAATTTAGTCAACGATTTCTTGATTTTACTTTTTCTTTTTGGTTTTATTTATTTCAGGTGTAGCTCTAGTGTATGCCAAGTACACGGAGCCGAGGGGAACCACTCATTCCATTAGATTGCGAACTTAACCGCACTTTGAGAAGGATGGAAAATCAACAGAACCCAGCCAACCAAGGTGATGGGGCATTCCATCAGTCTCCATTACTGGTTGAAGCACACAACCAAGTTCGTGCTGAGAATCAATTGGACAATGCTTTTAGGATGCAGTCTCCAGTCCCACAACCTCAGGATTAGTATATGGGCAACGTGAACATCACTGATGTTGATGGACCTCTGGTCCTACCTCTTCTACCCCATGGCATACTGTGACGAGTAGCCTGATGCAGATGCTCACTGCCAGGGGCTTATTTGCAAGAATGCCACCAGAGGATCCACATGCTTATATAGCAAATTGAGGTCTATGTGCAAGAGTTGTGTGGGTAGACCGGATTTGGATATGAATGTCATTGGGTTGCGAGTGTTTACTCTATCATTGACAGGAGATGTTACCATATGGTTCACTGAGCTTCCTTAGAACTCCATTCATACGTGGGATCAGTTATGAGATGTGTTCTTTGCAAAGTGCTACCCAGTGTCCAAGAAGCTTAACTACAAAGATAAAGTGAATAACTTTGTGGCACTACCGGGAGAGTCGGTGAGTAGCTCTTGGGACAGATTTACTGCCTTCGTGAAAGGCGTCCCAAACCACCACATTGATGATGAGTCACTGAAAGAGTATTTTTACAGAGGTCAAGACGATAACAACAGGGCAGTGTTAGATACTATTGCGGTGGCTCTTATGGGGAATGTACTTATACTGAGATTGCAGAGAAATTGGAGAAGATAACTCGCAACAACAAGATTTGGAGCACTAGAAAGTCAGACACTAGGAGAAACACCTTTGCGGTACAAGCTACAAACAACCCATCAGCAGATGAAATGCATGAAGAGTTGGCACCAAGGTCGGAGCTATGGTAACTACAACCGAGAGGGTCAATATGTCCCATTTGGAAACTACAACCGCGACAACAACTTCAACCAGAATAACTATGGTAACACGAATGATTGGGGTAGGCCCTATATTCCCCCTCAAAATCGGGAAGTTGCTCCTAGGAACGGTGGAGGTAGTATGGCGCGAGTTGAGGATATGCTGCAAAAAATGACGAGAAGGTTTGATGCTACTGATGAGAATGTTAAGGAGATGAGAGATGACCTAGCTAACATTCGACAAAATGTGGATGCACATGCGGTTTCGATTAAGCACCTTGAGTTACAGATGGCTCAGTTGTCTACTACGATGAACCCACGCCAACCTGGCACTCTTCCTAGAAACACTATCCAGAATCCTAAAAATGACAGACATTGCATGACAGTTACTACTCGAGGAGGCAAGCAGATCATTGATTCACCTATGTCGTCTGTAGTAGAAGGTGATATGAGAAAAGACAAAGAGGTAGTAGAAGATAGTGGAGAGTTGGTGGACAACATGGTGAAAGAAGTAGAGATTTATCAGAAGGTGGTCCTCGTTCCTAGACCTCCACCACCATTCTATCAGAGATTAGTGAATAAGACCAAAGATGGTAAATATCGGCGATTTATCACTATGTTGAAACAACTTTCCATCAATGTCCCTTTGATAGAAGCTTTGGAATAAATGCCCGATTATGCTAAGTTTATGAAGGATATGGTAACAAAGAAGAGGTCAGTGAGTTTCGAGGATGATGACCAGATGCAACATTGTAGTGCTATTTCTACAAGGTCTCTTGTACAGAAGAAGGAAGATCCGTGCACCTTTACCATTCCATGTACTATAGGGTTGCTACACTTTGCTAAGACACTATGTGATCTTGGTGCGAGTATAAATCTGATGACTCTGTCCATTTATAAGAAGCTAGGATTAGGTGACCCAAAGCCTACTACGATGCGGTTACTGATGGCCGATTGAACTGTGAAGAGGCCCATTGGTATACTCCATGATGTGCTTGTGAAAGTGGAGTCATTTATATTTCCGGCTGATTTTTTTATTTTTGATTGTGAGGTTGATTTTGAGGTGCCCATCATTCTAGGGTGGTCGTTCCTTGCCATCGGGCATGCACTGGTCGATATGGAAAAAGGTTAGATGAAGTTTAGGTTAAACAATGAAGAAACAAATTTTAACATATGTAGGTCCATGAAGCAGAGTGGTGAGCACCAAACGGTATCTGCTATATGTTATAGGGTTGAGAGTATATCTGAGGTGCAAATTGAAGAGCGACAGGTGTCGAGGTATTAGAAGCAGTGATTATGAATTTTGACAGTGATGGTATTGAAGAGTATGGGACTTTGGTGGCTGCACTAGAACAAAATGAATATCGGTCAAAGCCAAAGAAATTAGAGTTGGATATGAAGCATCGTGAATCTCCGCCCGCGAAACCATCTATTGAGGAGGCCCCAAGATTAGAGCTTAAGGCTCTACCACCTCATTTGAGGTACGTGTTCTTGGGTAGAGATGACACTTTGCCGGTGATAATTGCGGTAGATTTGAATGGGACACAAGTAGAGTGCTTAGTGGCGGTATTGAAGAGGTTCAAAAGAGCCATTGGTTGGACAATTACAGCCATTATTGAGATCCCTCCGGTATTTTTCCCATAAAATCCAACTCATGTCCGATCACAAACTAAGTATTGAGCACCAAAGAAGGTTGAATCCACCTATGCAAGAGATAGTGAAAAAGAGATTATGAAGTGGTTAGATACGAGAGTCATTTATCCTATTGTGGACAGTATTTGGGTGTGTCATGTTCAGTGCGTACCTAAAATGGGTGGGATGACAGTGGTGCCTAATGAGAGGAACGAACTTGTTCCAATGCAGCTAGTGACCGAATGAAAAGTTTGCATGGACTACCGGAAGTTGAATGCGTGGACAGAAAAGGACCATTTCCCCATGCCATTTATGGATCAGATGCTAGACAGACTCGCAGTCAAAGGTTGGTATTGTTTTCTTGATGGATATTCGGGCTACAATCAGATCTCTATCGCTCCAGAAGACCAAGAAAAGACCACCTTCACTTGCCCCTATGTGACTTTTGCATTCAAAAAGATGTCGTTAGGGTTATGTAATGCACGTGTTGTATGATGTCGATATTCTTTGATATGGTGGAGGACACGATTGAGGTGTTCATGGATGATTTTTCGGTAGTGGGAGATTCTTTCGATTGGTGTTTGAGTAATTTGGCTGAGGTGCTCAAGAGTTGTGATGATTGTAATTTGGTGCTAAATTGGGAGAAGTGTCACTTTATGGTGAAAGAAGGCATTGTGTTAGGCTATCGCATCTCTGAAAAGGGGATAGAGGTTGATCGAGCTAAAGTGGAAGTAATAGAGAAGCTTCCTCCACCCATCTCTGTCAAGGATGTGAGAAGTTTCCTTGGGCATGCTGGTTTTTATAAGAGGTTCATTAAGGATTTTTTGAAAATTGCACATCCTTTGTGCAAACTGCTCGAAAAGGAATGTAAGTTCTGTTTCAATAAATCCTGTTTGAAGGCGTTTGAAGAGTTGAAGGAGAAGTTAGTGTCTGCACCCATTATTATTCACCAGATTGGGTGATCCATTTGAGGTGATGTGTGATGCAAGTGGGGTGACACTTGGTGTGGTATTGGGACAGAGAAGGGATAAAATCCTTCACCCATCTACTATGCCAATAAAGCCCTAAATGAAGCTCAGAAGAATTACACGATAACTGAACAAGAACTTCTTGCGGTAGTGTTTGCATTCGAAAAATTTTGCTCTTATTTTTTTGGCACGAGAGTCATAGTGCATACCGACCATTCTCCCTTGAGGTACTTGATGACGAAGAAAGATGCGAAGCCAAGATTGATCAGATGGGTGCTATAACTGCAAAAAAATGATTTTGAGGTAAAAGATAGAAAAGGGACTGAGAATCAAGTTGTCGATCATTTGTCTAGGTTAGAGGATGAAGCTATGCATGAATTGGGAGAGAAGGCGGAAATTTATGATGCATTTCCAGATGAATATGTATTGGTCGCTTCTCAAGATTTGATCCCATGGTTCGCGGATTTTGTGAATTACTTGGCAAGTGATATAGTGCCATCCGACTTTACCTTCCACCAGAGAAAAAAGTTCATGCATGATGTGAAAAAGTTTTTTTGGGATGAGCCTTACCTATACCGGAATTGTGCAGATGGGATGATTTGTCGTTGTGTACCGGAGGTTGAGATGTTGAGTGTTTTGGAGGCATGTCACTCCTCGCCTGTGGGTGGGCACCATAGTGGTTGTTTTACTCGAAAAAATATAGTAAGAGATAAAAAATGACTAAGTTTCGGAAAATCAATTAATCTATGATTTAAGAGAAATCAATTTTCCAATTAACAGAGTCGCCACTTATTTTTTTAGTGAAAACAAAGAAAAAACTTATAAAAAAATTTTCAAAAGATTTAAAACAGATAAAAATCGATTGAAAGAGGGTTCGACGTTCAAATATACATTTCAAGAAGGTGTTAGGCCCTCGAAATGCCCGCTAACTCGCGATTGACCGTCGATTTGACCAAATGACCCTTTAAATAAAAAAAAATTCCCCAAATTTTAACTAAGTTAAATAATTCAATTTTTTATTTATTTACTTACCCATATTACGATATAGATTTTAATTGATTATTTAAAGGGGAATGAACTTAGAAGGAAACTTCCAAAAGGGTCTAATAATGAAAATAAAGCTAAATATAGAATATAAAAATAAATACTTTTTATTTAAATATAAAAGGGAAATGACTAACTTTGGGAAATTAATTAAATCAAACCAAAATTAAACAAGTGAAAAGTAAGTCAATACAATAGCAAATAAATAAAGAAGAGAAGGGAGGGAATTTGAACTTGGGTTCTTTGCCCAAATTCAGCAAAAATGGACTTTTAGGCCCAATTCTCTAAAAATCCTACAGCTATTTTGAATGGAGATTTTGGCCTATTTCCCTTGAAAATCTGATATACATTTGATGTATATTGATGTATACGACTTGTATATGATTCGTTTTCGTGTATATTGGGATATATACGGAATGGATGCTGCCCCAGATCAAATTTTCAGCACCTATATAAATTTTTGGACCTCTGTATTATATATTCCAACTGTATATAATTGTATACAACAATATATTAGCCCTTTCTAAGCTTTTGGATACCTGCAAATTACATTTCCAGCAACATATTTGTTGCTTTCAACTTGTTCATCAGTTTTGAGGGGGTCTGGGGACGGGTCATTTGGGTATTGAATTGGGATTGGGTCGGGTGATATTGTTGTTGTTGTATTTGGTGGGCTGGGAATTGTTTACGGATTGGGATTTGGACTGGTCTGAGTTATTTGGCTGAGACTGTGGAGTGGGCTGTTGGAAATCGGGAAAAAGGGCCCAAGATTTTGTTTCCAAATGGATTTAGGGGAAATGGGTTGTCTTGAAATTTAAGAAATAGTCAAATTAAATTTAATTTAGGAATTTTGTCTGAAACTTAAACAAGATGAATTAATATCAATTAATTAACGAGCTTCTTAATTTTAACGAAATAGAAATAGCTAACTTAATTATACATTAGATAATTCAAAGTTTATAACCATAATTTAAACTAAACTAATTAATTAGAATCTTTTTGAGATAATTTTCAAAATATTTTATAAAAATATGATAAATACATAAAAATAAAAAAATAAATATTTTACTTTAAAATTATAAAAATGGTGAAAACTAATTAAAATAACTTGAAAAATATTTTGAATATTATAAAGTCGCTTATTTCAAATCGTTTGGAATTTAAGAAACTCGAAAGTCAATTCCTATCATGGAGGGTCAAAATCAGGTGTCAAAAGCTGCCCCTCGTTTGACTTGGATTGATGAAAGAAATTCGAGGCAAATGAAATTGACAAATCCAAATTTGACTAACCACGTCTTCATATTTCAGAAAAGAGTTCTTGGTACGGACTTTCGGAATTGTGGCCGAGACTGGGAGTGGGTTTCCTACATATCTCAGGCTATATGAGAATTCAGACCACTTGTAGTTCGATACGCTTGATTTAACGCATGATTTTGAATGAATGTAATAGCTATTTCAGTGTCGAAGTATGGAGAGACCGAAAAGTTCGAGAATAGAGGTAGAAAGATACAGTCGAGTTTTTAACATCGAGCCATTATAAATCCCTAAACTTAGAGAATCAGACTGCTTGTAGTTCGACTCGATCGGTTGAAAAGGAAATCTCGTATGCGAAAATAACCTTTAGCTTAAGGATGAGTTACAAATTACTTGAGCGCGGAAATGAGGCTTGTAAACATCTCACTTATGAATGTGGGATCCTTCACACCCATAGATAAGAACTTACATGGACATAACTTCCAAAGCTCTAGGTTTTGTTATCACTTGAATTTGAAAAATTGCCTCCAGTGAGAGCTGAAAATTTTACTGAAGGCGAAACTGGAACTATTAAAACCAAGAAAATACCCACATGCCTAGGATAGGGATATGGTTTTATCGTGGTGGAAGTCGTTCCTCAACTTGCGTCCTAAGAGTTTGATATTCCTCCGTGGACTATGTCCCAATTAGCTGCTAAGAAAAAGTTCCACGTTGTGCTGCGTCCTATTTGACGTAGTCCACTTTGTGTATTGTAATGTCTGGAAAATAATTGTTAGTAGAAAATGTAACATAAATGCAAATGTAATTTGTGCAAACCTGGTTTAACTGTTATACTGAAGGAGATGACGATTCAATTTCAAGTGTATTTCTCTTGAAGGAAGTGGTGATCCAAAATGGTGTGTCCATTTAAACGATGTGATGATTCAATAATATGATATCACGTGCCACATTGAAGGAAGTGACTCTTCAATAATAATTTAACATGTCATGTTGAAGGAAGTGACTTTCCAATAATAATTTAATATATCACGTTAAAGGAAGTGACACTCCCATAATAATTTAGTGTGCCATGTTGAAGAAAGTGACACTCCAATGATATAATATGTCACATTGAAGGAAGTGACGCTCCTATAGTATTTTTAACATGTCACGTTGAAGGAAGTGACTCTCCGATAATAATTTAACGTGTCACGTTGAAGGAAGTGACGCTCCAATAATATAATATGTCACGTTGAAGGAAGTGACGCTCCAATAGAATTTTTAACATGTCGCGTTGAAGGAAGTGACTCTCCGATAATAATTTAACGTGTCACGTTGAAGGAAGTGACTCTCCAATAATAATTTAACATGTCACATTGAAGGAAGTGATGCTCCAATAAAAATTTAACATGTAACATTGAAGGAAATGATGCTCCAACATAATTTAACGTGTCACGTTGAAGGAAGTGACTCTCCAATAATAATCTAACGTGTCACGTTGGAGGAAGTGATGCTCCAATAGAAATTTAACGTGTCACATTGAAGGAAGTGATGCTCCAATATAATTTAACGTGTCACAATGAAGGAAGTGATGCTCCAATAATAATTTTAACGTGTCACGTTGAAGGAATTGACGCTCCAAAAATAGAGAATAAGGTTGTAACAGAGTAATCTGACTAGCTTTTGTAGTTTGTGAAGCTGGTAATTTCTCCAATTCTCATTACAACTTTGTCGTCCCTCCGCTCATAGAAATTTTTTTAGACAAGAACAGAGAAATTAACAAATGTCAAGACTTTTAAACGCGTCAAGACGATCTGGCAGCCATGCAGAATGAGAGAATCAGGAAGAACGATTTTGAGAACTTATAACGTTGAAAGGAGACACTAATGGTCGATTAGGGATTTCACATGAGATGTGTCCCTATTTTGAATCTGTAATCTCTTGTAAAGAGAAGACTAGTTTAATGAAGGATATCCTTGAAGTTGAACGGATTTGGAACTTTGAATTATTTCAGAAAGTTGGCCTTGTTTCTAGTCCAAAGGTACTTAACTGAAATAATTTGCAAGAAAGAAAATGACTGATTCAAAAACATGCCCCAGTTTCCTCTGAGGTCCGTAGTATGAAACAGTAGGAAGACCGAATCCTTATATAGGATTGACTACGTATCTTGCTAGAAGAAGAAATCAGGTTTGACGTAGTTCGAACCTGAAACTTAACTGAATTTAAAGAGAACGAATTTTTTGTCAGAGAAAAGACAGAGGATTAGAAATAATGGAGGGCAAAACCCATTAACGTAAAAAACATAGAGGATAAGAGGGATTGTTGGATTGGATCCTCGGTGTCAAGAGTCCTTCATAATAACATCTTTCGATAAGGACTAGTGTGTGTCCTTTGTCTGGTGAATGTTTAGGTTGATCTTTCAAAAATCGAAAAGATCTTTTGAAATTTCGACCCCTATTCTGACGACACCTGCAAAGCTCAGATATAATTATTAGCAAAAAATTACGAAATTAAAAGATAAGTTTCAAATGAATTTTTTCAGCTTATATTGGTCTGGATAACGTCTTATGGTCTTCACCATTGTGCCAAGCTATTCCATCTGGTAAAAATATAGAATGTGTACGTCATAATGAATTGAAAGGAAAATTTTAGAAGATGAGCAAGAGTAGAAATCATCTGAGTTATGACGAGGCCGCTGTGGGTCTAATGATGTCTTGTAACTTTATCCTGCATCCAAAGAAAAATTCTTAGTTTTGAGAGACTGATCCATGTTTGCTTTACCTTGCCATCCTGATGCTCCTTTGCCTTCTGGATTACAAGCTTATCTGATCTTCAAATGCCGCTTGATGGAATTTTTGAGGACATCCTCAAATATTCTGCCCAATTTAAAAGATAACATAAACTTTGAACTTCTATAGTTTTTAGTTGAATTTTTGAGTGAATCTCAAAAATTCTGCCCCAGTTGCAACTCTAAAGTGATCCTTGATTCTATCTTGTCGAATAAAGTTCTCTTTCTAATGAATTTTGAGATCCTCTCAAAATTCTGCCCAAGTTTTCATTATAAAGAGAAATGAAAAAACTTACGGGGAATATGACCGAGCTGGTGTGGCGCCTACGTATCCCGTTGAGCAGGAATCAGGTCAAACATAGTTCCAACTCTTGAGGATTAACAAGAATAGGAAAATTTCACTAAGGCAATCACTGAGGCTGACATAGGCCGCCTACGTATCTCATTCTTGAGAATTCAAGTCAGACGTAGTTCATAGTACAAGAAAACATTAAAAGGGATAAAGGAGTGACCGAAACCGACATAGGTTGCCTACGTATCTCATTTTTGAGAATTCAGGTCAGATTTTGTTCATTACAGATGAAAGATGCTTAAAAGGGAAATCAAAACCAACAAACGATTACAAAGAAACAAAGCAATAAAAGTGCGATTACATAGAAATAAAATAACAAACTCCAAATGCAAGACTAAAAGCTGCCAAAAGTGCGACCTTCAGGAAACTTGCTTCTTCTTTGCAACTAGTCATGACAACTACTAATCCTTATGCTTGTAGCGGATTGGTGTTCATATTCGGAGGAGCTTGAGTGAGTTTTACCACCTCATTGTCAATTAGATCTTGAATTTTGTGTTTGAGAGTGATACATCTCTCGTTATCATGTCCAACAACTCTTGAATGATAAGCACACCGCTTGCTTGGGTCATACCACTCGGCTGAAGTATTCACAGTCTTGGCTTCCACTGGATAAAGTATACCTGCCTCTTTCAATCTCTCAAAAAGTTGAGTCCGTGTCTCACACAATTGAGTGAAGACTCTAGGAGGCGTTTTCTCAAAATTAGGACGAGGTGCATTGTTTCGAGGATTTTGCATTGGTAGTGAAGAACGAAATGTTGCTTGATTGTTGCAAACATAGTATTGTGAATTAGGACAGCCTGGAGGTGGTTGACGGTTATAAGATGCAGCTTCTCGGGTCGTTAACATCATAACTTCTTTCTCCTTTTTCTTTCCAAAAGAACCAGTTTGATGGGCCCTATTAGCAAACTGAAATGAGGTGTAACTTGTTATCCTGCCAGTCTTGAGACCTTCTTCAATCATTTCTCCAGCCTTGATAACCTCAGCGAATGTCTTTCCACACATTGTCACCATTCGCTCATAGTATTCTGAGTCTTGAGTCTGAATGAACTAGGTGATCATTTCAGATTCCTCCATACGTGGGTGCACTCTGGCAGCTTCTTCCCTCCAACGAATGGCATATTCTCAAAAATATTCAGTCGACTTTGGTTTTAACTTGGTGATAGAGATCCTATCAGGAGCGATTTCAACATGAAACTTGTAGTGATCTACAAAAGAATTCGCCAGATCATCCCAAGTACGCCATTTGGTCACATCTTGCTTAGAGTACCATTCCAAGGCCTTTCCAGTCAGACTTTGATTGAATAACTTGATTCTTATCCCTTCATTGTTTCCAACACCAATCAATTTTTCACAGTAAATTTTCAAGTGAAAGAAAGGATTTCCTGATCCGCTCAACTTTTCAAACTTCAGAATCTTGTAACCAAGTGGAAGCTCAACCTTGGTAAATGTGCACAATTCTTCGTATCTAACACTCTGGCTACTATCGAACCCACGAAGACCTCTCATTGCATCCTCTAAGCTTTAATCTTTTTATTCATCATTTCAGCGTCAATTGATTTTGTATCACTTTCAATTTCAACATAGTGATTAAGATCTTGGCGGTGAAACTCCTGAGCCTTGGTAACAGGTGGAGCAGTCATATAAGTGTACACTGGCGGAGCATGATGCATTGTCGTTGGAGCTTTTGGAAGAGCAAATGTGTACACAAGAGAAGCATCCTTAGTTGATTTAGTGAGTGAGGCGCTTTGAGCTTGCTGAAAGGTGGAAAAATGATCTCCTTGATTAAACTCACTCGAAGTCGGATACGCAGGTGGCACGGGCCACTTTTGGCGAGCATAAGGTGGTTGATTTTGAGAAGCAACTTGGTATTGAGCTACCAAGAGATTCAGTTCACCAACTTGTCGCTCTAGACGAGCAATGACTTCCTCAGATGATTCTGTTGCTACCGAGGAAGTAGGATTGGTTGCGACAGATAAAGTGGGGATCATTTTGGACGAAGCAACTGTGTTGATAGTGGGATCCATTTTTAATCGAGTTCTCTTAGTAGTCCAAGTAAGAAATGAAGAGTCTGTAGTAATTTCCTTGACTTTAGACGGTGTAAAATACGGATGTTCTGCCAGCGGGTACTTTGGTGAAGTGAGCAATTTTGATTACCAAAACAAATCAGTCTCTTCTTCTAAAAACAACTCAAAAAATAAGAGAGTTAGTCCATTAGTCATAATAATCAATCAAATAACACATAAAACAAATAACATTTGTTTTTCTTCAAACAAATTAGTCCAAGATTCGAAGAACAAAGGATTCTAAAAATGGTGACCTAATGGGAAAACTTTGATAATTTGGACTAAGTTTAACGAAATAAAGGAGTTTGAACCAAACAAGCTACATGATTCTAGTAATGAGTCAAATGTAACTTTGGGAAGGTTCAATTGAAAAGTCCTTTCGAGAAACAAAGATGTCTTAAAATTGACTTGAAACTGACGGAATATTTAGTATAACCAATTAGGTGGATATGGAAAACAATTTTTAAGAAACAACGAGGTCAACATAGACTTGAATTTTTTAAAGCTCTATTGAACCTAGAACTTGAGTGATTTTGAACGTATTTTGATAACAGAATGAAAGAGTATTTTGGATGGCTTGAAAATTGAGTTTATATGGCCAAACAAAGTTTGATACTTTGGAATAGAATAATGGACCAATCATGTTTAAAGCAAAACATATGTATATAACACATAAGTAAAACAAATACAACAAAACAAAATTTATAACACTTAGCAACATAAACAATATATAACGCGTCCTAACATAAATGTGACCTTTTGAGCCAAAGGTTAGGCCTAACGTTTGAAGGATGTGTATATCATTTGTAAACCGTTCCATTGCCCCAAAAATTATTTATACAAAACTTATGAATAAAATAAATGGGGATGCATATAAAGGAGAGGGAAATCAATATCAGTTCCACGCAGGGGTACAATGGTAAACTAAACTAAGCTTCCATCATCAATCTTGAACTTCTTTATGCTTTTGAATTTCTTCTAGATGAGGAGGATCTTCCTTTGACTTAGAGAAAGAAAATACCTATAAAATAAAAACCCCGACCCCAAGGGACAATGGTACGTACAAATTGACATACATATCCTTCAAAATTAACAAATAGTAGAATGATCGTCTTATATTGACTGGGTTCAATTAGACTCAAGGTGGTCTTCTAATGGGCAAATACACCTTGGGTATTGGGTCGTCTTAAGTTAATGCACCTAAAAGAGGGTTTTGGTTTGGCTCTAACTTAGTTGACTAAGAGTGGCTTTTGAAGAACCGGGAACCTAAGCGGACAACTTAGGCTGAAATTCACGATAACCATTGGACGCATGACGAACCAATAAATTATCGATCATTCCGGAAAAAGGTTGAGTATAAGAAGTCTGGTTGCGGTTCCGCAAACCATTCTTTTAATATACTGTATACATAATATCAGCAGATTCCATGAAATGCAATGACAGTCATAAAATTTAAATATATTAATCACATATAACAATTCAATCATAGTAATTAATTAAATAGTCAAATCTATTGGTTAGAACTTAATTAAATCTCCAACAGAGTCGACATTTCTGGTTTACTCAAAAAAATATAGTAAGAGATAAGAAATGACTAAGTTTTGGAAAATCAATTAATTTATGATTTAAGAGAAATCAATTTTCCGAATTAACAGAGTCGCCACTTAAATTTTTAGTAAAAATCAAGAAAAAACTTATAATATTTTTTACAAATGATTTAAAACAGATAAAAATTGATATGAAAGAGGGTTCAAAGTTCAAATATACATTCCGAGAAGGTGTTAGGCCCTCGGAATGTGTCATGACCGGAATCTAGACCCCAGACGAGACCGGCGTCGTTGACCTCTCAGAGGTCGTAGACAAGCCTACTTACGTCATTCTAACTTCATCTAAGTTAATTTTAGCGGAAAATTTGAAACTTTTTGTTTCTTAACATACTTGTTAAACATTCTTATCATTTCATAATTATTCACCATCAACCATCTAATATTAAGAAATAAGCAACTGAAAGAAATAGTCCAATAAGTATTAAGTGTATAATTGCCAAAATGGCACCTATACAAAGTCTGAATAAAAACATGAAAGAAACGCTAGTGGAACATCCACTAGCTCAACTCTAAAACTAAGCTAGAATATAAAACAGTAGCATCCTCGAAAGTATGAGGACCTACCAACTCCGAATGAATGTTGGACGTCCGGATAACTGCAACAATGATCTTGTAGCTCTATCGTCCACCTGTGCCTGCACCTAAAATAGTGTAGTTGTATAGGGTTAGTACACACTTGTACTAAGTATGGGTATATGCAAGCACACACCAAGGACATTCATGAGAAAGAATAGCTCTTTCCTAACAACATGATTTTTGGAAGTCAAGTCAGTGGACTTGCCAAATTCAGATTAGGAAAGTTTCCAAATTTGGATTAGGAAAGTAAATGAGCTTTCCAAATTTGGATTAGGAAAGTCAGTGAGCTTTCCAGATTTGGAATAGGAAAGTTATGCCATGAGAATAATATACATCATTATACTTTTCACATTTGCACACAGCACATAACATTTACACATAGCATATATCAAATAGCATACAGTACATTTTACATGTAGCACATAACTTCTTTCATATCATTCATTCATATGCCATGAGACCTTGGAATCATGGACTTGACATTAAGACTTTCCAAAATGAGGGCTCAACATATGGGACCTCAACTAGGGAGTCTTCATTAGCAAACACAGAGTCTGCTTCATTCATTCATAAGTACTTCATTTCATTTCGTTCATAGGCCAGTGTGAACACCAGCTATACCTAGGGTGTAGTTTAAGAACTTCATTAGGTTCGTTGTGCAATGACCAAGAATGACCTAATGTCATTACTTGAATCTAACTCACCTTTTGATTATCCTATCCTAACACCTTTGGTATCATTCATTTCATTATGTGCATCATTTGAGGCTGGCCTCATTCATTCATTGGGAACTTTAACTTTATCCGACATAGATCATGTGAGCATCATGAAATCTATTGTCCCCCCCCACACCGAAAAGAGGTGGAATCACCGGCCAAAGTGACCCAAAACATGCTAGCGTACATGGGAATCGAACCCCGCCAGATCCCTATAGTGGCAGTATAGGTTCGAAGACTAGGAGATACAAGGAAACCCATACCCGGCATGCCGGACAGTCTCATCTCATGAGAGTTACGTGAACCTCCGGCCTTCCCGAAAGAAGGCATCACCGCTCATAGCTAGTCTATCGGTGCTCAGTATAAAGTTTCATTACATTCATCTCATACGTTATGGAAGCTGGCTTCTAGTATGAGGACATCATAGCTCATTAGATGATTTCTAATCTCATCATTAGTATTAAGTGTGTTAAGCTCAATACTTTCATTAAAGTGTTCATAGAGACTGGTCTCTTCATTATCTTACACTCTCATAGGTGAGTACGTTTTGGTAACATTTACTTAGGCTCATTTGAGATTGCTCTCATCTTTTACATTAGCCTCATATCATGTTGTCACCACATTCATTAACATTAGAACATTTGCTCTTCATAATTACTCACCCCTTTTTACGTGAATGTTCACTTCATCATATGCCAATGCAATTGGCCATTTAGTGTGTTTCACACTTTTACTTAACCCTTCTAGGGTTTCATCATTTCATTTTTCATTTCATCATTTCGTTGTTCATTTCATCATTTCATTGTTCATTTCATTGTTCATTTCATCATATCATTGTTCATTTCATCATTTCATTACATACATCTTAGGTTCACTTACTTTTGAACGTTAGACTTATGTGTCTATACATACAAGCCATGAGGCTTCATTCATATTTCGTCTAAGTGATTCATATCTTTCTAAGATTATGTGATACAAGACTTATGCATCTTGTATATATGCCAAGATCTTGATTTTGATCTAAGTAGGTGGCATTATTCTTGGATATTTTGTTCACGTATGACTTATGTATCAATACGGAAGTTTGGGCAAGGAAACCCAAGTTTGAATCACTTGGCTATCATTTACATTTTTCATTGATTTTATTTTTAATATTCATAACATTAGAACTCTAGATTAAATCCTAACATTAACATCGTATCATTAATTTTCTACTTAGTTTTTCTCTTAGGTTGGCCAAAGGGTTGTGGGTTCGAACCCCCACAACCCCTTTTTATTTTTCATCAACATCATCTTGTCCATTCTCGCCTAAACCAAGAGGTTGTGGGATCAAACCCCCACAGCCTCTTTTATTTTTTTTATTTAATTCACTGGAATAGGGAGGTTGTGGGTTCGAACCCCCACAGCCTCCTTATTTTAATTTAATTTCGCTAGAGGCTGTGAGGTGGTGGGTTCGAACCCCCACAACCTCCTATATTTTTTTTTATTTAATTTTCGCTAGGCTAAGTGTATTTGGCAGTGAGGTTGTGGGATCAAACCCCGACAGCCTCACTTGCTTTATTAATTATTTTTGCTCCTCTCCATTCCAGCCTTGAGGTCGTGGGTTCGATTCCCACGCCTCACGTTTTCTTTTCTTTATTTTTCTCTTCCTTCACTCGCTATCCGGAGGTCGTGGGTTCGAATCCCACGCCTCCCATTTATTTATTTAATTTATTTTCCTCTTCTTTCTCCTCCAGTAGCCAGGTTCGATTCCACCCAGCCCCATTTTCTTTTTCCCTTCTCGCGAAACCAGTAGCCAGGTTCGATTCCCCTTAACCCCCCTCACGTTTTTAGCCTTCTTAACATGTGAGGTCTTGGGTTCAATTCCCATTGACCTCACTTGTTTTATTTTCACTTTAAAAACCCAGATTTAACCTCCTTGTTGACCGAAACTATAGTGCACAAATCTGGAAATTCATTCATAGTTTTTTAGCTTCCTTTAATCAACTTTTTATGTTAGTTTCTTAGAAATTTCACCAAGCACTTAGTATGTAGTTTAGGGGTTACATTAGTTAATCGTTTTCACTCAAAATTTGTAACTTCACACACCATATGAACATCACATTATGCACAACTTTAACACATAGAGAAGAAAAACATGCCTTACACGTCTCCAAACAGTGGCTAAAACTCACATGGTTATCATTTTCGTGATTTCACGCACATAAACATATTCATATTTAACATAAAAATATCGCACATACCTAAATCTACCAGCAAACAAACCCAACCTACGAATCATTGGGAGCTAGTGACAAGGACATGTAAAGGGGGAACAATCCTAGTTTCGGAGTGAATATCTTGAATCGTAAGGGGCCTCTTGGGAAAGGGACCAAGAGAGAAGAAACCCATACCTTAATTTGCTTGTTCAAACGTGGAGTTGCTGCCCAAAACCTTCTCCAAAATCAGTCCAACCTTCCTCAACGTCCACACCACTCGACGGACAACTTCTCTTTGCCTTAACATTTTTGATTACTTTGCTTTTCTTAAAAAATTTCGTGTGTTCTTCAAGTGTGAAGAACCTTGGTTAAACTTTCTGTTCTTCACGTTATTTTTTTGGCAGAGATATCTTGGAGAGAGTTTGTTGAACGTGTGAGAGTGATAGACGTGATTAGGAGAGTGTTAGCTTAGGTTTAGGAGTCTTAATTCAAGACTTAGTCAAAATAGGGTTTAATTAAATTAATAAAATCTGATTTATTTCAACTAATACGTGAAAGGAGACTTTTGCCCTTAAAAATTCAGATTTTAATTGATGATTAAATCATCAATTCGTCGCTTCTAGTGGGGCTCAAACCCGAGTGACACCCTATTCGCGAAAATGGGTCACTTCGGGTCGCCCCAACCCGAATTGGTCTTTTTAATTAAATTAATTAATTAATTAATTAATTCCTCAGGGTAATTACAATATTACTCTTGGCCTGGAAAAGACCATTTTACCCCTGGACCCTCAAAACTTAAAATTTCTTTTTTTAAGTCCGGTAAAGACTCTTTCGATTAAATCTTCGTTTTCGTGAGCCTCACATGGTTGGTTCTAACCTTTCCAAGATCAAATAACTCCCCAAGTTAGTTGGCTTGGCCGTAGTAAGGGTTCTGAGGTATGGTTCTACGCATATCAATCCGTGTGAACCTTGATCTAATCGCAAGCATTCTTGACACCTTAAGCATTTATCTTATTCATTTTTAGGGTTGTTACATTATCTCCCCCCTTAGGAACATTCGTCCCCGAATGACACTACCACTACATATCATAATGCCAGTCAGATCATAACAAAATCACTATGCACAGTCAAGCAATTGCAACAAAATACGGAGAGATAAGGAAACATAGACTTAAGAGTAGGAAGTCTAACCTCAAGAGCTGAAAAGATGAGGGTAGCAGGATCTCATGTCGGCCTCATCCTCCCACGTAGCACCCTCAACAAGATGATTTCTCCACAATACCTTCAGTGTGGCAATCTGCTTGTTCCTCAGCCGCTTGACCTGTCTGTCTAAGATCTAAACAGGTACCTCCTCATAAGACAAGTCTTCACCAACCCCCAAACCTTCAACAGGTAGAATCGATGCTGGATCACCTAGGCACTTCTTCAACATAGAGACATGAAAGACTAGATGAACAGAAGCTAGCTCCGCAGGCAATACTAACTCATAGGCCACCTCACCCACATGCTGCAGGATCTCATATGGCCCAACATACCTCGAACTCAGCTTCTCTTTTCTACCAAATCTCATCACCCCTTTCATAGGTGATATCTTCAAGTAAACCTGGTCATCAACATCAAACTCTAAGGGCCGTTTTCTGTTATCTGCATATGACTTCTGCCGGCTATAAGCAATAGCCAACCTGTCCCTAATCACTCTGACCTTCTCTAAGGCCTCATGAATGATCTCTGGACCCAAAATGGATGACTCACCAATCTCGAACCACCCAACTGGAGATCTACACCTCCTACCATACAGTGCCTCAAACGGTGCCATCCCAATGCTGGAGTGATAGCTATTATTATACGAGAACTCTATCAAAGGCAGATGGTCATCCCAGTTACCTCTGAAGTCAATCACACACGCTCTCAACATGTCCTCCAACGTCTGAATGGTGCGCTCTGCCTGCCCATCTGTCTGAGGATGAAAGGCAGTGCTAAGCTTTACCTGCGTGCCCAAGCACTTCTAGAAAGATCTCCAGAAATGTGAAGTAAAATGAGCTCTTCTATCTGAAATGATAGACAAAGGAATCCCATGCCATCTCACAATCTCATCAATGTAGAGTCTCGCATAATTCTCGGCTCTGTAAGTAGACTTCACAGGGATAACAGACTTAGTCAATCTGTCCACAATAACCCATATGGATTCATGCTGCCTCCTAGTCCTCGGAAGACCAACCACGAAGTCCATATTAATGGCCTCCCACTTCCGAGTCGGAACCTCAATAATCTGAGTCAGACCGCCAGGCTTAAGATGCTCTGCCTTGACCTGCTGACAATTAGGACACTTGGCCACATATTCTGCAATGTCCTTCTTCATGACATCCCACCAATAAATCTGCTTAAGATCATGATACATCTTGGTGGAACCTGGATGTATGGAATATCTGGAACCATGGGCCTCTGCAATAATCCTGGTCCACAAATCCTCCACATCTGGTACACACAGCCTGTCCTGATATCTAAGTATGCCATCACCTCCCAAAGCGAAAGACTCATTCATCTTCATCAACACTGAGTCCTTCAGCTCCATCAACACAGGATCTAGATGCTGACCCTGCTTGACTTCAACTACCAAGGATGATTCAGAACTAGGATGAACTGAAACATCCCCACTAGTAGAGTCAACCAATCGCACACCCAGTCTGGCCAGTCTGTGTACATCTTTCACCAGCTCCTTCTTCTCATCCTCAATGTGGGTTGTACTTCCCATGCTCATCCTGCTCAAAGCATCAGCTACAACATTAGCCTTACCTGGATGGTAGTGCACATTCATGTCATAATCCTTCAACAGCTCCAACCATCTCCGCTGACGTAGATTCAACTCCCTCTGAGTGAACACATACTGGAGACTCTTGTGGTCTATGAATACATCCACATGCACTCCATACAAGTAGTGCCTCCACAACTTCAGTGCAAACACCACAACTGCCAACTCCAGGTCATGAGTGGGATAATTCTTCTCATGAACCTTGAGCTGTCTGGACGCATAGTCTATCACCTTACCAACCTGCATAAGAACACAACCCAAACCAACCCTAGATACATCACAATAAACAGTGTAATTCTCACCACACATAGGCAAAGTAAGCACCGGGGCTGAAGTGAGTCTGTCCTTGAGCTCCTGGAAACTCCTCTCACAAGTCTCCGTCCACTCAAACTTGGCTTTCTTCTTAGTCAAAGCTGTCAATGGGGCAGCAATGGAAGAAAAGCCCTCCACAAACCTGCGGTAGTAACCAGCCAATCCCAAAAAGCTACGGATGTCAGTGGGAGTAAGAGGCTTTGGCCAGTTCTTCACAGCCTCAGTCTTCCTGGGATCCACCTCCATGCCCTGATCGGACACAACATGACCCAGGAAGGTCACTGATCTCAGCCAGAATTCACATTTGCTGAATTTGGCATACAACTGATGTTGTCTAAGTACCTGCAAGGTTAGTCTCAAATGATGTTCATGCTCTTCCTTGGTCTTAGAGTAGATGAGAATGTCATCAATGAATACTATGATGAAAGAGTCAAGGTATTCACGGAAGACTCTGTTCATAAGATCCATAAATGCAGCAGGTGCATTCGTGAGACCAAATGACATGACTAGAAACTCATCGTGACTATAGCGGGTACGAAAGGATATCTTTGGGATATCTCCATCCCTAACCCTAAGCTGATGGTACCCTGAACGAAGATCAATTTTTGAAAAGAAACTAGACCCTTGGAGCTGATCGAACAAATCATCTATTCTGGGAAGTGGATACTTATTCTTTATAGTGACTTTGTTGAGATGCTAATAATCGATACACATTCTAAGGGTTCCATCTTTCTTTTTCACAAACAACACTAGAGTGCCCCAAGGGGATATGCTCGGCTGAATGAAACCCTTGTCAGTGAGATCTTTTAACTGCAGGTTCAACTCTTTGAGTTCAGCTGGAGCCATTCTGTAAGGAGGAATTGAAATTGGTTTAGTATCGGGTTCTAAGTCGATACCAAAATCAATCTCTCGAGGGGGAGGGACTCCAGGCAAATCATCAGGAAATACATCTAGGAACTCACTCACTACAGGCACTGAGTCTATGGAAGAATGTCATGATCTAGATTATTAACACTCACAAGATGACACAATAAATCCTTGGACATCATTTTATTGGCCTTAAGGTTCGAAATCAAGAGGTCAGGACGACTCGAGTTGTACCCCTCCCAGACTAGCTCATCTTCATTAGGGAAACGAAATCTCACCACTTTACTACGACAGTCCAAGCAAGCATAACAACTGTGAAGCCAGTCCATGCCAATAAGAACATCAAAATCATGCATGGGTAACTCAACCAAGTCTGCACACATAGTCTTACCACTTATCACTATTGGGCAACCCTTGTATACTCTATCAGTTCTTACATTTTCTTCTAAAGGTGTAGTAACCACTATAGGATCATGCAGAACTTCAGGCAATATATCAAAAGTGAGAACAAGCAAAGGAGTTACAAAGGAAAGTGTAGACCTTGGATCAAGTAAAGCATAAACAGAAGTTGAGAATACTTGCAGCATACCTGTGACCACATCAGCGGACTTCTCCTGCTCCTCCCTGCCCTTCAGGGCATAGAACCTGTTCCTCTTAGGAGGCTCGGCTGCTGCTGCACCCTGTGGATTAGGCCTAGGCTGAGCATTACCTCCAGCCTGACCTCTATTCTGTGGGCAGTCTCTAACCATGTACCCACTCTTACCGCAACCGAAGCAGGCATTAGTGCCCTGTCTGCACTCTTCATTGTGAGCTCGACCACACTTAGCACAATTCTTTTTAGGACGCTGCATCTCACCTCCATTGCCCTTCTTGGGCTCAGGTCTGCCTCCTCTAGGTGCTGTGCTCCTCTGAAAATTTGAGTTCCCAGAACTCTGTTGCCCCTTCTTGAACCTGGGCTGCTCACGAACGCCAAAATTGTTTTTGTGGCCTCCATGGCTGGGACCTGCCTGATCTTGAGGCTTAGGCCTCCTAGCATCACGAACACCCCTCTTTTTACGGCTGTCCTCTACCTGATGGACATGCACCATCAGCCTGGAGAGGTCCATATTATCATGGAGCATCGCAGACCGACAATCCTCCTCTAGATCTCCATTGATTCCTGTGAGGAACCTGCTCATCTCATCCCTGCTGTTAGACACAAGGGAAGTAGCATACCTGGATAATTTAACAAACTTCAGTATTCACCTTATCCTTGCTATTAGATACTAAGGAAAGTAGCATACCTGGATAGCTTAACAAACTTCAGGGAATACTCCCTGACTGTCATAGAGCCTTCTTTAAGGTTGATGAACTCCTCAACCTTGGCTTCTCGCATCTCTCTGGGGAAGAATCTCTCAAGAAATGCTGTCTTGAACAGCTTCCAAGTGACTGGAACTCCGCCCAAAGCTCGGCTATCCTGCCACATCTTGCACCAAGTCTGTGCCACATCCTTGAGCTGACAGGAAGCCAACTTAGCCTTCTCAGTATCTGTGGCCCCTATAGCCACCAGAATCTTATTCACCTCATCCACAAACTCCTGGGGTCCTCTGAAGTCTTAGACCCTGTGAAAATAGGAGGATTCATCCTCATGAATTCTCTCAGTCTGTCAGCCATGCTACAAACCGGTGGGTTCTCCCTCTGAACATCTTGCCGGTTGACCTGGGCAGTCATAGCCTGGGCCTGCATAGTAATGGCCTGTGCCATCTGGGCTAAAGATTCCCTCACCTCAACATCAGTCAACCCAGCTGGGTTAACTGGCATAGCCACTCCATCAACTGGAGCCTGGGGTGGGACCTGATTATTCCCAGCAGTTGCACCTCCTCTCCTCTAACCAATAGTCCTCCTAGTGTTCATTCTCTGAAAACAACAAAGATTGATGTTAGACACGCTCATAACACCAAGAAATTAGACTTTAGGAAAAGCACGATAAGATCAGAAAAATGGAAGTTTTCCTACGCATCATGCAGTCTCTAATCCAGGATAGTGGTGCACTTCACTACCATGACTTAGAAACTACTCAATGTGGTTGATGTGAACTCATTATTATCGGAATTTAACCTAGTGCTCTGATACCAACTTTGTCACGACCGGAATCTAGACCCCAGACGAGATCGGCGTCGTTGACCTCTTAGAGGTCGCAGACAAGCCTACTTACGTTATTCTTACTTCATCTAAGTTAATTTTAGCGGAAAATTTGAAACTTTTTGTTTCTTAACATACTTTAAACATTCTTATCATTTCATAATTATTCACCATCAACCATCTAATATTAAGAAATAAGCAACTGAAAGAAATAGTCCAATAAGTATTAAGTGTATAATTGCCAAAATGGCACCTATACAAAGTCTGAATAAAAACATGAAAGAAACGCTAGTGGAACATGCTCCACTAGCTCAACTCTAAAACTAAGCTAGAATATAAAACAGTAGCATCCTCGAAAGCATGAGGACCTACCAACTCCGAATGAATGTTGGACGTCCGGATAACTGCAACAACGATCCTGTAGCTCTATCGTCCACCTGTGCCTGCACCTAAAATAGTGTAGTTGTATAGGGTTAGTACACACTTGTACTAAGTATGGGTATATGCAAGCACACACCAAGGACATTCATGAACAAGAATAGCTCTTTCCTAACAACATGAATTTTGGAAGTCAAGTCAGTGGACTTGCCAAATTCAGATTAGGAAAGTTTCCAAATTTGGATTAGGAAAGTAAATGAGCTTTCCAAATTTGGATTAGGAAAGTCAGTGAGCTTTCCAGATTTGGAATAGGAAAGTTATGCCATGAGAATAACATACATCATCATACTTTTCACATTTGCACACACCACATAACATTTACACATAGCATATATCATATAGCATACAGTACATTTTACATGTAGCACATAACTTCTTTCATATCATTCATTCATATGCCATGAGACCTTGGAATCATGGACTTGACATTAAGATTTTCCAAAATGAGGGCTCAACAGATGGGACCTCAACTAGGGAGTCTTCATTAGCAAACACAGAGTCTGCTTCATTCATTCATACGTACTTCATTTTATTTCGTTCATAGGCCAGTGTAAACACCAGCTATACCTAGGGTGTAGTTTAAGAATTTCATTAGGTTCGTTGTGCAATGACCAAGAATGGCCTAATGTCATTACTTGAATCTAACTCACCTTTTGATTATCCTATCCTAACACCTTTGGTATCATTCATTTCATTATGTGCATCATTTGAGGTTGGCCTCATTCATTCATTGGGAACTTTAACTTTAACCGACATAGATCATGTGAGCATCATGAAATCTAGTGTCTCCCCCACACTGAAAAGAGGTGGAATCACCGGCCAAAGTGACCCAAAACATGTTAGCGTACATGGGAATCGAACCCCGCCAGATCCCTATAGTGGCAGTATAGGTTCGAAGACTAGGAGATACAACGAGACCCATACCCGGCATGCCGGACAGTCTCATCTCATGAGAGTTACGTGAACCTCCGCCCTTCCCGAAAGAAGGCATCACCGCTCATAGCTAGTCTATCGGTGCTCAGTATAAAGTTTCATTACATTCATCTCATACGTTATGGAAGCTGGCTTCTAGTATGAGGACATCATAGCTCATTAGATGATTTCTAATCTCATCATTAGTATTAAGTGTGTTAAGCTCAATACTTTCATTAAAGTATTCATAAAGACTGGTCTCTTCATTATCTTACACTCTCATAGGTGAGTACGTTTTGGTAACATTTACTTAGGCTCATTTGAGATTGCTCTCATCTTTTACATTAGCCTCATATCATATTGTCACCACATACATTAACATTAGCACATTTGCTCTTCATAATTACTCACCCCTTTTTACGTGAATGTTCACTTCATCATATGCCAATGCAATTGGCCATTTAGTGTGTTTCACACTTTTACTTAACCCTTCTAGGGTTTCATCATTTCATTTTTCATTTCATCATTTCGTTGTTCATTTCATCATTTCATTGTTCATTTCATCATTTCATTGTTCATTTCATCATATCATTGTTCATTTCATCATTTCATTACATACATCTTAGGTTCACTTACTTTTGAACGTTAGACTTATGTGTCTATACATACAAGCCATGAGGCTTCATTCATATTTCGTCTAAGTGATTCATATCTTTCTAAGATTATGTGATACAAGACTTATGCATCTTGTATATATGCCAAGATCTTGATTTTGATCTAAGTAGGTGGCATTATTCTTGGATATTTTGTTCACGTATGACTTATGTATCAATACGGAAGTTTGGGCAAAGAAACCCAAGTTTGAATCACTTGGCTATCATTTACATTTTTCATTGATTTTATTTTTAATATTCATAACATTAGAACTCTAGATTAAATCCTAACATTAACATCGTATCATTAATTTTCTACTTAGTTTTTCTCTTAGGTTGGCCGAAGGGTTGTGGGTTCGAACCCCCACAAACCCTTTTTATTTTTCATCAACATCATCTTGTCCATTCTCGCCTAAACCAAGAGGTTGTGGGATCAAACCCCCACAGACTCTTTTATTTTTTTTATTTAATTCGCTGGAATAGGGAGGTTGTGGGTTCGAACCCCCACAGCCTCCTTATTTTAATTTAATTTCGCTAGAGGCTGTGAGGTGGTGGGTTCAAACCCCCACAACCTCCTATATTTTTTTTTATTTAATTTTCGCTAGGCTAAGTGTATTTGGCAGTGAGGTTGTGGGATCGAACCCCCACAGCCTCACTTGCTTTATTAATTATTTTTGCTCCTCTCCAATTCCATCCTTGAGGTCGTGGGTTCGATTCCCACGCCTCACGTTTTCTTTTCTTTATTTTTCTCTTCCTTCACTCGCTATCCGGAGGTCGTGGGTTTGAATCCCACGCCTCCCATTTATTTATTTAATTTATTTTCCTCTTCTTTCTCCTCAAGTAGCCAGGTTCGATTCCACCCAGCCCCATTTTCTTTTTCCCTTCTCGCGAAACCAGTAGCCAGGTTCGATTCCCCTTAACCCCCCTTCACGTTTTTAGCCTTCTTAACATGTGAGGTCTTGGGTTCAATTCCCATTGACCTCACTTGTTTTATTTTCACTTTAAAAACCCAGATTTAACCTCCTTGTTGACCGAAACTATAGTGCACAAATCTGGAAATTCATTCATAGTTTTTTAGCTTCCTTTAATCAACTTTTCATGTTAGTTTCTTAGGCATTTCACCAAGCACTTAGTATGTAGTTTAGGGGTTACATTAGTTAATCGTTTTCACTCAAAATTTGTAACTTCACACACCATATGAATATCACATTATGCACAACTTTAACACATAGAATACAAGAAGAAAAACATGCCTTACACGTCTCCAAACAGTGGCTAAAACTCACATGGTTATCATTTTCGTGATTTCACGCACATAAACATATTCATATTTAACATAAAAACATCACACATACCTAAATCTACCAACAAACAAACCCAACCTACG
Organism: Solanum sitiens; assembly: GCA_016801875.1. NCBI lineage: Eukaryota > Viridiplantae > Streptophyta > Magnoliopsida > Solanales > Solanaceae > Solanum > Solanum sitiens. The sequence goes on from JABWTJ010000034.1 coordinate 3,043,888, forward strand.
AATCATTGGGAGCTAGTGACAAGGACATGTAAAGGGGGAACAATCCTAGTTTCGGAGTAAATATCTTGAATCGTAAGGGGCCTCTTGGGAAAGGGACCAAGAGAGAAGAAACCCATACCTTAATTTGCTTGTTCAAACGTGGAGTTTCTGCCCAAAACCTTCTCCAAAATCAGTCCAAGCTTCCTCAACGTCCACACCACTCGACGGACAACTTCTCTTTGCCTTAACATTTTTTATTACTTTGCTTTTCTTAAAAAATTTCGTGTGTTCTTCAAGTGTGAAGAACCTTGGTTAAACCTTCTCTCTTCACGTTATTTTTTTGGCAGAGATATCTTGGAGAGAGTTTGTTGAACGTGTGAGAGTGATAGACGTGATTAGGAGAGTGTTAGCTTAGGTTTAGGAGTCTTAATTCAAGACTTAGTCAAAATAGGGTTTAATTAAATTAATAAAATCTGATTTATTTCAACTAATACGTGAAAGGACCCTTTTGCCCTTAAAAATTCAGATTTTAATTGATGATTAAATCATCAATTCGTCGCTTCTAGTGGGGCTCGAACCCGAGTGACACCCTATTCGCGAAAATGGGTCACTTCGGTTCGCCCCAACCCGAATTGGTCTTTTTAATTAAATTAATTAATTAATTAATTAATTCCTCAGGGTAATTACAATATTACTCTTGGCCTGGAAAAGACCATTTTACCCCTGGACCCTCAAAACTTAAAATTTCTTCTTTTAAGTCCGGTAAAGACTCTTTCGATTAAATCTTCATTTTCGTGAGCCTCACATGGTTGGCTCTAACCTTTCCAAGATCAAATAACTCCCCAAGTTAGTTGGCTTGGCCGTAGTAAGGGTTCTCAAGTCTGGTTCTACGCGTATCAATCCGTGTGAACCTTGATCTAATCGCAAGCATTCTTGTCACCTTAAGCATTTATCTTATTCATTTTTAGGGTTGTTACAGAATGCCCGCTAACTCGCGGTTGACCGGCGATTTGACCAAATGACCCTTTAAATAATCTTTTTTTTTTCCGCCAAATTTTAATTAAGTTAAATAATTCAAATTTTTATTTATTTACTTACCCTACTATATATATTTAATTGATTATTTTAAATGGGAATGAACTTAGAAGGAAACTTCCAAAAGGGTCTAATAGTGAAAATAAAGATAAATATAGAATATAAAATAAATACTTTTTATTTAAATATAAAAGGGAAATTAACTTTAGGAAATTAATTAAGTCAAACCAAAATTAAACAAGTGAAAAGTAAGTCAATACAATAGCAAATAAATAAAGAAGAGAAGGGAGGGAATTTGAACTTGGGTTGTTTGCCCAAATTCAGCAAAAATGGACTTTTAGGCCCTATTCTCTAAAAATCCTGCAACTATTTTGAATGGAGATTTTGGCCCATTTTCCTTGAAGATCTGGTATACATTTGATGTATACTAATGTATACGACTTGTATACGATCCGTTTTCGTGTATATTGGGATATATACGGAATGTATGCTGCCCCAGATTAAATTTCCAGCACCTGTATAAATTTTTGGACCTGTGTATTGTATATCATTATATACAACAGTATATTAGCCCTTTCTAAGCTTTTGGAGACCTGCAATTTACATTTCCAGCAACATATTTGCTGCTTTCAACCTGTTCATCAGTTTTGAGGGGGTCTGGGGACGGGTCTTGTGGGTATTGAATTGGGATTGGGTCAGGTGGTGTTGCTGTTGTTGTATTTGGTGGGCTGGGAATTGTTTACGGATTGAGGATTTGGGCCTGGTCTGAGTTATTTGGCTGAGGCTGTGGAGTGGGCTGTTGGAAATTGGGAAAAAGGGCCCAAGATTTTGTTTCCAAATGGGTTTAGGGGAAATGGGTTATGTCTTGGAATTTAAGAAATAGTCAAATTAAATTTAATTTAGGGATTTTGACTAAAATTTAAATAAGATGAATTAATATCAATTAATTAACGAGCTTCTTAATTTTAACGAAATAGAAATAGCTAACTTAATTATACATTAGATAATAAATTTTATAACCATAATTTAAAATAAACTAATTGAATAAAATACTTATTAAAATTAAAATCTTTTTGAGATGATTTTCAAAATATTTTATAAAAATATGATAAATACATAAAAATATATATAATATATATTTTACTTAAAAAATATAAAAATGGTGAAAACTAATTAAAATAACTTGAAAAATATTTTGAATTTTGTAAAATTGATTATTTCAAATCGTTTGGTATTTAAGAAACTCGAAAGTCAATTCCTATCATGGTGGGTCAAAATTGGGTGTCAACAGTGGTATTCGGACTGCACATAAGATCTTGTAGTGTGAGTACTATTGTCCAACCATTCATAAAGATTCTACGATTTCGCCGAATCATGTGATCGGCGCCAACGAGATGGAGGAATTTCGAAGAGGCAAGAACTCACTATGAATCCTATTTTGGTGATTGAGCTATTTGATGTATAAGGCATTGACTTTATGGGCCCATTTGTGAGTTCTCATGGGATGAAGTATATACTTGTGGCAGTCGACTATGTGTCGAAATGGGTGGAAGCAATTGCGCTTCCTAACAATGAAGGAAAGAGTGTGACCGCGTTTTTGAAAAAGAATATGTTCTGCAGATTTTGCACATCTAGGGCCATCATTAGTGATGGTGGCTCTCACTTTTGTTATAAATTGTTCAGAGGGCTATTAGAGAAATATGGTGTTCGTCATTATGTGGCTACTCTTTACCATCCACAAACGAGCGGACAAGTTGAGGTGTCCAATCGTGAGGCCAAACAAATTCTGGCAAAAATGGTGAATGTTAATAGAACGGATTGGTCAAGGAAGCCTTATGATGCTCTTTTGGCCTACCGCACTGCATACAAGACTCCCATAGGTATGTTTCCATACCATCTTGTATATGGGAAGACTTGTCACTTGCCGGTCGAGCTAGAGCACAAGGCGATGTGGGCAATGAATAAGTTGAAATTGGATTGGACTGAGGCGGCAGAACAGAGACTAAATGGGTTGATGAGCTTGATTGGTTTCTCCTAAAAGCCTATGAAAGTTCAGTCATCTACAAAGAGAAGATGAAAAATATCATGACCAAAGGATTGAAAAGCGAGAATTTATAGTTGGTGATTTGGTGTTTCTATTAAATTCTAGGCTACGCTTGTTTCCGTCCAAACTCAAGTCCAAGTGGACAGGGTCATTCCTCATCACTAAAGTGTTACCACATGGAGCGGTTGAGTTGGAAAACAAGGAAGGCGCAAAGTTCACAGTTAATGGGCAAAGGATAAAGATCTACCTAGGACATACAGAGAGTGTGCATGAAGTGGTTGAGGCCTACCTTCTTGATGAAGTCTGAGTAATCAAGGGGCCTGCGTCGTGCCGCGATGTTAAATCAAGCGCTTCTTGGGAGGAAACCCAAGGTGTATCCTCTAGCCAACGATAGGATTTGCTTTCTTTGTCGCAATAGTTGTAGTTTTGTTTCGTCCTTGTTTTTATTCTTATATCATTCTTGCTTATGTACTAGTGTTGGATAGAGATTAGTATAGGGTCCATGTCACAAAAGAGTCCAGAAAAACACAAAAAGAATGACCTAAATGGTGTTACATCTGCAGGAAGCAAAAACAACAATCTGCAAAAAATGGTCTGGTGCAGAGGTCTACGGACCCCATCGACGGACCGTCGATGGTGTCCGTAGATCCCAGGTATGTTCCTAAATTTTTCTAAGTCTAGAAGTGATTTACGGTCTCAATCAATGGACCATCGACGGGGTCTCGTAGGTCCAAATCTTCCAGTGATCCGACCCGACCCGGCCGGTAATATTAAAAGTCATAACCTTTCAAATTCATTCCCTCTTCAATTTCATTTAAAATTTCCTTCCATAACTATTTTTTCTTCCTTTATTTCCTTCCTTTATTACCAAAACTCAACTTCTCCGAATCTCATATAACTCACAATCAAAACCCTTCCATTCCCAAACACTTTCTTCCCCAAATTCTCTTTTTCTCCACTATTTTTCGTTCGATGATCGAGTTCGGGTGCGTGGGCTACTCCTTAAAAGTTCACAAGTGCATACAATCACTCCACTACGCAGAAAGGTATTTCGATATGTTTGAAAACTTTGAATTCTCATTCATAGTTTAAAATCAGAATCTGGATTTGGGTCTTGACCTTGGGACTATATTTGGTGAAATTGCATAATAAAAAAATAAAAAAAAATTGTGTAATAATGATCCTCAGAATGATAGAGTGTGGTTGTGTAGCCTTGTAATCTATATAAAATGTGGGTATCTTTGTAGTTCTGACAATTTTGACTTAAGGTCCTTACTGTATCTGAAATGGAATACTAATTATATGAAATCGGAACCCTAAGAATGAAGAACTCGTCTTTAGTGTGTCAAAAAATACATGTCTAAAACTTGATTGGGTAAAAAGGTATCTAAAAATTAGAACTTGCAAAAAGGCCTGAAATCTGTCTCAGGCCAACAACACGGACCGCATCTACGGACCGTCGATTGATCAATGGGTCGTCAATGGGGTCCGTCGACTACAACACTCTTCAAAATGCCCAAGTCTAATTCGACGGAAATCGATGGACCGTTCTGCACGTCCGTCGTTTCCATCAGAGAACTCGTTTTGTACCAACTTCTAAAATAAATCTAAGTGTTAGACGACGAAAGTGGACTATGGTTCATCGATTTATTGACGGGCCGTTCTGCACGTCCGTCGTTTCCATCAGAGAATCCTGCTCTTCCATACTCTCTTAAATACTTCTAAGTGTCAGACGACGGACATGATTGATGGACCGTCGTTGATGCCCATCGACCTGACTCTGCAATAACATTCTGTGTTTTTGAGTCACAAGTTTTCTTTGCCCAAGTAATTTTCTAGTATTCAAGTATGCTAAGTTAAGACTAACAACTACTCTACATGTACCAATGGCTCCCAAGAAGGATATTGTCTACGCCAAGAGGGGCAAATCCAAGTCGGTTGTCCCGTCTCATTGGATGATCATGGATTTCGAAAATGAAAAACACCTTGCATATGTTCCACCAGGTTCCACAACATCTCCTGCAGCAGCTAGGGTCACTAGGGGTACCCCTCGAAAGGTGACTTCCGGCGTAGTCACTGCCTCCTAGTCTGATGAGGAGCGCACACTGACCGGTTCACCGTCCGAGGCTGCCTCTAGTTTTGAAGGGGGCTCAGCATCCGAGTCCAAGTCTGCCTCCGTTTCAGGTTTGGCCCAATCTTCTGGGGCAAAAGCGGCCACTGCTTTCGGTTTCACTGACCATGAAGTCACCAGGTCGGAGGGCCACGAGTAGCAAGCCTCAGATGAGGCTACCCGTTCGGAGTCTACTCCCGCACCCCAAGCTGATGACCCCGCACCTATTGAAAATGAACCAAATCGGTGGTGCATCGAGGGTCAATACTAGGTGTACAGAGATGCAAAGATGTTGAATGAAAAGGGGGTAATGACTCAGCTAGTCACAGTAGAGTGTCGGGTCCTCACAAAAAGTTTACACACAGTCCCAGAGGTGCACAGACTGTTCAATCGGCACAAGTTTGACTATATGGCTCAGGATTTGGGCTCCTACAGTGAGGAGATAGTCAGGGAGTTCTATGCGTCCTACGTCGCTACTCTCCGAGGGTCCCTAGACAGGCGGGCAAGACCTACCAAGCAGGCCCCTCTCACCTATACACTAGTCCGGGGCTGCCGACATCTGCCGTTTCTTATATGGCCCCGCCACTGACCTATAGGTGACACGTTATACTACTGAATTTGACTATAGGTGGCAGGTGGTACAGAGTGGTGAGTTTGGTCAGAGTACTGCACATCGAAAGGCGACAAAGAAGTGGTTGGACCAATACCTGGAGACCGATGGTGAGAGGGCAGATTGGGTGATAGACCCCGAGGGCTGATCAAGAAGGCTACCCTCACTTTTGCAGCAAAGTTCTTTTGGCTACTAGTCTGGCATATGTTATCGTCGACATAAGCGGATAATGTGGTCACATGGTATAGAGCGGTGTTGGTAGCAACTCTGGTAGCAGGACTAGATATTAACTTTGCCCGAGTGCTTATATCGGTGATCCATGAGAGGGCCTTCAAAACCTCTACCACCTACTCCTTTGCTTGTCTGATTTTCCAGCTTTGTAGGGAAGTCGGGGTTCCAATTTGGCACTGTGCACACTCCGTATCCCGGTGGGGACAGTTGATATAGGCCTAATCAGGGATCAGGCTAATGTAATGGCACCACGGAGAGGGCCCAGGATAGAGATACCTCCATTGAGCGAGAACTTGGCGGACACTGTGGAGTTAGCCCAAGGGGCTGACAATGCCACACCAGAGATTGATCCCACTCCGTCCTCCTTCTCACATGCAGCCATTCAGGTCCCCAACTCTTCTCGATCCACGCTCCCATCTGCAACACTGGTCCCTTTGGTGCATGTCCAGAAGTTAGAGGCCCAGATGACCACCCTGATCCACCACATGCAGCCTTGGATGCAAAAATATATTGCCAAGGCTGAGGAGGGAATAGAAAAGCGGGTGGCTCAGTAGACCGAGAAGAAAATTTAGGTAGGCCACCAACGCCTTGATGCCTTCGAGCTTCTTGTGCTAGCAAGACCAACCCCCACCGCTGACCTCACTGATATTCAGAGTGAGTTGGCCAGCCTACAAGGTGACGTAGATGCCATTTTGGAGATGAGGGCGACTGATCCAGAAACTTCTTCCCTAGAGTTCGCAGAGGATTCGGTGCTCGATGTTTTATTCAATGTCCATGTTGAGCCACCGACCGAGAAGCCCATGCGTACCAAGAGGCACCATTCCATCCACACCACTGAGGCCGGTGATGAGGCCCGTGCTAAAAAAAGAGAGAGGAAAGAGCTAGAACGGGCTAGAAAAGCTTCCCTGGTGGATGAGCAGCTACGTTAGAGGAGGGCACTAGAGATGGCTGCTGGGGCATCCGGTTTTGTATCGGTGGTTGATGATAGGAGTACTACTGATGGTGCGGAGATTTCACTGGGCACTTACTGAGGGTGACCCAAGTGTTGATCTTGTGGGTTCTGAGAAACCGGACCCACCCACAAGTTTATAGTTCTTCGGCGCTATGCGCCATATGTTTGCTTCATCTATCACACTATCCTTTTGATTTTATTGCATTAGGGACAATTGCAAGTTTTTTTGTTGTGGTGAGGTAAATGGAAAGTGAGTGGTAGGGTGAAGTCTGAGTAACCCAACTCACAATCCTCTTTGGGAGTTTTCTTGCCTGTGTTTTTTTTCCCCAAGAGACTATTTACTTTCTGTTGAACCGACATGTCGTAGTCTGTACAAGTATAAAAACATGAAAAATAAAACATGATGGATGACAAAATGATACCCCGTTCTGGATAGTGCTTGCATGTATAAGTGACAATAAGTTGAATGTGTTGGCTCTAACCATAACATAGATATGAACCCACTGCATGACCTTCAACTAACACTTGAACTGGGAAAGCTGATAACGTGATAGTGTAATGATGTGCTAAGAGAGTGTGAAGAAATTTGAATGTCCAACAGTTGGTGCCTAACTAGAACTTGCCCGGTTAGTCATGCGAAGGGAATCTGTGTTAGAATCTAGGAAGTGACCATAGGCCCTTGTTCAAAATAGTCAACATCTAGCCTAAAAAGGATAACCAAATGAAAGAATTGTCACTTTTGATCGAAATATGTTGAGCCTAGAATAGACAAAAAAATTTTTTATCACCAACTCCCCTTCCCAGGGTCTAATGCTTTTGGCCCCAGTCCCTCCTTAGACATGCGCACCTCGACTTAGGCCAAAATCCTAAGTTGAGGGTGACTAATGCAGTAAGTGACCTCGTCTTGGCCCTGACCCAACTTCGGGTATTGTGCACCTCGACTCATGGACCAACCATAAGTTGAGGGTGGCTATTATGAGTGAGGACCCAAAAATGGGTATGAAAGAGTTGGATGTTGAAAAGAAAAGCATAAGTGAACAAAAGATATGATTTTGAGAAGTCATAAATTGATTGAAAAAGAAAAGAAAAATAAAATACAATGAATGAAAAAAATTTAATAGAAAAAGATGCAAAATAAGTGAAAGTCTCATCCAAAATGGGAGCAAAGCAAAGAAGAAAGGAGAAGAAAAATAGGGTATCAAGAAGAAACGAAAAGAGGTAGGAAGCTTAACGGTAATGTCAACGAGGGAAAAAGTCACTAAAAATGTACTCAAATGTATCACACTTGACCTTGAGCTTACTTTACAAGACAAGAAAGTCCTACAGTGATCCTACAGCCTAGTATGGTGAACCTAAGCAGTGAAAATAAGGGCAAGCCTATGACGAAGAATACTAACTGTATCTGAACTTGTTCTTGAGCATGAGTATTGAACAATGATATTGTACCCCAATTCATAATTAGTGTGTGAAAAATGAGGATTTCTTTTGAAGTGAGGGCACTAATTGTATCAGAAAGTAGGTACCTTGGTGAGAGGCAAAATGGTAGAGGTGTCTAGGCATGGTGAATTTGTGGCATGATGTGATCCGCATGAGTTATCTTGTTGAACCTAAAAGAGTGATCCAGCACTAAATCAAATAAAGACTTGGGTTTGATAGTCATATGATTGCTAGAGCTTAAAAGTGTATACTTTTATACAAATGTTGTTTTAAGTCATTGTGCGTCGCTTGAGGACAAACAACGAATTTAAGTTGAGGGTGTTGATGTATCGTGGTCATACAGTGTTTTCAATGCATTTTGATTAAGAGTTGTGTGTGTCTAGAGCCTTTTTGTAGTAGTTTTAACGAGTTTTGTGTCTTGTTTTGCAGGAAAGATGTTCAGGTTGAAAACGCTTAAGGCATCTAGTAAAAAGTGCAGATTTACGACCTACGAAGGCCATCGATGGTCCGTCGTTTTATCGACAGACCGTAGGTGGTGACCGCCGATGGCAGTTCAAGGTTAAGGGAGAAGATCGAGGAAATCTGACTAAGTGTGGATCCACAAGAGCAAACGATCGATGGACCGTACTGGTGAACCGTCAATTGGTTCACAGAAGGTTCCACTACCTGACTTCTTCAAAATTCCAAGTGTGGAATGACGGAGGAGCATCGACGGAGCGTAATGCTGATATGTTATTTGATTCAGAGAAGGTGCTATCTGGTGAAGCAAAATTATTCCAACTATGAACTGACAGAGGCAATCGAAATCGATGGTCCGTCAGTGAGGTCGTCGATTGAAGCCGCGTTTCTGGACAAAACTTTCCTTATTTCAATTCCTTTTTATTTAGGACTATGTTTTCTATAAGTAGGGGATTAAAACCTCATTTTTTAGGTTAGCTACTATTATTATTATTCGATTTTGTGTTGGAGATTATTGGTTGCAAACTTTGAGTAATTAATCAATTTCCAGATTTGGTTTGAAGCTATTTTCTTGCAATTTCAAGTTGAATTTCTGAATTTCTTCTTCTTGTTAAGTAAGTTCATGAATTCTTTATTTAATATTATGAATTGTGATCTTGCTAGGATGGGTAATTAAATCCACAACTAGGGTTGTGGGAACCATGAATTAACAACGTAATCCTAGCAATTAAGTAATTCTCAAGTAGTGTTTGCATGTATTGTCGCTTAGAAGTCTTTTTAACGAGTGCACACATTAGAACTCGTCTTGTTGCTACTTGCCGGACCAAGGAGATAGGAATAGGAAAAGAATTATCAACATAGATTTAGTGTGATACTATCAATAGGCTAGTGTCGATTGGTGCGAAGTAATAACTAAGTCATACATCGATTATGATGTCTAATATGAGGTAAAGGTAAGGGTTAGTATCTTATACACACGTAGCCGGACCAAGGTACGGGGTAAAATTCTCTAGATGTCGGACCGAGGATTTAGAGATACATAACTTACTATTTTACATGCAAAACACTAGGAAAGAATTACTCTTGCTAGGAATACGACGTTATGAACCTGTGGAGAACACATATACCCTAGTTATTCTCACAACTTGATAAAAACTCAACATTTACTTTTTTCTACTTGTTAACTTAGATTGTTTAAGAAACTTGTTTCATAAACCCCCCTCCCCCCCCCCCTCTTTAATTACTTATTTTTCGGAAAGACATTGGCTAAATAGACGTAATTGTGAATTAAAGTTAAGTCTAGACCATTTTCCTCGTGGGATCGACCCCAACCTACTAGTTGGGTTCTCTACTTGATTACAACTGCTTATACTTCTTTAGAGGGGTGTAATTTGAGCGTATCAGGCGACTCCACCGACAGCAGCTCGCTCTTCCTTTCTTCGGCGAAACGGCAGCTCCAGCCGACGAGGACGAAGCAGTAGTGACACCAGTCGCCGGCTTCTCCGACGAAAAAAACAAACAACAACAACTCCAACCGTCCAGCTCCAACCAGCAAGCTCCGGCGAGGCTTGAAGTTTTGAAATTTTGCACAAGACGGATCTCGACAGACCCGTCCAGGTCTGACTTTTTAAATTATTATCGGTCTTTTAGTAATTAGCTTAAATGTGACTATAAGGTTATGCCATTTTTATGAATATGCACTTAAAAATCAAATAGTTTAGAGTCTTATTTTAAGCATGAATTGTTGTTATTCCTGTTGTTTTAAGAAAGTGATTGATATTGACTAAATTTATTCGTGATTCACCTGCGCTCACTATTGGTTTTGAGGGCCACTAATTTCTTTTGCGAGTTTTTCTTAACCTGCGATCATTATTGGTTTTGAGGGCCACTAGTTTCTTCCGCGAGTTTGTCTTAAATCTGACCAAAAACATCTAAATCAACTCATAATTTTAATTGCGCATCGATTCTGCATACCGCTTTCCCATTTCTGATTATGAATTTGCTTATTTAGTATTTGTAATAATTAGCATGCTACGGGGAGATGTCATGGTACATACTAAAATTTGATTAGTAATTGACTCCTCTAATTGTGGTAGACTTTAAATTGATTTATTTCCTTATTTAGCTTGAATAAATAGTTATTTTTTTATTCAGTTTGTATTCAACCGGTGGTTTATGATTATTAGTTGTCTATTCGCTCGATTGGGATATTACAAGGTAAGTATTACAGGAAATTAAGGTTATTCCATAATATTGCTCCAAATTATATATATGTTGGGTTTTAGTGCTTTGATTATATGAACGGCGAAATGGTCTGTATGGACCCTTGTACTTGTATGAGTTTGTATTCTAGACCCTTCTACTTAGTTCTTTACCAACTAAACCCCTAAACCTATTCAAACTTAGTATTTCAAATCCTTTTTTAACCTGTCATCCTATGTGGCAGTTTTGTTCAAAGTGCGTGTAATGCACATATTTTAGGAGCGTGAGGTCTTCAAAAAAGACTTTAAAATATAATTTTTTGACCTAATAAGAGTCATCTTTTTCCTCATTTATTCATTTACCATTGTAGAACAAATATAAGATTTCTGGGGGCTTTTCTATTGATCTTCAAATATTCATGCGCAAATTATTTCTCCATTTTTTCATTGTTTCGTTGTTGCCTTTCATCTTCTTCAAAGGACTTGTTATTTCTTGAACAAACCTAATTTTTATTATTTTACAGATGAATCTCCCCAAGTAATTAAATTTCTTTAATTGTTCCAAACAAATAAATGGACTTATGGATCCTACTCTTCAACAAGTATCATGTTTCCTCCGAACTCAACATCGTCAGAGCCATCAACTCCACCAATTTATGCAAATCTAGAGAACAAAAAATTCTTTCTTAAATGAACAAATTATAAAAAAAAAAAATTAAAAAGTTGAAATTGATTCAAAATTGCAGAGAATGGAAAAAATGAAAGCCTTTGGAATGAGAGAGGAGAAAGAAGAAAAATGTGAAACAAACAGAAAAGATTTTCAAAGAAAATTTTTGGGGATTTAATTTAATTTTGTCATTATATTTCCTATGTGGCAGTTAAAATGGAGTTGAAATTTGACATGTAAGGGTTGTAGTTCACGCACTATCCACTAAGGCTGGCAAACGGACCGGTTTTGACCCGGTCCGATCCGGTTTTTGTCCGGATCCCGTATCGATCCATCCAGTACCGGTTGAACTGGTAAGAAACCGGTCTTCTAGTATACCGAATCGGTTCCCGGTTTTTTATCCGGTTGAATCGGTTCGGTAAGAACCGGTTCCGGACCGGTCTGATCCGGTTGACCCGGTTTTTAAATTTTATATAAGTTTAAAGTTTAAACATTAATATAAAATTGAATTTTAAGGTTTAAACTTTTTCAATATAAACTTTAAAGTTTAAACTTTAAATTCAATTTTAAACTTTAAATTCAATATAAACTTTAAACTTTAAATTCAATTTCAAACTTTAAATTCAATCTAAAGTTTAAATTCAATTTCAAACTTTAAATTCAATTTCAAACTTTAAATTCAATATAAACTTTAAACTTTAAATTCAATTTTAAACTTTAAATTCAATATAAACTTTAAACTTTAAATTCAATTTCAAACTTTAAATTCAATATAAACTTTAAACTTTAAATTCAATTTCAAACTTTAAATTCAATATAAACTTTAAACTTTAAATTCAATTTCAAACTTTAAATTCAATATAAAGTTTAAACTATAAATTTAATTTCAAACTTAAGTTCAATATAAAGTTTAAACTTTAAATTCAATTTCAAACTTAAGTTCATTATAAACTTTAAACTTTAAATTCAATTTCAAACTTTAAATTCAATATAAAGTTTAAACTTTAAATTCAATTTCAAACTTAAGTTCAATATAAAGTTTAAACTTTAAATTCAATTTTCAAACTTTAAATTCAATATAAACTTTAAAGTTTAAATTCAATTTCAAACTTATATAAACTTTAAATTTTTCAATTGAAGTTTTTAATAATATAATATTATTAATTAATAATATAAATATATAATATTATATAATAATTAAAATTAAAAAAAAAGGGTACCCGATGAACCGGTAAGACCCGGTTCCTAACCGGTTACTCACGGACCGGGCGGAACATGTTGGATTTTCAAGTAAATTCGGTCCGGTAAGATCCGATATCGATAAGAAAATTCGGTAAGAAAAATCCGATACCGATACCGGTTCTGATAAAACAGGTACGGTTGACCCGGTCCTGTCCAATAGCTAGCCTTACTATCCACCATGTTAGTAAAGAGTTCAAAATATTAAGTTTCAATAGGTTAAGGAGTTTAATTGGTAAAAACTTAAGTAAAAGGGTCCATAATACAAACTCATACAAGTATAAGGGTCCATAAGATCATTTCGCCTTATATAAACTATATATGGTTAAATGGATTTGACTATAAGACTTAAGTTTTGCTCCATTGATTGATTGTGTATCCATGTCTTGACTAATTTATCCTCTTTCTTAAGTTAAATAATATTGTTATTATCATATTAGTGAATATTTTGGTACCTAATTTGGGGCAATAATTATTTCTTTCTATTTATTTCTTTGTGTGTTATCTATTGATTGCCATAAATGATTATGTTTACCTTAATTAAAAGTAGAACTTATTTCTTACTTGTCTATATTTGGGAAAATAATATTGATTTGACTTTATTATTTAAGAAAAAATAATATTACTCTTCCTAATTTTATTCTTGTCCTATTAGATTTCTTACTTGCTTATATTTGGTAAGAAGAAAAAGTTATTTTTTAAAAAAAAAATTGATTTGTCTCTCCTTTGAAATAAGGATGTAATATTTATTTGATTCCTTAAATATATCATTTCCTTACTAATCATGCTCCTTATTCACTATATAAATAGAGACCCTCCTCTCATTCTTCACTCAGTTTTGACATCCTAACATTGCTTACTTACTGAAGATACCAAAATATATTGCTCTCTACTCTTGAAAAGAAAAAAAAAATAAGAATTCTAGTGAAGCTTGGATCATCCTTTGTGGTATTGTTGTGTTGCTGTTACTGTGGAGATCTCCTTAAAAACACTCCATTGCTGATAATTATTTCTGCTTAATTGGTTAGTAATTATTTTATTATTTTAAATTTTGTCTTGCATTATTTATTATGAATATTGTGTGCTCAAAATAACTAAAGGAAACACTAATGTTTGTTTCCTATCCCTCCTTCCTCTATGTGCTTTGATATGACTATGTGTTTGCTTTGAATAATTTTACGATTCTGCCCATACAATTTATCTCTATATATAATATTTGCTTTTGTTATATTTATATGTATGTGGTAGTTTTCTCTTCTAGCAGTTTTTGAATTTAGAGTTCAAGATATTGAAGAGTCGCCTAAAAGATAATTTTGGACGGAGCTATTGTTTATTTTAATGTTGTATATTTTGTTCATTTGTTCTTTATTTTGACTTGTAATAATTTGTAGACTCTCAAACTCTCTATACATGAAATAACTTGGGGATCGTCTAAGGGGGGAGGGGGTATATGTGCTAATTGTTTCTTTTTCTTTTTAACTTAGTTTATTCATTATTTGTGGTTGCTCAAATCTGCCTATATTGCTTAAATCATAAACGATGCAAGTATCTTAGAATATATCTTAATAATTGACTTAAAATCAACAATGTTATAACTTGATCACATTAATTAACTTGTCGTGAATATGTGTTTAAACTTGCTATGACTTGTGAAATCTTGTCTCACATACTAATATTATTGTTAAAATTTAGAAATTGACTAATATTAATTAGAAACCATGCCTATAAGTTTTATTATAATTTTAAGCATGTTTTACTTAGAAATCACGATCATAAGGATTATTTTTACTTTGCATATTATTCCGGATTTAGAAAATCATGCATATAGGATTCTGAATCTTGTTATCATCTATTTATAGAAAGTATGCCTATAGGCTTAGTATTTAATTTCATCATATTCGCTTAGAAATCATGTCTGTAGGACCTAACTAATGAGATATAAGAATTAGTAAATCTAAAATGACGAATTTGCATTCTAATAATTTCCAACATGATAATTAATTTAGCAGACTCTAAATAACTTTGTTAGGCCAGTAATCATCAACATGTTAATTGAGTAGAAATTCTGCCTATAGAAATTTATCTATTGCACGAGAAATAGAAACTAGAGATTAAAACAAATCTAGCTTTTCTCGTAAGACTCTTTGATAATTATTTGCAGCATAATTATTTTTCTGCCTTTTAAATAAAATCAATAAACTATTTTCAGCATGTTACCCTGAAATTAAATAAATTTATATGTGACTGTTTTCTGAATATGAACTTGAGTTTTTCAAGATCAATCATTTCTGATTAAAATATGCTCGAAATATTTGATTGTTGCATTTAAAATACTGCTTGACATTAAGTAAATTTTTTTTAAAGTAATGATCTCTGCATTAATAAGTTATTGTTTACATTAATGTTTTGCCCCCTTTTTTTAAAAAAAAAATGTTTAAGATTAAATCATTTTGTCTTGTCAAAGTCACTGTTCAATCTTTTTTTAGAAAAAACTTTGGATTGGATATGACTTTAAAAATTACAATAATACTACCTCCTAACCTATAGTTAGTGGGAAAGTAAAAGGGAATTACGAGGTCTAATTTCAATTTTTAAATTAAGCAAATGCGTCCCCATGAGTATCATCTATCCATGATTTTCAAAAGGGATTATGTGTATGCAAATATTTATGTGCTCATGTGTAAACTAAATCTTTTAAATCATATTCAAAATATAAACTATTATTAATTTTTTCTAAGATCGACCTCAAATCAAAATTGTTTCTATGGTGGAGGAGCGCGGTTAACAATATCGTGGTATCATCCCTATAAAGAAACAAATATTTCTTTTAAGAAAAAAAAATCTTTTATTTATAACTTGCTCAATTTTCAAAACTTTATTTTTCGCACATCTTATGCTTGTTTGGGGTAGCATAATAAATAAAATCAAACTATCTTCTATATCTATTTATGCATATTCTGTCTTCTTGTTTATCTCTTTATTAATTGCTTAATATCTGTTTAATATTATTTATCACATAGTTCGCATCCTTAAATATTTAATTAAAATAATAATGTGAGCTAATTGTTTTATATTCGTTGTCATTTATTTCATCACCTAGTCTCACATGTTTAAATAATTAATTAAAATAATAATGTGAGTAAATTGCTTAGTATTGGTTTAAGATAATTATCACCTAGTCTTGCATGCTTAATTAATAAAAATGATAACTGATCTTTATTGTTTAATACTATGTTATCACATAGCTTGACATGTTAATTAACTAACTAAATAATGAAGTGACCTTATTTGCTACTTGTAACCCCCACATAAATTGTATGAGATATGACCAGGACCCACATTTGTGGACCTCGAGGGATGCCTAACACCTTTCCCTCAAGGTAATTTGAAATTTTACCCTGATTCTTGGTTCGTTGACCTTAGTTAGACTTAGTTAGGTTAGATAGGTGACCTAACACGCCATAATTTGTTAGGTGACGACTCTTCAAACCCAAATCCCAAAAGAGTTGTTAGGTCGTGCATCAAAACTCATTTTTGAAGAAAATGGAGCGCGGCACTTCCTCATCAAACAATCGGGTACTCTAACTCTTTTACCTTTACATGGGTCTTGTTCCTCATCTTTAACACCTTCCGAGGTCTTACCTTTACAATTTTCGTCTTGATTGATCAGTGTCGGGTTAAACGCTTGATGGGCAGTTTTGGGGGGTGACGGGTGAGAGTAGGATTAAATTGATCCTCTACATTGTCCCCCTATATCCCATTATGGACAAGCTATCTTGCAAGTCAGTCATTCTTCCTTTTGGCCTTCCCATTATTCGACTCACTCTAGTAATCACCCCATGATAGATTCCAAAGTAACCTTCCCTTTAGGTGGGCGCGAGGGTTTCACTTCTGGTTGTCATGGTACCTAATAATTAAGACAACTCAACAAAAACAACTAACAACATTAGCGTTAGTGAAAAATGAACTCACAATCACTCGTGTTTACACACCTTTGATTGCCTCTCAAATTGGTGCGACTAAGGTTGAATATTGCTTCTACTCTGTTGATCACAAAGTGTCAAATTCTACTCTTGGCTGGAATGGATTCTTGTTTTTTTGAAGAAAAAATAGATGACTCGATTAGATAAAAACGAACTTGAATCAAGAAGTTAACTATGAAGTAAAAATAAATAAAAGCACGAAATGAAATGACACTAACAAAGAAGTGAATTCAAGAACCAATGATCAACAAGTAGACCAATTACGAATTGAAAATCAATTTAGGGATCTTGAGAACGATTGAGAATAAAATAAAAGAAACTAAGGAATTAGAACCTGAGATTAAGAGCGTAAAATGTGTTTTCGATCACCAAATAACCTATTTTCTCCGCCAAAGTTAAATTTCAGCTTGTCAATTTGAAGTTTGGATTGCTGAAATTTATGGAAACTTAGGGCAGGTTGGCGATCTGGGAGACAGTTCGGCGGAGTGACGAATGGACTTGTCGAGTAAGGCTTAGCTCACAGAAAGTTCCAGTGTCTACCAACCTAAACAAGGAAACTCGATGATCACACTGCCCAAAGGGCGATGCGCCGAGTGGACATGGCGAGCAAATTTGAGCTCGCCCAAAGTTCTAGCTCACTCTCCCAGAGACCTCCGAATTTGTACTCTTGTGGTCTCTTCTGCAGTTTTTCTTTAGTCTTTACTCCGTTTGATAAATTTTCTCTTGTACAAACACCTTTCCACTTTATCTTTCCTTTCTTTTAGGATTAAACTCCTTCTTTTTGAATATTCCTTCTCTTTAAAGATTTGAATATTCTTCAAGAACTCAATAACAAGATAAAGACCCAAAAATTAACCATTAATAATTTTAGCTCAGAATTTCATGAAAATTGAGATACAAGCTATCCTTGATATAGGAAACAAAACCCCAATACTTTTTATCCTTCAATTCCTTGTCAAAATCTATAGATTTCAAAACCTATTTGTACCTTCTTTAAACTCCTTTCCAATAGGGCTCCAAACTCTTTCAAATCTCAAACCCAAACTCAAATAAGGTTAGAGAACAGTAATCTAACCTTAGAAACTACAAATAACACTCAAATCAATCAACAAAATATTTTTGGGGTTTTCTTGAAAAACATTTTTGACTCTTTTTTATAACAACCCAAGACTAGAATTTGTAGGAACGAATCTAAGTCTTGCTCTGATACTAAATGATGTAGTTCTCAAAAGGAAATTACGGATAAAATACAGAAATCAAAAGACAGAAAGTAAAAATATATAGATAGACACACAAACAGGAAACAAAACTCAATCGAAGGGTATATTAAACACTAAGACCTCAATTCATTGATCCTACAATAACACCTAACTCTTACGACGACCTCAAGGGAATTGAATTCACCCTACAATTGACGTTTCTAAGCAATATTCAACACAAGCTTTACCAAGCTCAACACTCATATAAGAGTTTTCAATTTTCAATATTCAAACTAACTCTAAAATGAACCCAAACTAGCTATTTATAGTTTCAGGTAAAAAAGCCTAAAAGTGACCCAAAAATGACAATGGGCGAGCCAAGTCGGGCTCGCCTGTTGACTCGATGACTCACCCTTTGGTTAGACAATGGTCCTGCTTCTAGCCATGTTCGGGAACTTTAGGTGAACTGGGTTCATCGCCCAAGCCATTGGGAAGCAAGCCGACTGGTTCCTGCTCACCAAAGTGACAGTGTTGTCCACTTTCTTCTGTTCACTTCCCCAAGCGATCTTCCATGCCTGTGAACCCCTCCTTGCCATCAATACAAGCTCAAGAACCTCGATAATGAACAATTATTCAATACCTTGAAGTTCCCAAGCTTGGCTATGAGTGAAAGATCTTGAGGCAATCTGAATTGCATCATTTACCCTTTGCATTAAATACTAATTAACCAAAACATTTTTCAAGACATAATACTAAACACCATTTAATGGAAGAAAAAATCCTTTTGGTAAGAAAATTTGATCAGAATGATATTTTACATATGTTATTTTATATTTTAAAATATTTTTACCCTTTTAATTTAGGATTTTTTAATAAAAAATGAAAAAAAAATCCATTTATTTTAAAGTGAAAAAAATATTATGAACTCTTTCAATTTCTGGCCAAATTCTGACCAAGGTCATTCAGCATTACCTTTAGTAGAGACAGTTTGATAAAATATATATATCAATAATTATTTTTTTAATAAATATGTCAAATCAAACAGTAACAAATAAAAATGAACGGAATGAATAAAATAATAATAATTTTCTAGTAAGGAAACAACAAATGTGTGAAGTATTAGTGATTTAGGGAATCAGCGAATCACATGTTAAAGAAGCAACAGTTGTTACCGAACCTAACACTAGACCTATAATAAAATAATGAGTTAAAGCTTCTCCGTAGCTAAGGCTCGGATAGTTTCTGGACAAGCCTGTCTTGATATTTTTTTTGTCCTTTTTCTCTCTCCTCTTCAAAAGTTGAGAATTTTTTGTCAAATTCTTTTGTTTTAACTTTGATCTCAATTGATGAATTTTATCCATTTCAATAATTAAATTTAGTTCAGATTATGTACGAGATAATTGGAATGAATAATCTTTGTTTATATAGTGGATCCACTTGTTCAGTGTTTTTTGACTGATTAGTGAATCTAAAACAAGGATTTTATTGAGGGAGATCTTGATTTTGTTGTTGTTTCTTTGGTTTTTGAGAGCTGATTCTTGTCCATGAAATCTGATTTTTGATCAGAAATGCTGGAATAGTTTTAATTGGTATAATTTATGTGAATGACTTTCATTTCTTTATTAAATTGTGGTAACTTGTCTAAAACTGTGTGTTTTGCTTGCAGCTAAGTGAAATCGCGAGTCGATTGTGCTGTTGTTTGACTAATGGCGCAGAGTAATTGGGAAGCAGATAAGATGTATGTACCAAATTGATTCTTCTTCATTTTGTTTTATAATTGTTATCTTCTTTTTTTACTTTTGATTATGAGAAGATTGTAACATTAAGGGTTCCGTCCAATGCATAGAAGGAACAATGGAACAATAATTTCTACTCACTCCGTCCATCTTTTACTTGTGGACTATATTAAAAATAATTGTCTAGTTTGAAAAATCAAAAAATAATTTACCCATTTTGTGTTCGAATTAAATACTATTCATATCTAATATTAACCTTGTTATTTATTGTTTTTCATGTCTAATATTAACCTTGTTATTTATTGTTTTTGAAGTCAGTTGTGGAGAACTATTGTTGGATATATGGACTAGTTACAAGTGCATAGTCGGGCGGGGATGGGGAAGGAAGATTATTCCTTACAAGGAGTGGTGGATGAGGATCAATTTATCTAATCCTCACTAGTCACTACATTAAGGAACTTCAAAAGATTTCAATTTGTTTAGTTAAAAGAAATTACATTTTGTTGACAAGTTAAAGGATAAATTGTTTTGACTTACCCAAAGAGACAAATTTTCAGGATGGGGATATTATTTGTTCTCATTTGTAGTATTGTTGATTTTTGCCCTTACTTTTTTGGCCTCTTGTTAAATTTTCTAGGCTGGATGTTTACATTCATGACTATCTGCTGAAACGAAAGCTGAATAATTCTGCAAAAGCTTTCATGACAGAAGGAAAGGTTGCTACTGATCCTGTAGGTAATGATGTTAGATGATGCTTTATGTTTGAATTTCTTTTCGTTCAAAGGGTAGCCATCTGTATAACTTTCGACATGTTTTATTCTTATTTCTTGATGGGAATCTATGTTTTGATCTTCTGGTTCATACTTTTATAGCTATTGATGCACCCGGAGGATTTCTTTTTGAATGGTGGTCTGTGTTTTGGGACATTTTCATTGCAAGGACAAATGAAAAACATTCCGAGGCAGCAGCAGCGTACATAGAGGTTTGTTGAACTTAAGCAATGACGCATGACACAAATTACTTAAAAGAAGCGTTACACATTTCGTACCAATTTTGAAGCATTTCCTTCTATTTTAGACTCAACAAATGAAAGCAAGAGAGCATCAGCATCAACAGCAGTTACAAATGCAGCAGTTGCAACTCATGCAACAACGAAATGCACAGTTACAACGAAGGGATCCAAATCATTCCCCTCATGGTGGTCCTATAAATGCTATCAACTCCGAAGGTATGATGGGGCAGCCATCTGCCAGTGTATTGGCAATGAAAATGTACGAGGAACGAATGAAGCATCCTCAGTCCATGGACTCGGAAACATCTTCAGCACTTATTGATCCCAATAGGATGGCACTTCTAAAATCAGCAACTAATCATCAAGGGTATGGTTGGTGCAACTGTTCCATATGTTATTGCATTATATTACACAACACATAACTATTTGTTGCATGCTTTGAATCATTTGTATCTCTATTTCTTCTCTGTTGATTCAGCCAGTTGGTACAAGGAAATTCAGGGAACATGTTGCAGCAAATTCAAGGAAGGCCTCAGATGGCAACTGTAAGTACATGAGCTCTTAGTTCTAGATACTAGACAGGATATCTCTTCTTTGTTCAATACTCGGTATTTCGTCTTCTTTTACCAAGCTAATGGCGATACCTATTTCAACTATGTAGGATATTAAAGGGGAAGTGAACTTGGGTGGCACTCACAAGTCTTTGCCCATGGATCCTTCATCAATTTATGGGCAAGCGATTCTTCAGTCAAAGGCTGGTCTTGGTGCAGGTATTACTACAAAAGACTTATTTTCAGCATAAAAAATAGAGATACATTTTTCGATTGACATTCTTTGTCCACCTATTACTAATAATTTCAAATGGAAAATATATCCATTATTATGAAATGCACTTTTTAGTAGTGATTTCACCTAATTATCTTTGTTTATCTTTGATATGATGTATGTTTTTTTCTGAAAACCTGCTCATCTTCCCGTAAGACACTTAATCATGTGGAGTTTTATGGAACTCCGTTCATTGTCCTTCAAATCTAAGCTCTTTGAATTGTTGAGTGATATCATGGATAATTTCATTTTTTGCTGTTTGAAGTTCACGACAAATATTAAGCATTGCTAGACTATTTATAAAGCTTCTTCTTAAGGTTTCTACTTTCCCCAAAGACACTGTCACTGTACTTGGAATCCAATTCTTTTTATTTTATATTTATGACGTTTCACTTTTGGTAATTGTCTGTATCACATCTAAAGCTTCATTCATCTGTCTTTAGCAGCAATATATTATGGTTTATGGGTGGAAAGTACTGGAACTGGTCTTCTTTATGTGAGCACAAATGAATTGTCTATCTGCCTATTTCTGTTTATTGGCTTGTTGTAGGATTTCTATTTTTCCAGCTCAACTTTCATGAAACTCCCCTTTTCCTATTGTCTCATTTTCTCTTTCTGATTAGTCTGTTTAGTTTTTTCCTATCTTTTCTGAGTACCTGTATGTCAATTATATTGTAGATGATCTTACTTGGGCAATTTAGTCGTTATATTTACTCCTTGTTCTTCAGGGTTGAACCAAGGCGGCACTACTCTACCATTGAAGGGTTGGCCTTTAACAGTAAGTTACCTATTACTTTTGGTCATCACTGCTTTAGTATACTGAATTTTTGACGTGCATAGTCGATTGCTTTGCTCATGATATGTTCAGGGAATTGATCAGGTAAGGCCTAGCTTGGGTTTGCAAGTACAAAAACCCAACTTACAGACCCAAAATCAATTTCTCTTGGCATCACAACAACAACAGGTCTTAGCTCAAGCTCAAGCCCAAGGTAACCTTGGAAACTCACCTAATTATGGGTTTGGTGGATTACCTAGAGGGAACTTTAATGCCAAAGATGGTCAGCCCCCTAGAAATGATGGATCCATTTGCTCTCCAGTACAGTCGAATTCCCCAAAGGTTAACTCGAATCTTCTAGAGTCCAGAATAGATATTGCTTTTGCGCGTCAACTATACTATCTTTTTGTCTGTTACACTGCACAACTGTTCTGAGCTTAGGCATTTTGTCTGTAAATGATAATGTGTTGTACTCTAATACAACATCTTAATCAGACATTCAAAAAAAGTTTAAACCCAATTTCCTTTCTTTTTTCTTCAAAAAAGTTAGGGTCTAACTTTTATTGTTAATCTAATTGTTACCGTCTGAAATCTGGCCTCCGGTATGTAATCTTGTCTCGCTTTTCATTTTTTTCCATACTTGTTTTTAGATGGTATGATTATCTATTCAAAACTTGATTTTTAATCTTTGATTCTAGGGTTATCCCACATATTGATAATTTATTATATTAAATTAATTGTTGTTTGCTTTTCAAAATTTTAACTTTTGATTGATGGGTAGTAATGGTTCAAGATGATAGTTAAACTAGTAAAATATTTATTTTAGGTGCCAAAATATTAGTGGTGAATTTAATAATTGTAACCTCACTTACAACAATATTGAAGATTACAGTAAAAATGCTCAAAATTTGATGGTTGTTACTTTAGGTTAAGATCAATTTAGAATCCACTGGTCTGAAATCCTGGCTCCGCCTCTTTGTGTTATTTCTTCCAATTCGTATAACAGCTAAAGTTTAAAGTGCTTATACTATATACCTGTCTTAAACAGATGAAAATGTCCCAAATGCAGCACTCTTCGTCTCAACAACAGGACCAGTTGCAGCAGCAACAGCAACAACTGCAACAGGTTAGCTTAAGGAAAGCGTGAAAAAGCTGTTTTTTTTAATCTGAATTTTGATATCATCAATGATCAAACTCATGCGATATCAACTATTGTTAACAAGTGATATCTGTTCCTGCCTTGCCTTCTTTTGCTGCAGTTGGAAATTTCCATTCTTTTTCCTTTTTAATGTTTTGGTTTCCTGAAAAATAAATTATCTAATCAGTCCAACGAGTAGTTCATCCAGCTTCTTACTTTTCTCCCAGACCAACAGAAAAAGGAAGCAACATTCGTCTTCGGGACATGCTAATAGTACTGGCACTGGTAACACAGTTGGCCCTTCACCAAGTTCACCACAATCAACTCATACCCCAGGTGATGGGATGACTAGCATGTCAAAAGGTTTGATAATGTATGGAGAGGGAACTGGCGGTATTGCATCCTCTACAAATCAGCTGGTAATTCTTTCAGTTTTTCATGCAAATGTTTGTTTGCATTATTTGTTTTTCTAAATATCCACTTTCATATTTGTTGATGAAGTATTTAGTTTCCATATAAATTCACCAGTTTAATATGCTAATTATATCAAGACCTTGAAAGTGTTTTTTACTATCTTAAATCGTATAATGCTCAACGTGACTTCTATCGTACAGGATGACTTAGAGCCTTTTGGAGACATTGATAATGTGGAATCATTTCTGTCACAAGACGGAGGAGATGGAAACATCTATGGATCATTGAAACAAACTCTTACTGAGCACAAGCCTGAGACTTCAAAAGGTAATAATCTCACAATTGGACTTGTAAAAGCTCTATTGTGTTTCTTTTTTGTTGCAAAGTTATAAACTTCAACGATTCATCTCAGGTTTCTCCTTTGGTGAAGTTGGTTGTATACGCACGAGAAATAAAGTGACTTGCTGTCATTTCTCATCAGATGGGAAGTTACTTGCTAGTGCTGGACATGACAAGAAGGTAGGCTGCTCCAGAATATCTAATGTCTTTAGCATAAATAATCGGATTACTGTTTTATTTCGTTCTATGATATGTGATTGTAGGTTCTATTCTCTATTTTACTTCATTATTCATCTAAGAAATTGTAAATTATGAAACATTTACTATGCATCAGGCTGTTCTTTGGAACATGGATACTCTACAAACAGAGACCACCCCTGAGGAACATCAGTACTTGATTACAGATATCCGCTTCCGGCCTAATTCTTCTCAACTTGCAACTGCTTCATTTGACAAGTCTGTGAGATTATGGGACGCAAGCAATGTAATTATTTTTATATTCTCTATTGGAACTTCAGATCTTTTCATTTTTTTTGCCTTTTTCTTGTTTAAAAACTCCGAGATGTAGTTGTAAGGCCTTAGCTACAGTTGCATTTTTCAATAAATCAAATGTTAAACAAATTCATACTAAATAATCCGTTGCCGAACTTTTATTTGCAGCCTAGCTATTGTTTGCATGCTTACACGGGGCATAGTTATCATGTTATGTCGTTGGATTTTCATCCTAAAAAGAACGACCTATTCTGCTTCTGCGATAGCAACAATGAAATTCGCTACTGGAGTATTAGTCCATTTTCCTGTACTCGGGTGTCCAAGGTTTGCTTTTTAATGTAGATTACTGTTATGTATAAACCTACTTTGCAGTAGTAAATTCGTATTGAGCTAACTTCGACTTCATTTCTCTCTGTTTGTAGCAAGGAGGAAGCGCACAAGTGAGGTTTCAACCAATGACTGGGCGGTTGTTAGCTGCCGCTTCAGATAAGATGGTTTCAGTCTTTGATGTCGAAAATGACAGGCAAATTCATTCTTTCCAGGTTTGTTTTCGTGCTAGATGACGTTGAGTTTATTTGATATATTTTAGCTGTCATTCTCGACATTATATATTGGTGTTTGCTTATAGGGGCATCCTGGAGTGGTGAACTACCTGTGTTGGGATCTCAACGGTGAGTTACTGGCATCAGTCAGTGAGGAGTCTGTCAAAGTTTGGTCATTGGCCACCGGTGACTGTATTCATGAGCTAAGTTCTACTGGGAATCAGTTTCACTCGTGCGTTTTTCATCCTAGTTATCCTGCTCTATTGGTGATTGGAGGAATGAGGGTAATTGCGTTTGATAGACTACTTCATATTCATACACTTTTTAGTGTTTAGTGACAATGCTCAACACTTCACTGCTATTTTGTGAATTTATGTTGCAGTCTCTGGAGCTGTGGGACATGGTTGAGAACAAAAGCATGACGGTTCCAGCACATGAGAACATTATCGCTGCACTAGCACAGTCACCGGCGACTGGAATGGTTGGCTCTGCAAGTCATGACAGTTCGGTCAAGTTATGGAAATAGAGGAGGACAATTTCAAGATTTCACAAAAAAAAATATATATATAGATATCTATAGCTCTTATTGTTTTTTATGAAGAATATCCATGTCTGTGGTTGTTATACTTAACATTAGAGCGTGGTTTGCCGTTGAGAAAGGAGTTGCACAGTAACAGATTTGCAAAATTTCATGGTAAACTGTACCGTGTTTCTCCTAGTATTGGATAAAACCGATAATGAACATTTTTAATACCTCAAATTGTCACTGCTATAAGAGTATAAAAGTTTCCAGTTTGGTGCAAATGAACTTTGGATTTCATATCTAGAGTTGTGTTCAACGTCATTTTTATCAAAATATGCACACATGCTAGGTGTGGCAAAATCCTTGGTGTAGGGAGTGCTACCCCTCAATGGACCCTACTAGATGTGAATCTAAATTAGTCAAACTCGTGGACATAGGATGAAAAAATCAACTTCATTTCCGAAGGTTATCGACTGTCATACCAACGTGCTCCAATGTTACATTGATTCTTCATTTGCTTTCGGTACTCGTGTGGAACGGATCCGATAAGAGAGGCATTTTGTGCAGATCTTTCAAATATTGAGGAAGTGGACGGGACTATGCGTAAGATAAACAAGGTAAAAAAGCAATCGAGCCCAGACGAAATCTCGATGGAATTGTAGAAGAACATGAGCAATGCAGGCTTGTATGACTCAATAGATTGTTTAATGTCATTCTTAGGACAACAAAGATTTCCAAAGAATGGAGGTGGAGTATGATGATCCAGGTGTACATCAATAAGGGTGATATTTAGTATTGCAATAATTATAGAGGTATCAAGTTGTTAAACTGAAAGCTAGAAAGAGAGTAGTGAAAGCGAGGGTCAAGAGGAGTGTGTCTATTTCAGAGAACCAATTCTGTTTCATGTCAGATGATTGACTACGTAAGTCATTCACTTTGTAAGGAGGTTGGTAGAGCAATATAGGAATAAGAGGAACTTGTATATGATGTTCATAATTAAACCTAAATAAAAGTTCACGACAAAGTCGCAATGGAGGCTCTTTGGAAATATTTGGAGGTTAGAGGTGTTCATGTAACTTACACTACGGTGATTAAAGATATGTACGATAGTGTTAAGACCTGAGTTAAGACCGTGGTAGGTGACTCAGAACACTTTTCAATTGTGATGGAGTTGCATTAGGGATCCATTTTTAGCCCTTCTTAAAAAAAATTGCATTGGCGATGGTTGTGTACTACATTATACATTCGGGGGGAGGGAGTATCTTGATGCATGTTACTTGCAGATGACATAGTATTGATTGATGATACACAATCAAGGCATATTTGATGAGATATGTGAAGAAGTAGTCAAGTAGTTAGTTAAAAGTCATTAAACTGATGAAGGATAGATTAGTCATTGTACACTATCAGTTGTAACAAATCATGCTCAGTTAGCTAGAAGAAGTTAGTTACAGAATGTGGTCTATAAATACCACCTCCATTACTTGTATTCATTAGCCTTTTTTTGAGCTCAATCAATGAGAAGTTATCTCTAATGAAGCAGTTATTGTTTTAGTGTTCATTCTAAGTGTTTAATTTTAGTTTAGTTCATGGTATCAGAGTCATACACAGTATTACTGTGAGAGGCAATCAATTTGGAATCATCAGATCAATTGTGCAGAATCATCAAATTATCAGTTCTTCAGCTGAACTGATTTGGTGATCAAAAATCAATTAAGGATTGATTCTTTTCCGCAAGTATTCTTCAAAATTTCAGTCAGAGATGGATAACTCAAGAGCAGAAGTAGATCCAATTCAAGGTTTCAACAATGGCAGCAATGGGGAACATGTAGGTGCATCGACTTCTCTGCCTAGTTTTATGACTAGCCAAGGTATTGATTATAATCATCTCTTGTTTCTTAGTCCATCAGATGTAAGTGGAGTTAATCTCCTTTCGTTTCAATTACTTGGAATTGAAAACTACACTCTATGGAGTAGATCGATCACTCTAGCCTTGTTAGGACGAAATAAATTAGGTCTGATTGATGGATCCTGTAACAAAGAAGTTTTTGGTGAAGAACTGTGGGGGCAATGGGAAAGAACTAATGTCATTGTCTTAACATGGTTAATGAATTCAGTATCCAAAGGTTTGCTTAGTGGAATTGCATTTGCATCCACTGCTATGCAGGTTTGGAATGATTTGAAAGAAAGGTTCGATAGAGTAGATGGTTCTAGAACCTACAGTCTTCATAAGGATATTGCTTCTTTGCAGCAGGTTACTATGTCTATTTCTGAGTATTACACTAAACTCAAAACCTTGTGGGATGAGTTTGAGATGGTAGTACCCACACCTTGCTGTAATTATGCTAAATCGAAGGAGTTTGTCATTCATCTAAATAGACAGAAATTGTATCAGTTCTTAATGGGGTTAAATGAATCCTATCATCAGGCTAGAAGTCAAATTCTAATGATGAATCCCCTGCCTACTGTTAACCATGCTTATACTATGATAATTGGAGATGAAAGTCAAAGAGCTGTAGTATCACACATTAGCAACATGGGATTGAATTCTGTTAGTCTAGACTCTATAGCTATGTACTCAAAGATAGATGCTACATCAGGAGTAAGTCAGAGATCTAAGAAAAATCCCTTTATGATATGTGAGGTCTGCAAATGTAAAGGTCATAGTAAGGAGACTTGTTATATAGTAGTTGGTTATCCAGCTAATTTAAAGTCCAAGAGAAAGGTGCAAAGTTCTTCTTCAGAAGTCAATAATACTGGGCAATATCAATCAAGCCAGGCTCATTTTTCATATGGTTTGAACACCAATGTCTGTGCACCAGAGTGGAATAGGAAACCTGATAGCTTGCAGACTAATCATGGTAAGATGGAGAGTTCAAATCATTCTAATACACTGAGTTAAGCTGAGATGAATGTCAAACAGTTAATGAAGGGATGCACATTCACAAAGGAGCAATATGATCACATTCTTAGAGGACTTCAGCAGCAGTCAGAACCTAACACTAGCACAGCTGATTACAATCATAGCAGTTCTGCTCATACTGCAGTAAAGCCTTATTTGTCTCTGAGAATAACAAAGTATAGATTGTTGATACTTGAGCAACAAACCACATGGTTTCTCATTTAGACATGTTCATAAAAGGCACTGTATCCAAGCTAGTTGTTCCTAAGATGGTATCTCTACCTAATGGAGACACTACTCAAGTCTCTCATGTTGGATCTTGTGCTTTGTCTGATAAAAACATTATTTCTAATGTATTCTACCTGCCTGAATTCAAGTATAACTTGATGTCTGTAAGTAAACTGACCAAGGAGCTGGATTGCTCAGTCACTTTCTTCCCTAACTTCTATATTTTTCAGGATTTTTCCAGTGGGAAGTTGAAGGAAGTTGATAAGGAAGCTGGTTGTTTGTATACTCAAAGTCATGACAGAGGTGAAAAAGAGATTGTCTTGGCAGTAAATCAAGATCCCTCAAATATGGAGTTGTGTCATCAACGACTAGGGCATGTGTCTTCTATAGTACTCTCCAAAATCTTTAATATGAATAATCAAAGCATATGTAAAGTGTCCAAATGTTTAGTTTGTCCTTATGCAAAACAGACTAGACTCACATTTCCTTCTAGTAGCATCAAAAGTTGTAATTGTTTTGACTTGATTCATGTTGATCTATGGGGTCCCTATAATACTCCTACTTTTGATGGACACAAATATTTTCTTACAATAGTTGATGATTTTTCTAGAATGACTTGGCTTTTCCTACTCAAACACAAATATGATGTCTGTGTATCTTTGAAGATATTTCTGCAGTATGTCAACACTCAGTTTGGTAGACAGGTTAAGGTAATTAGAAGTGATAATGGCACTGAGTTTGTAAATTCAGTGTGTACTACTATGTTCAAGGATATAGGAATTATTCATCAAAGGTCTTGTCCTTATACACCTTAGCAAAATGGAGTGGCTGAAAGAAAACATAGACATTTATTGGAGGTTTCAAGAGCTTTGAGGTTCCAAGGTAAGATTCCATTAAAATTCTGGGGGCATTGTGTACTTGCTGCTGCATACCTCATTAACAGAGTTCCAAGTAGTGTTATCAACTATCTTACTCCTTATGAAAGATTGTATGGATGTAAGCCTATGTTGTCACACTTAAGAACTATTGGTTGTTTGTGCATTGCCGAGAAACTTGTTGAGAATTATAAACTAATGCCAAGGTCTAAGTCAGCAGTTCACATGGGGTACTCAGAAATACAAAAGGGGTACATACTTTTTGATATTACTACTAGCACATTTTTCGTTAGCAGAGATGTATTATTTAGAGAAGATATATTCCCTTTCTCACAAGACAGACATGATCAACCTCCACTATTTACAGACGGTCTACTAGACTCCACTGAGTTGTTACAACACTCACCTGTTCTAGTTCCTACAACTACAAACGTTGAGTTTTCTGATGAGTTACAAACTACTGAATTCACTCCTTCCCACTATTCAAGTTCACCTACTGAAACTGAGGTTTCTCCTCCAGTCTCTGATGGTGTTATAGAACCAATGATTGAGATTCCAGAGGCTGCGCTACCAGCTAATAATAGAAGGTCTACAGGACTAAACATACTCCTACATGGCTTATGGACTTTGTTCCTTGAATATTCATAATGAGGTCAAGTATCCAGTAAGCAACTACATCAGTTATAGCCATTTGTCTCCTACTTACCAGTGTTATCTGGCTGCTACTTCATCAGTCAAGGAACCTACTACATACTCAGAAGCAGTTCAGGATAAAAGATGGGTAGATGGTATGCAGGCAGAGGTTCAAGCTCTCGAAAGTAATCAGACCTGGGTGGTCACTGATCTACCACCAAGGAAGAAGTCTATAGGCTGCAGGTGGATCTTTAAAGTTAAATACAAGTCTACAGGTGAAGTAGAGAGATTTAAAGCTAGGTTGGTGGCTAAGGGGTACAGTCAACAAGAGGGTATTGATTACCAAGAGACTTTTTCACCAGTTGTAAAGATGGTCACTGTAAGATGTATTATGTCACTTGCAGCTTCAAGGCATTGGTACATTCATCAGATGGATGTATTTAATGAATTTTTGCAGGGTGATCTTCTAGATGAGATATATATGGAGTTGCCTCAAGGATTTGCCAGTCAAGGGGAGAAGGTGTGTAGACTGACAAAGTCTTTATATGGGCTGAAGCAGGCTCCTAGACAGTGGAATCAAAAGTTAACTGAAGCTCTTATCAATATCAAATTCAAACGAAGTCAATTTGATCATTCATTGTTTGTTAACAATTCAGAAGCAGGAATTATTGTGGTGTTAGTCTATGTGGATGACATGCTAATTACTGGTAGCAGTTTGGAGTTAATAGAAAAGAAAAAGCATGAACTACAACAGGCCTTTAAGATAAAAAATCTAGGTGAACTAATATATTTCTTAGGTATTGAGTTCACTAGGTCAACAGAGGGTATATTGATGCATCAAAGGAAGTATGTCCTAGAACTTATAGCTGAGGTTGGCATGTCAGCAGCTAAGCCTGCAGGGACTCCTATTGATGTGAATGTTAAACTAACATCAGGACAATTTGATGATCACATGAAAGTCAAAGAAGTCACTGAAGATCCTCTAGTAGATCAGAAAACATATCAAAAGTTAATTGGAAAGCTCTTGTATCTTAATATGACAAGACCAGACATAACTTTCAGTACTCAAAGCTTAAGTCAGTTTCTTCAGCAACCAAAGAAGTCTCATATGAATGCTGCATTAAGAGTAGTCAGATACTTGAAAAAAGAACCTGGACAAGGATTGTTGTTTTCTAGTTCATCTAATGAAGAAGTTAGTGCACTCTGTGATGCAGACTGGGCTTCCTGTGCTATTACCAGGAGATATGTATCAGGCTATATAGTTAAAATGGGAAAATCTTTGGTGTCATGGAAAGAAAAGAAGCAGACCACAGTTTCCAAGAGCTCAGATGAGGCTGAGTACAGGAGTCTTACTTCAAAAGTCTCAGAATTAATATGGTTGATTGGAATGCTTAAAAAAGTAGAGGCTAAAGTTCAAGTATCAATACAGGTGTTTAGTGACAGTAAGGCAGCAATACAAATTGCTGCAAATCCAGTTTATCACGAGAGGACAAAACAAATTGAAATCGACTGTCATTTCATAAGGGAAAGGATACAACAAGGGCTGATTAAAGTGAACTATATTTCCACACAAGAACAACCTGCTGATATATTGACTAAAGGGCTGTCCAGACATCAACATGAATATCTCTTATCCAAGTTAGATGTGTTAAATATTTTTATCCCACCTAACGTGAAGGGGAGTGATGAGATATGTGAAGAAATAGTTAAGTAGTTAGTTAAAAGTCATTAAAGTGATGAAGGGTAGATTAGTCATTGTACACTATTAGTTGTAACAAATCATGCTCAGTTAGCTAGAAGAAGTTAGTTACAGAATGTGGTCTATAAATATCACCTCCATTACTTGTATTCATTAGCCTTTTTTTGAGCTCAATCAATGAGAAATTCTCTCTAAAAAAGCATTTATTGTTTTAGTGTTCATTCTAAGTGTTTAATTTCAGTTTAGTTCAATATTTAACACAAAGTTGGAAGTTTAGAGACACACTAAAGTAAAAAAAATTCAAGTTGAGTAGGACCAAAAGTTGAACATATCTAGACTGCAAGTTCAATGGTGTGTCTCCTGTAACGGACATGGACGTAGTGCTGACGCATAACTCTTCCCAAGATAGAAGTTTCAAGTACTTGGATTCAGTAATTCAAGGTAATGTGGAGATTGAAAAATATGTCACACATCATATTGGGCAGGGTGGATGATTTGGACATTCGCATATGATGTCATGTGAGATAAAAATGTATTACAGTATATAGAAAAGTTAGTTACACAGATTGATATTATATAATATAAGGAAGAATGTTGTCTAGTAAAAAAAAATTATGTCTATAAAATAAGAGTGAAAGAGATAAGAGTTTTGAGGTGGATGTGTGGGTGTCACGATCCAAAACGAGTCAAGAGTGACACCCACACTTAACCTCTTAGTTGGGAGAACCAACAAATTTAACTCTAACTTACAAAATACAAGCATAATGTTATAGCTCAAAATCTTAATCCTTCTATTTCAAAAAAAGTGACATGGTTTGACTTGACACATAGTTTAAAAAAATAAAGAAGATTTTAAATCTTGTTGTCCTGAAATCCCCTATTCATCTTCTCAATTTCTTCTCCTACATCTTTATCTCAGATCTTCGATCCTACAATCATTGTTGTAATCTCACTAGATCTTCGATCCTACATTCATTGCTATAATCCCACTGTTATGGAATGAAAGAAACTAGAAATGGAATGAAAGAAACTAGAAAGAGAAATTAAAGAGAGAATGCATGATAACTCTTTGTATTGATTCTTGCATTAATTCAAATAGAAGAGTACATCCCTATTTATAAATAATTAAGGAAATCCTTCTTAAAGGAGAATTCTTCGTAAAGAAGAATCCTTCTTAAAGAAAGATCATTCTATATACTAAACTAAAGAGAATCCTTCTAGATACTAAACTAAAATAAAACTAAATATTTTGCAATTAATGTAAATCCTAGACTTGAAAGAAAATTAATTACTCCCTCCAATTCACAAAGAATGACTTGGTATGACTTGACACGGAGTTTAAGAATATAAAGAAGACTTTTGAATCTTGTGGTTCTAAATTAAATTTAGGTCAAATGTACAAAATTGTCCTTTGATTTTGTGGACTTAAAAATATCACGTGGAAAGCTGAAATTTAAATGTTACTAAAAAAAAGAGGTTATTCTTTTTAAAAGAGACTAAAAAGAAAAGAAGATAATTCTTATTGAAACAAAAGGGAGTTTTTGGCTAAAATCACCTCTTAATTATGACTCAAATCTAATGTACATCCTTCTATTATTTAAGTCAACAAAAAATATTCTTATACTATTCAAAAAATAACAAGAATCATCCCTTAGTTCATTTTTTTTAAGAAACTGATTCAACCAATAAAAAAAAAATTATTTTTAATATGGTCATGTCTTAGCCACGACAAGAAGAACAAAGTTTCCTAAAAGAATAAGGATATGGATAGAAAATGAATATTTTATTCTCATATTTTAAATTTTGTGCGTTGTTAATTTATATGTTTTTGTATCATCAAGTTAATTGACTTGCAACAATACATAAGTTTTGATATATTTATACAGTAGGTTCCGATGGTTAGAAAGATTATGTAAAAAAATCATTTTAAAAATATTACGTGCAGTTATTTAGAGATTTTCTTTAATAAAAAAATACATATAGTACATATATGCAATGTAATTCACATTTTATACAATTTTCATAAATACTGAAAATTTAGTGAAATTATGTAGGCGTTTTGTTGTGAAAATTAAATAATAATTACTTTATTTGAAATTTTTGAAGTTGGAATTGTATTGCCCATATTTTTTTACAAAGAATATTCAGATATTTAGAATTTGAATATATTTTGTCTGAATATGATTTAAATCCTCACTTTCTAAAATTTTAAAAAATCAACCAACTTGACTAGCTTTACCATGTGTACATATATTCATTCAACGTGATACATTTTTTGTTGGTGGCGTGAGTTTCTTAAAAATATAGAAAGAAGGATGAATCTTGCAACTTTGAAGATAGTGCAATGATATTTTTTGTTCACTTATATAACACATGGGTGTACTTTATATTTAGATCATACTTTAGGGATAATTATAGCCAAAAACTCAAACAGAAGGAGTACTATAAAATATTTTTAGAGTAAAGAGAAAAAAAGTAAAAAGATTCTATCAAATTTCAAACAATAATCTCACTATCAATTGTCACAAGACTGGTGTACTATGAAAAATTAACAAAAACCCAGGTAATATTGCTCTCAAAATACAGCCCTTTGTTTTTCCTTTTTTTAGGTTACATGTAAATACCCTTTGAGACATTGTTGCTTCTATTTACAGATCTCCATTTTCTCTGTTCTTCACGGTATGATTTTTTAAAATTTCTCTAATTCTATCTTCATCACGTTTGATTTTCAGTTTTATATCACTCTTTTTGCTTTTTTCCCAATTTTTAAAAATTATTGTTCGAGGTTTTTGTATTTATGACTAAAAGTTAGGTTTTTTGTTTCTATATTTTTTGGTTTTCCTCTTTCAATATTTTTCAAGCATGATGGGTATTGTTTCGAAGTTTTCACTTTCTCCTTCATTCTCCATGGCCAACTCGAAATGAATCAAATTAAGAAAAAAAATCAAGATATGGTGTTGTTTGGCTCAACATAATTTCTTTTCTGAATTTATTGAAGGTTACTATAAATTTTGTATGCCTTAGCCCCTCTTTTTTTAATTGTTTTGCACATGCATCCAGTGGTATTAAAAAAACTACAATGAATGAATAGAGAAAGACTCCAAGTTCTCAAAGGTCAGTAATACATTTTTGTCCTAATACTCCTATCAATTTCTTGGTTGCCCTTCCACTTACTTTTGATCTTGAGGTGAGAACAAAAGAGAATAGAACATTCGAAATTGTATGTTATTGAAATTTTATGTTAGTTAGGAGAGATAGAAAATATGTAATGAATTATCTAAAGGAGTTTCTTTTGAGCATATTATTACATTATTGATGTGATATATATGTAAGTATATATAAGTAACTATGGTGTAAGAGTGGCCAGCTAAAACATTTAGTTGGATTAAGTTTTGGTTGACTGTTTAAGCTAATTTTAAATTCTTTGCTAAAGAATTGTAGTTGTGGTAATAGAAATTGAAAGCAAATGACCTTACACTGCATTGACGTGTACCATTTTTGATACCTTACCTTACGTTAGTAACTACTTCCTTCGTTTAAAAAAGAATGGTCTAATTTGACTTGGAACGGAGTTTAAGAAAAGAAAGAAAGACTTTTTAATTTTGTGGTTCTAAATTAAAGTTATGTCAAATGTACCAAAATGCCCTTTAATCTTGTGGTCTTAAATATGCCACGTGGAAAGTTAAAGTTAAAGTGTTACAAAAAAAAGGAAAAGGGTCATTCTTTTTTAAATAGACTAAAAAGGAAATAAGATCAATCTTTTTAAAACGGAGGAAGTATATAAACATCTTATTTCACATGCTTAAAGCTTTACATTAGTGTCATATATGATGTTCATGCTACTCATAGATTATTTTTGTACCCAGCACTCAGCAGATAGCGAAATTGCGTGTCACAATAGCAGAGATCGGTTATATGTTACCTCAGTATTCCACAATGCCCATTAGATGGCAAAATTTTGTGTCATTGATAGCGGGGATCGATCATATATTGTCTCAATGTTCCACATTTACATGTAAGTTAATATGTCATTTCCTATACCATGGAGGCAACTTTTGTTTTAACCACATGAGATTAGTTGAGTTTAGTCGATATTTATATCTAGAGGCGAACTCAGCATTTGAGAATAGGGGGGCACAAGGGTTGGTTAACATTTTTTTAGAGAAGTCATTATTATAGCATTTTTTTGGAGCATGTTTTAAAATAACATTATTCATATTCGGAAGTATTTTTTCAAGCCAATTAAAAAAATCTAAAAAAAGACCTTTATTTATTGAAGACTCACTTTTATCACGACCTGGAAAAAAATAATCCAAATTTCAAGAGGAACCTTGCCACATTAGTAGAAGCCTCTAAACGAATTCGATGCTCGATTCTTGTTTTCTCATATTGCTTATTGAGACATATTCTCAAAATTTAGCATCTTGTTGAAACACCTCTTGTGGATGCTATTTACTTCACCATGTAAATTGAATCGTTCCAATATATAATTCCAACCAATTTTCATGAAAAAATCATTACATTTCTTTTTACATAATGAAGAACTTATCAATTTATACAGAGAGATAGATAATAGGAGTAGGACTTTTAATTGTGTAGTGAAGAACACTTTTATTTGTAGATATCGCATCTTGTTGAAACACCTCTTGTGGATGCTATTTACTTCACCAACATGTAAATTGAATCGTTCCAATATATAATTCCAACCAATTTTCGTGAAAAAATCACTACATTTCTTTTTACATAATGAAGAACTTACCATTTACTTCACCAACATGTAATTGAATCGTTCCAATATATAATTCCAACCAATTTTCTTGAAAAAATCACTATATTTCTTTTTACGTAATGAAGAACTTTCCAATTTATGCAAGAGATAATAGGAGTAGAACTTTTAATTGTGTAGTGAAGAACACTTTTATTTGTAGATTTTTCGTGAAAAAATCACTACATTTCTTTTTACATAATGAAGAACATACCAATTTATGCAAACGTTTCTAGCAGCTCTCTAGTAATTGAAGTTCAAAAAACGTTGCCTGCAAACGAGAATCGAACTCGCACAACCATTCTCTGGCTGAGCGACTTTAACCAATTTGCCCAAACACATTTTGATCATTAGGGTGCACAATTAAATATATAATCATTATTCACTATCTATGCATATATATACGATTATTTTTTTAAAGTTACCGGGTGCACGTGCACCCTCACGGATGCACGTGGGCCCACCCCTGTTTACATCAACTTACATTTGATGATTGCTTCATCTTAGTGTGGTTTCTTAGAATTATGAAATGAAAATCGTTCTTTGATTTGAAATTAATGAAAATTTTGCAGTGAAAATTAATTGATTGTACCTATTCAATAATTTTCTAAGAATTACGACCACATTACTTTAACGAGAAGAAAAGTCATATCCTTTTGTTTAATATGTGTTAACTTACATACTTTATTTGATTCAGAGAAGAAGAAAAAGTTATCAAAGATGAAGTCAAAGGAGAAGACTCTCTCATCTATATCGAGTCAAAGAAGAAATGTTTTATATTCTAAAATCACTACAGCTTTGGATTTATGAAGAACTTTGGGCCTCCTATTCAAGCCCAACATACTCATCCCAATACGAATTCACATTGGAAATTTTTTTAAAATGTCAATATTTTAGTATTTAATAGGATCTTTTGACAACACTTTCAATATTTAGTAAAATGTCAGAATTTTACCTTATATGTATCTTATTTATATTTTAATTATTTGATTTTATTAAAAGGAATACAAAAGTTATATAACAAATTGGAGCGATTTAGGAGACAAAAATATTAAAAATTTCATTATCAGTTACAAAAGATCCAAAACAATCGAATAAATTTGTCCATTGTTTATGATGTTCATATCTCTTTTGAAAATATTTCTGTCTCTTTGGAAAAGAAACTGGAAAAAATTGTTGTTGAAAAAATATACGAAAAACTTTTTTTTGGAAAGGAACTCGATAGAATTGGCGGAATATACTCAGATATTTGTTAATTGATTCATACTAATATATTTGTAATTGATTATAATTTGATGCGATTTTCTTTAGATTATTGCTAGTCATATATATTTGCGTTTTAAATTTTAATTATTATGAACAATGCAAGGAGCATTATTTGTTGGGTTTGTTGAATATGTTTGCTTGTCGAATACGAATATAATGATTGATCGTAAAAAGAAAGATTATTCTGGTTTGAATTTGTTTTGTAACTTGTTAAAAATAGTTTATATCTACCGAAATACAATAATGATGCAGTACAATTTTAGACAACAAATTATACTATATGATTTGTTTTTTTTGTTCGGTTATTTTTTTTAAATAAGTTGTATTCAGTATACGGAATAAAAATGTATGTGTAATCAATGCAACACAATGTTTGAGGTTTCAATTGAAAACACAATTTTGCTATGCATTAAGTGTGCAAATCATATATTTGAAGTACTATTGTAAATAAATTATGTTGTATTTTGGATACAAAATAATGGTGACATCTCGATTTTTGTATCTAGTAATGACTTTGTGTATTGTTATTTTTAATACAAAGCATATATGGGGAGCATTAGTTTTATAATTATGCATTTTGGACAATGGAATGAAGATAATTGCTACATTGATTACACAACTGAGGCAATTATAATTAAAGAATATTCATCGTTTAAAGATTTACGTATGAACTCATTACCACCAAAGTACTGAACAATAAGTCTATTAGGTTCTTTGGTGTTAAACTTGAAATCATCTACAACACCAACGTAGTTTAATTCCGTAATGAGCGTAAACGTCCTAATTGTAAACTTTAATATAGTTCCATTAACTTTGATGACAAGAGCCTGCTAATTACTAGCTTCTAGTTCTAGTGACATACAACACCTGTGAATTTGACCTTGAGCAACACATTTTTTGATTCTCATATACTAACCGAAACATGTATTCTCACAAAATAGTTTATATTGCTGCTTAGAAAGATGATCAATCAATTGGGTTTTAATATCATGGTTGACTATGCAGTGAATGTGGGGTGCATTTTTTGGTAGTTTTTTGCAAGCAAAAGCAGTCCCCTGCCATAGTGAATACAAAACAATTAAATGCAACTAAATGAATACAGTGAAAACAATAAAGGAGCATCTCTACTTGTTAAAAATCAAAAAAAATGTAAAAAAAATTATTATATCTTCACTATACTGGAATACAACCACATGTAAAATAACACAATAAAAACACACTCCTACTGAATAATGAATACAACCTCAACACAATTACAACAATATACCACAATGAACAAAAAAACACCGAATAAAAATTGTAAATGTACTTGATTTACTGAATACCTATCAATGTGGAAAACAAAGAAACGATGGTTCCAAATATGTGGTACATTATCAGAACTAACACAAAAATAACCAGAATACAAAAATACATTAAATTTAAAAATACAAAAATACATACTAACTAAATCACAATAAAATTCCATATACACTTCCAAATCTATTCTACAATAGTACAAACGCATTCTAACATAAATTTATTGGAGAAAATTGGTTATTAACAAATTCAAATGAACATGCAAAACTATAAAATACCTCTTCGCCAACTATTTGGTCTTCATCGTTATGAATTTGGGGGGGGGGGTTGTACACCGACGGAGTCCTGTAATTGTTCCGATCGTCTCTCCTCCATAGATTTAGCAGCGGAACATACATTATCCTTTATTTCTTGAGTAAAAAATAGATTAAAGAATGGAAAATCAGTAGAAGTTTGATGATTTTGTCTGATACCTCTAGTAACTCTCTTAAAATCATTCATTGAAGAGAGATTTTTAGTTTATCAAACCTTAAAAGAGGTTTTAAGAACAAAAAATAAATCAAAAAGATTTAAACAACAATAAAATCAGAAAGCAATAATAAAAAATATGATAAACATGAATACCTTAATTAATGTGATTATTCAAAATCCAATTTTTGAAACGAAGAATATGGAAATAGTGATATGCGGAATCTGAAAGTTAGAGTAGAATTGATTTAGATAAATCTTAGAGAGAGAAATTGATAAAAAGTTAATGAGGAGACATTTAATAATTTACCCCTTATCTAAATATAGGGAAACTTGTAATCTACTGAGAGAGAAATCAGGAAGTGTATCAGAATACATTTTTTTAAAAAAAATAATGACATTTTTGACATCTTTGCTAATATTATTAAAATATGGAGGTTTTCACTAAATATGTTATTTTTTGACAAGTTAGCTAATTTTTTCATTCACATTTCAGTTCTTTTCCGAAGAATGAGTTCAGCCCAACTCCACAAATAAAACCTAAGAATTGTAGTACTTATATTTCCTATTTTATTCTTTTCTACATTGTAAAAGAATAATTTTAGTTATATCAAAGCCAATCATGTATAGAAGAGCTGTTGAGTTTGTTACAGGATCAGAACATTCTTTTTTTTTATTCCTTTCTAATTGCATATATATAGATCATTCTGGGGAGAATCAGGAAGAAAAAATTCTCAATCATTCTCTTATTATTTCGTACATGGTATTAGAGCGGTAAGGAAATTTCAATCTATTCTTCCTTCTTCTTTTTTTTCTTCCTCTCTTCGTCATGTCTGACAACACAACTTCACAAACCCCTATTCTAGTTGTGGATTACACTCCCGTTGACACTTCAGATCTTTACTATCTTCATCCATCTGATTCTTCGCGGGTGCAGCTACTAAGCTCAACCTTTGATGAAAAAGGTTATTCTGGTTAGAGTAGAGCTCTTGTAATAGCTCTCTCTGCCAAAAACAAGCTTGGGTTAATTGATGGGACTTTGGTAGAACCTCTTAGTTTTTATGTTCAACACAAGATGTGGTCCAGATGCAATGATATGGTTGGATCTTGAATTAACTATCCAAGGACATAGCAGACTCAATCTTGTATTCCAGAACTGCAAGAGATATATGGAAAGAGTTAGCTGTAAGATTTGGACAATGCAATGGTGCACAGTTGTACCAGCTAAAAAAAACTGAGTGATACAATACAGGGATCTAATGACATTGTAGGATACTGTTAAACTGTCGTTGTTTTGAAGTATGGCAAAGTTAAGGAGTTGTAGTAGTAACATGGCAAAAGAAGGAACATGTGTGTCTTATTTGCTGAGTTCGAAAAGTATAATTGTCATCACAAAAAAGGGGGAATTTGTTAGAATGAGAAAGATTTTGATAATTGACAAATACAGGAACAGATGAAAGAAACAGGTTGTACAGACGTGTTCCTTACAGAACGAATCCGACTTGGATAAGGAGAACGTCAACCACGTGAATTAGAAGTTATAAAGCTATGGAATTATTATTTTTTCGACAAGCAACCAGTACAAAGAGTTTCCTTTTATAAAGGAGTTCAAAGCCAAGTGAAAGAAGGAAAACTAATTTCTATTTAAGGAAATCTATTTAAGGAAATTGTGTTTTCTTATTTATTTAAGGAAATTGTGTTTTCTTATTTATTTAAGAAAATTGTGCTTTCTTATTTATTTAAGGAAATTCTGTAGAAAAGGAGTCGAAGTAGAAGTCAACAAGGATTTGTAGAAGGCAAATACAAGTTGAATTATACAAGGAGTTGGTGAAGTTCTGATCTATAAATAGGGAGATATTTGCATCAGAAAAAATTGCGCACTTACACAGATAGAAGATCAAAACACGATCAAGAGGTTTGAGAGAGTTTTGAAGATTTATTGGGGGTGTTGCAATTTGTGAGGAAAAATTGTAAGATTGTATTCAAGAGTCTTGGTTACAATCTGAGTTTTGTGAGTAGGAGTTGTTCGACAAGTTGTAGAACTTGAAGAACATTAGAAGATATAAAACCGGGGGGTTTTGTGTCTTTGGGTAGCTAGAAATTAGAGTTTATAATTTCTTAGCTAGGAATTAGAGTTTACAATTCTTCTAGGATTTAGAGTTTATAATTCCTTAGGTTACATAGCTTTGTAATCTTTTGTTGAAAGTTGAAGTTTAATAAAGTGGAGTTAAATCCTACAGAGGCATGGTCAAGGACAACACTTCAACAGACCACCATTATTTAATGGAGAATACTACTCTTGGTGGAAGACAAGAATGGAAGACTTCATTCAATCTGAAGATTACGAACTATGGGTTAGAATTACTAATGGACCATTAATTCCTACTATTACTGATAGTGAAGGGAATAAGGTACCTAAACCTACAGAAAAATACGGGGAAGCCGATTACAAGATGTTAGGAAAGAATGCAAAAGCTAAGTGCATTCTCGTATGTAGATTAGGACCTGATGAGTTTAACCGTATCTCTAGTTGTACCTCTGCAAAACAAATATGGGACACTTTAAAAAATTCTCACGAAGGTATAACTCAAGTTCGTAAATTCAGAATTGCCAGACTTTGTTCTGAATATGAGGCCTTTAAGATGAAATCCGGAGAATCACTTCAAGATATGATTACCAGATTAACCACTGTTGTAAATGAGTTAATATTCTTGGGCAAAGTATACACCACTGAGGAACAGGTAGACAAAGTACTAAGGACTCTGCCTAGATCATGGGAAATAAAAGTTACTGCAATCAGAGAAGCCAAGGATCTAACCAATATGACTTTGGATGAATTAGTAGGAAATCTAAAAACTTATGAAATGAATGTTGACAAAAGAGGTGGAGGAAACAAAGAGAAAAATCTTGGATTTAAAGTAACTGAAAGTGATGAATCTGACATAGATGATGATGATCTTGCTCTGATAAGTAAGAACTTCAAGAAACTCTTAAAAAAGGGATTAACCGCTAGCAAGAAATCACCACCCCAAAAAGAAAGAAATCTTGAGAGACCACAAGACGGAGGTTGTTTTAAATGTGGTAAAATAGATCATCAGATCAAGGATTGTCCTATGTGGGAAGTAGAATGGAAAAAGGGAAGAGTCGAAAAAGAGAAGAAGGAACTTCTCAATAAAAAAAAACAAAGAAAAAGAACAAGCAATGTATGCAGCTTGGGGAACAGGTTCTTCGAACATGTATAAAGAAGATGATGAGGACATTGCTTTGATGGCGATAGAAGAATCAGATGCTGAACCTGATTTAGACTCTGAAGAAACTGAGGTAAATCTTCTTAACCTAAAAGATAAACTAGTAAAGTTCTCTAAGAAAAAACTTTCATTCCTATTGCTTGCTTCCATAGACACAATTCAAGAACTTGTTAACACCAAGATCAAACTACTTTCTTCCTTGTCTAGCCTAAAGTTTGAGCACATTGATCTTAATAAGAACAACGATGACCTTCAATGGAAAATCAAGCAACTTGAATCTCACAATCAGGAACTAAGAACTGAAAATCTAAAACTAAAAGTTCTTGGTAAAGAAAAAGGGGGTGAACTGCCTGACCAAAAACTTAAGGTCGACAAACTTAAAAATAACTTAAAACTAGAAAAGGAAAACTCTAGGAGAATAAATCTTGAATTAACTAGGATAAGAAGTGATCTGGAAAGAGCAAATAAGTGGACAAAATCATCCATGATAGTAACCCATCTAGGTAACAATAATAGGAACATTAAAACTGGAATAGGGTATGAACAACCCATAAATGAGAATCCTATGTTTTGTATTATTTGTGGTATGTCAGGTCACTCTAAACAGTATTGTCCTAAATACAAAGCTAGTACAGAAAATAATGCAAGAGGAACTTATAAAATTGTTCAAAGGAACAGGTATACTCAAAGGAAAAATAATCTGCCCAAGTGGGCTTATAGAGATCTTATTCATCCTTTTTATCAATACAAAGGACCCAAGCTAGTCTGGGTTCCTAAATCTAACCTTTGAATTTGCAGGAAAAGTGAGAGGAAACCTGCAATATTCACCAATTGAACATGTTGCTTCAGATGCATGATTGAAACTAAAAAAAAAAGGATGAATAACATTGACTAAAAAAAAAAAGAAGTTTGAAAAAAGAAAAAGAAAAAAGGAAAGACTGAAGAAGCATGTGAAAGGAACAGGTCCAACCTATGCAGTATGTAACAGTTATGCGCTCTTAGATGATCAATCAATCAAAAATATGATCAGCCAAGGAAAACACTTTCAAAAAGAAGAATTTGGAACTTGGGGATGATTAAGGTCATGCTACTCATGCACGATAACGTTGTAGTTGCATCTAGCACGGGAGAGAGGCTTAGTAAAATTGAAGCAAAATCCAACATTATCCATATATATAAGGTATGTGCACTACAATTATTCATGATTAAATATAAAGTCAATGCACTTGAACCTATTTCTTCCACTTGTCCCAAAAGATATTCATGCCCTAAATACTACCAAAACAAATATCTTCTTAAAAAGCCTTATCCAATGTGATGGTCTATGGTTGAAATGAATTTGATGGAGGAAACCTCTACTTTGGTGCCCTATAAATATAGATTAAGAAAGTAGAGTGTGCTGGTTATTAGGGGGAATCTTTTGTATTGAGTAAAGTCTTGGAGGATTTACATTGTGAGGGGGAATATTTTGGGGACCCTACACTTGAACAAAGTTCACTTGTTAGG
The DNA here is from genome assembly GCA_016801875.1 of Solanum sitiens. Lineage (NCBI taxonomy): Eukaryota > Viridiplantae > Streptophyta > Magnoliopsida > Solanales > Solanaceae > Solanum > Solanum sitiens. The sequence continues at coordinate 3,088,719 of JABWTJ010000034.1, forward strand.
CTCAACTTGGGTGCATCTAGTGAGGGGGAATCGATGGGAGACACATTTGTGGAACCTAGTTCTTCTATTGAGAACCATATAAACTGAAATTTCAGATTGATGTCAAAAAAATAAATATATTATAGTTGGTGCTGCACCTGATAGTACCACGTCCAGGGAACAGATTAAGAGAACATCTTCCTCTACAAATGATGTTCAAGAAAATGTGTTCCTCTTACTGTCTTTATTGAAATTAAAGATGAGTGAACTATTGTTTCTGTAGATGGTACAAGACTGATCGAACAAGTTCCTTAAAAGTGATGTAAAAAAAAAATTGAGCTTGCATAGGCCAAGGCGACCTTTGAAATTGAGAAGGTTGCTATTTTTGTTAACCCAAAAGATATGTTTTGCTGCTGAAAAATGACTTACCCTCTCAAGCCCGATCTTTTGATATTACCTAGCCACTCTAGCCTTTGACTTCCCAATTTTTTTTCTCATCACAAGTGCTTGATTCTATCTTTAATTTTGATTATAGTTGTGGTGTATATGCTTTTGATTAATGCTAATGTTGGGTTTGAGTTTCAAGTTAATGTCTCTCTCCTATGTTTGTGCAAATGCTTTGCTATAACTAATTGAGTTCTTCATTTTCAAGTGTTTGTGTAAGTGATAGCCTCAGTGGCCATGAGTATCGAATTTGCCTAATGTCAAAAGGGGGACGCAGCTGCATATGAGTTATGTGTACCTATTCAATGCAAGCAGATAAAATTTGCCATAGTCAAAAAGGGGGAATTTGTTAAAGTGTCGTTGTTTTGAAGTATGGCAAAGTTAAGGAGTTGTAGTAGTAACATGGCAAAAGAAGGAAGATGTATGTCTTATTTGCTGAGTTCAAAATGTATAATTGTCATCATCAAAAAGGGGGAATTTGTTAGAATAAGAAAGATTTTGATAATTGACAAATACAGGAACAGATGAAAGAAACAGGTTGTACAGACGTGTTCCTTACAGAACGAATCCGACTTGGATAAGGAGAACGTCAACCACGTGAATTAGAAGTTATAAACCTATGGAACTATTATTTTTTCGACAAGCAACCAGTACAAAGAGTTTCCTTTTATAAAGGAGTTCAAAGCCAAGTGAAAGAAGGAAAACTAATTCCTATTTAAGAAAATCTATTTAAGGAAATTGTGTTCTTATTTATTTAAGGAAATTGTGTTTTCTTATTTATTTAAGGAAATTGTGCTTTCTTATTTATTTAAGGAAATTCTGTAGAAAAGGAGTCCAATTAGAAGTCAACAAGGATTTGTAGAAGGCAAATACAAGTTGAATTATACAAGGAGTTGGTGAAGTTTTGATCTATAAATAGGGAGCTATTTGCATCAGAAAAAATTGTGCACTTACATAGAGAGAAGATCAAAACACGATCAAGAGGTTTGAGAGAGTTTTGAAGATTTATTGGGGGTGTTGCAATTTGTGAGGAAAAATTATAAGATTGTATTCAAGAGTCTTGGTTACAATCTGAGTTTTGTGAGTAGGAGTTGTTCGACAAGTTGTAGAACTTGAAGAACATTAGAAGATATAAAACCGGGGGGTTTTGTGTCTTTGGGTAGCTAGAAATTAGAGTTTATAATTTCTTAGCTAGGAATTAGAGTTTATAATTCTTCTAGGAATTAGAGTTTATAATTCCTTAGGTTACATAGCTTTGTAATCTTTTGTTGATACTTGAAGTTTAATAAAGTGGAGTTAAATCCTACAGAGGTGTAGGTCGTGGTTTTTACCCTTGTGAGTTGGGGTTTTTCGCGATAAAATATTGTGTCATTATTTTATTTGCTTCACAAAACATAACTGTTGTAATTCTGCAAAGGAACATATAGAACAAACCTGTTCCTAAGGCGAATTTGGGGTCAGAATTCCAACAATTGGTATCAGATCAGGTTATCTTTGAAGAGTCTAACAACTCAAGATAAGATCATAATGAATTCTGCACCTCCTCTTGGGCATGGTCAAGGACAACACATCAACAGACCACCATTATTTAATGGAGAATACTACTCTTGGTGGAAGACAGGAATGGAAGACTTCATTCAAGCTGAAGATTACGAACTATGGGTTAGAATTACTAATGGACCATTAATTCCTACTATTACTGATAGTGAAGGGAATAAGGTACCTAAACCTACAGAAAAATACGGGGAAGCCGATTACAAGATGTTAGGAAAGAATGCAAAAGCTAAGTGCATTCTCGTATGTGGATTAGGACCTGATGAGTTTAACCGCATCTCTAGTTGTACCTCTGCAAAACAAATATGGGATACTTTAAAAAATTCTCACGAAGGTACAACTCAAGTTCGTAAATTCAGAATTGCCAGACTTTGTTCTGAATATGAGGCCTTTAAGATAAAATCCGGAGAATCACTTCAAGATATGATTACCAGATTTACCACTATTGTAAATGAGTTAATATCCTTAGGCAAAGTATACACCACTGAGGAACAGGTAGACAAAGTACTAAGGACTCTGCCTAGATCATGGGAAATAAAAGTTACTGCAATCAGAGAAGCCAAGGATCTAACCAATATGACTTTGGATGAATTAGTAGGAAATCTAAAAACTTATGAGATGAATGTTGACAAAAGAGGTGGAGGAAACAAAGAGAAAAATCTTGGATTTAAAGCAACTGAAAGTGATGAATCTGACATAGATGATGATGATCTTGCTCTGATAAGTAAGAACTTCAAGAAACTCTTAAAAAGGGGATTAACCGCTAGCAAGAAATCACCACCCCAAAAAGAAAGAAATCTTGAGAGACCACAAGATGGAGGTTGTTTTAAATGTGGTAAAATAGATCATCAGATCAAGGATTATCCTATGTGGGAAGTAGAATGGAAAAAGGGAAGAGTCGAAAAAGAGAAGAAGGAACTTCTCAACAAAAAGAAAAACAAAGAAAAAGAACAAGCAATGTATGCAGTTTAGGGAACAGGTTCTTCGAACATGTATAAAGAAGATGATGAGGACATTGCTTTGATGGCGATAGAAGAATCAGATGCTGAACCTGATTTAGACTCTGAAGAAACTGAGGTAAATCTTCTTAACCTAAAAGATAAACTAGTAAAGTTCTCTAAGAAAAAACTTTCATTCCTATCGCTTGCTTCCATAGACACAATTCAAGAACTTGTTAACACCAAGTGTCGCACCCTATTTTCGAACCGGCCAAAAACAGTTCACAACATAATATGGCTGACACTCTGACTATTTGAAAAATTGTTTTGTTTTAGAGTCGCCACCTAAATTTGAAGGAAAATTTTAGGAAAACCATTTTTTATGTAAATGTAAACTCTGTTTTTGATTTGCAAAACCAGTGAGATTCTGAGTAAGGGTTTTGGTTACTCGATGGGAAGGTGTTAAGCACCCCTCAGAGCCTATCCGAAGATAGTCCTTAAACTCAATTTAGGAAAATATAATTTAGGAAAACTTGTTTATTTATTCGCTTTAAAATCAATTGTGAGTAAATTTTATTAGTTTTAAGAAAAAAAAAGTAAAATACAAGGTACGACATATATATGTCCTATAAAATAGATTTAATGGTAGTATTTCTATTATGTGGTAAAAAATAAATAAATAATGTACTCAAATATATGATAAATTTATATGTAAGAAAAATATATAGTTGTATCATAATAAACTTACAAAAATTATAGATGTTATATTTGTGAAAATTAGTCGTCTTATTAAAACGAGAAATAAAAATATAATAGTAGTTTGATGTAAATGTGTAGTAATATGTATAATTTAAATAAAATATACATGATGGAGTTTTTTCTAAAAATGTATGAAAATTAGATATTTAAAATATTACATAGAGTTTGCGATTTTTAAATATATTTATTACAAAGTGTAGTATATACATGTAAGTTTGTTTAAAACATATGAATGTTTATTATTTTGTTTACGTGTAGAGATAAGTTAACAATAGATTAGATTTAAAATAATATTTGTAAAATGTAGGAAATTATAATATAAAGAAATCATATTAGTAAAACAAGATAGTAGATATATTTTGTAGAAAAAATATATATAGAATTTATACCTTTATATATATGACATATATATGTATGTACCTTGTATTTGAACCTGTTGATATATCTAAATTTGAAATAGCATGTTAGGAGATTAAAATATTTAAGGCAATATTTGATTTAAAAATAAAGAGTTGCCTGTTATAAATACATTGAATGAGTGGATAGTCCATAAAGTTAGTACATGAACAACTATATATATTCACTAGGTTTCATGAACCTTTTTGGATAAGAATGTATCTATTTATTATGATACTTAATATGGTGACTTTTAGAGTGATTTCTCAACCTATAAATAGGGTTGTTCATTCACTATTGTAACATATACATATGAGACTAAGATATACTTGAATAAGAAGAAAGTCTTCTCCTACATCTACTTCTCTTGCCTTCTTCTCATTATATTTATATTGTCATGAGCTTGATTTTATAACACGTTATCAGCACAAGACTCTATCCAATTGAGAGTGAGTTCTTGTTTTTCTTTAGCTTATATTTTGGTTGATCTCGTTATGAAGATCAAAGTATTATATGCATAAAATCAGGTATGTATTTTCTAAAATCTTTTTATGATTTAAAATACAATAATGTTCAGTCACTAACAATGACCAGGAACAAAAGACATATACTACTATTGGTTGAATATGACATACTATAAAAAAAAAATCTTAAATGGAAGAAGGTATAAAGTTTTAATAGCATGAGTTTGAATATTATTTTGATTATTTTGAAAGACTCAAAGGGTGAGTCATGTTGTATTTCGATCTATTATACCGTTGGTTAAGGGTAAGACGGTGGATTCAAGTCTCATCGCACCAAAAGGGTAAGACATCAGGTTAAAGTCCGGATGCACCATAATAAAAAAAAATGTTTGAGGGTAAGACGATAGATTCATGTTCTATCGCACCAAAAGGGTAAGACATCAATTTGAGTTTTGATGCACCGTGATTGGGTTCAAGTCCCATGGAGTTATGGCGTAACACACCTTATATGGGTAAGACATTGAGTTTTAGCCAATGCACCATATCGATGATAAAATGATGACTAAGAAAAAAGCCTTGAAATTTGTCCCATTGAATTTGCTCCATTCCTTGAAAAGAATGTGGTAGCAACATATGATAACTTTGAAATCTGATGTTGACTTGCTCCATTCTATCGTATGAATGTGGTAGCAGTAAATAATTAGTCTGAAAGATGACAAATGATTAACGATATGAAAAAGGGCATGAAGGGACGGAACTATAATAGTCATCATTGTGGTAATTATAAAAGGAAGAACATTATGGGTTCTCCAATTAGTCCTTCAAAATGTGAAGGCAGTTTTCATTATCAAAATGGTATGAAAGGTCATTGAACTTGTGAATGTTGTCGACCCAATAATTTGACAAGTTTATAAATCCTCTATCAAAAGACAAGAAGATAAAGTAATGGTACACTTGATCTTTCAAAGTGATGTTGAGGTGTGTCATGTAAATATGATGAATTTTAAAGGCATGACAAAGTGCTTATAATGCAAATTTATGAAACACATAAATGATTAGTCCATTCCTTGAAGAGAATGTGACAAGTGATGTGTATCATGAATGCTCCACCATTCTATAAGAGAATGGGTCAAAATGTGATAAAATCATTATTGGTTGGATATATGTCACAACTCACCTTTATGGGAGGTTTGAGAAAAATGATATATGTCAAAACTCACCTCTACAGGAGGTTTGAGAGGAAATAAATTTTATTTGACAGAAATGGTTAATGGTATTATTCGTTTATAGGTCATTATGGTATGTTTATGTGAACTACCGAAAGGGCAAAAGAAAGAAATAGTTCTTGCCTATAAGGGTTGTGGTTATTATTGTGTGGCAATACAAATTTGTCATTGGTTGTATACCTATGGTACAACAAAAGTAAAGCAAGAAACATGTCTTGCTCGTAATGTTTTGACCATGACAATAATAATATACTTTCCTCTTTGAAGGAGATGTTCACCATAGGAATGGTGTCATGCAATATGTGATAGTACACAAAATTAATAGCAAGCTCTAACGAGTTGTGTTATTATCAGAGGAATAATATTGGGGTTGTAGTAAGTCTCAAAAGAAAACTTTTTAAGTTTCAGATGAATTAAAAAGAAATATTGAGACTATAAATTACGAAAGAATTTAATATCTTTAAATTACTACAACCGAAGTGGGTTAGAAATATTGATGTAAACGATTACCCATCTTTTTTTTCTCTTGTTTGTTGCATACAAACATGGACATGCTGATGAAATCACATGTAAAATTAAACTGTAAGTGTACTGAAATAAAAATCAGTTGGCATGATCAGTTGGCCATTGCGACTAAATGTGATGCAAATATAATGAGAATTCATGTGGCTTATATGATGAAGAAATAAAAGATTCTTCAAGAATTCTCTTGTGTTGCTTGTTTTCATTGTACCAGCTAAGGTTGGGATTGTAATTCCCTGAAATTTTTGAAACATTTAAAAAGGTGAATATGAGCTCATTCATCTGCCATGTGGATCATTTGCAACTATATGATAGACGTATCTATGTGATGATCACATGTGCTTTGTTGTCAACTTACAAATTGGTGTTTGTAAGGTTGTTTGAAATTGTATTGATAATGCTGGTTGATTTAGCAGAAATTGTATGCCTCCAGTTATAGCTAAATCATGGATATGAGAACAAAACTCCCAAATAAGATTTGGTATGATATAATTTTATTTAACATGTAGCAACACATGTATGCATCAAGCCAACAAGGTTTCCCCATCATAATTGGTTCAGGGTCAGGAACTAAATAATTTTCATCTAAAATGTTGAATGTGCGGTTATGATTTTAATTGCTCCACCACGCACAAAGATGAATTCCCAAATAAGGTTGGGGTGAATGTTAGATTTTCTAACATTAGGGGGAGAGATGATTGACAGCTGAAAATTATGTGTGCGGTTAATTATGAATTATCTAGATCCTCGTTAATTAAATATGTGAACTTAAAGTTCAAGGGATAATTCATTTGCATAATGTTGTAAATTAATTGCCAGATGAATGTACTGACCCTATGAAATAATTCAGCTGCAAATGCTCCAATTGAAGTCCTTGATACGCCGGAAGCGTAATAGACCAATCGGTTCCAAATATAAAATTCCTTGAAGAAGGAGAGGAGCAAATGATCTATATGATCATAATAACGAAGCAAGTGCTATAAGAGAGCACCACGACATAACAATTCATAAAACCTTGGAGACGGGTTCAGGTACCTGAAAAATAATGAAAAATGAAGAGATCTCGATAAGTTATGTCTTATTGGAATCGATATCAAATAACCGTCGACGGTATTTTTGATATGAGGTAGCGCTCAATGATATAAATTGTGACGAGGAGCTTGAATTCAAATCTGTCATATAGTATGGACAGATAAATGGTTGGCCAAGTAAATGCATAATTCAAGTATATTGTTTCACTTAGAAAAGTGACTTTTTAGACTGGTAGTCCATAAATCAAGGTATAATGTCAGTGGGGTACAAATAAATTATTATGCGATAGTATTACCGTAAGAGAACAAGTACGGTTTGTGCCTTGGGGTATAAAGGTTTGTCGCAAATATCCTGACATTATTGGAGATGTTTTAACCTTTGGTGGATGCAACGAGGTTTGTTTTGATCTGGCAACATATGAAAAACTTGAATGCATATGATGAATAATTGTCATGTCTAGCTAGACAATAAAGGTTATGAAAATTCTTGAAGCAATTGAGGTGTTCTAAGCATATAAAAGTTTGAAGGGAACTTTTTCAATAAAGCTTCAAGAATCCTTATATGGATTGAAATAGTCAAGGAAGAAAAGGGTACAAAAGAATGACCCTAATTGTCCTTGTATTTTATGAAAATGTCATGGTAAGACAGAATTTTGTCTTGACCAACAGATTGATAATTTGACAAATGAAATATTTGTCTAACAGTGCACATACACTGAAAAGTTTTGATGCTATTTTATATAGATAAATCACATTCATTGAGTACCCCAATGATTATGAGATCACTTGACATAAATGATGATTAAGTTTGATCTCAAAAGAAGGATGAAGAGTTTCTTGGTGATGAAACTACATATCTTGGGCACTAGTGCATCTTACTAACAATATTTGACCAGATATTTGTCTTGCAGTAAATTTTCTGGCAAGATATAGTTTCTCCCCGATAAAAGGACATTGAAATGGTGTTGAGCACATGATTGAATATCCTCGAAGGACCATAGTTATGTGTTTATTCTATTCCGAGGAATCCAAGACAAAATTGTTTCGTTACGCAGATGCAGAATATTTATCTGATCCGCATAAAGCTCTATCTCAAGCACGCTATGTGTTTGCATGTGGAGGCACAATAATATCTTGGCGATCAATGAAGCAAATGTTGTAATGCAGAAATAAAAGCCCTCCATGAAGCAAGTCGAGAGTGCATCTGGTTGAGATAAATGACACACCATATTCAGGAAATGTGTGGTTTTTCTTTGAAAAAGAATATACCAACCACAATGTACGAAGATTGGAGACATCATCACAAGAAATTAAGTGATGTTTTAATCAGGGGGAGTATAATACGCGTTGCACTCTTTTTCCCTTGACCGAGGTTTTTTTCCACTGGTTTTCCTGGCAAGGTTTTTAATGAGGCAACAAATAGTGCGTATCAAAAGATATGTGTACTCTTTTTCCTTCACTAGAATTTTTTCCCACAGGTTTTTTTTTTTTAGTAAGGTTTTAATGAGGCACACTATCTATGGACATCCAAGGGGGAGTGTTATAAATACATTGAATGAGTGGATAGTCCATAAAGTTAGTACATGAACAACTATATATATTCACTAGGTTTCATGAACCTTTTTGGATAAGAATGTATCTATTTATTATGATTCTTATTATGGTGACTTTTAGAGTGATTTCTCAACCTATAAATAGGGTTGTTCATTCACTATTGTAACATATACATATGAGACTAAGATATACTTGAATAAGAAGAAAGTCTTCTCCTACATCTACTTCTCTTGCCTTCTTCTCATTATATTTATATGGTCATGAGCTTGATTTTATAACATTGCCAATATATTTTATAAAAAGGTGACAAAAATAGGTCTATCTATTGGGACTTATTTTAAAACTAAAATTTTTATGCCATTTTTATTCATAAAAAAAAACATAGCGCCTAATTCCCAAAATATATTTCAAGACAAGTAATTATTTTAGCATAACATATTTTCAAAATATATTTCAAGAAAATTAAGTATTTTAGCCTAACATATTTCTAAGGGTGATTATTTTAGCATATAAACTATTCTTAAATTTATTTGGCAAACAGTTAGGCATACATGATATGTTTGAGACCTTCTGAAACTTTATTTTAAAAAAAATCTTAAATCATAATTCTCCTTAACAACTTAGAAGGCCTTAAAGAATGTTGCAACTAAAATGCTAACCCATTTTAAAAAGATATTTTTTTTGTATCATTTGTTCTAATAGTATTTCAACTAAATTTATAAACATATAATACTGGCTCACATAAATAAACTTCAAAATAAAAGACAAGCAATATATCAAAGCTTAGAAGTAAAGGTTAGTCAACATATCAAAACAATATATTTTGAAAATATGTTATGCTAAAAAACTCCTATATTAAACTCCTATATTGCGAGACTCCAAGCGTTTCGATGATCCTAATTGCTGTTGGCCTAATATTTTAGGCCAATAATGAGTTCCAAAGTAGAAACTCCAGCCCTCCGATTGTACATGAAATATAATTAAGATATAAGAATTAGAGACTTAATTCCAGATGAATGAAATAAATAATAAGTATTATGCTTCAAAACAATAAATAAAAAAGAAAGTCAGGCATCACATACTCATATATCGAATCAATAATAACATGCCAGGAGATGACGTCCTCAATTACAAAATAGATGTGTATATACCCTCTCATGTATGTTGGAAAAAATATCTTGTTTAAGTGTAATTTCAAAGGGGCAAAGTAAGGCTATCTCTACATATTACGAAAATAGTAAAGTTCTACCAGTCCTATTACTCCAAAAATAATAATAAAATTAGACATCAAACTGTGTTAGGCTTGTAAAATATTGTTAATGCGATAATGGTCATTCATAGTATTAAATCTTGTAACTTCGATTCCCAGCTAACTCTAATTCAAAATGTGCAATTATCATTCAAAGTTCAAGCTCCTAACAATAAAGTTTGTTTACTTCAACTTAAATGTTCATAGGATTAAAACACAAAAGTCTATAAATTTCAAAGACAACTAATTATACATAAAGAATGTCATATCTAGCCTAACAATATTGCTACCAGTTCATTTCACTTGTTAGTCGAAAGAGGAATGCAAATGGCTCTAAGAAAACAAGAACATAAACATACTCCGACAAAAATAGAGATCTTAAATGATGAACTATAAGTAGAATTGAGTAATCCGAAAAGAACTATAACAAAATGGTATTCAAACAATGTCTAAGAACTTGTTAAGAAACTATACCAGATTTTAACTTGAAATTGCAAAAACATGTTAGATGACATAAAAATGAATCTTATTTACCAGTAAAACATTTTCTCTCAGAAAGCTCAATATTAGAACAATCCCTTGGAGATTTTTGAGGAAAATAAATAAAAAAAAAAAAACTAGGTACGATGAAATGATAAGGCGAAAATATATTCAACTGATCGCACATATCTAAGAATATAATATCATACTAGTTTTGACTTGACAAACTTCTTTGAAAGTATGCCAGTACTTTGGTTTTCATAAAACAAAACCATATTTCTTTTGACAGAACTCAGTTCAAATGGAGCAAACACTAACATCTACCACTGTCCGTTTGAGTAACGAGTTTTTTTTATAAAAAAAATTATCCGGCTCAAGTTTGTCAACACATTGACATTAACCAGATTTTTGAAACAATCGTCGCCGGTTGGGACAGATATGTAGAAGAGGATTTGAACACAAAGTTAAGCACTTTAAATTTTTTACTGTAACTAACATTCAAAATTTTTTGAAAAAAAAATTAAATACAGAAAAGGAAATTCTTAAACACATTCTGTAGAGATCGAGACATGCTATGAATATTCAGAACTCAAAATAAGCAACAGTAATAGTAATTGTGGCAGGGAGCAATATGTAGCTATGGACTTCCAAAAGACATGGCGGGGAACTAAATGATAAATCGCACAACTAATTTGTGAATTTTCTGAATAGGTAAAAGGATCAAAAGTCATTTAAATACAACAAAGTAAATGACCCAAAAAGAAGATGAGATAATTACACATATAATTATCATACTAGTTAGTTACTGCGAATCCTACGCCTGCTTAAAATGATGCCGCAGTAGCGAGCCAAGTGAATCCAAACAACTAGTCGTTGGGGGGGGCAACAAGACGAACTTTAAATTAAGACAAACAACAACATTCTGCCCATCTTTTGATGAACTCTTAATATCAAAATGAAATCTTATCTAACGAATATACTACATACTTAGGTGTCTTAAGGATTCACTATCAAACAGATACTAGTTAAAAATTAAGTCAAGATCAGTTCATATTACGTCCAAATTAGCAACCTGCTTCTCCTATTGACATGAATTAAAGTACGATAAGTTGCCTCGAATCAGTAATACAAACATCATTTTATCTTTGAGACTTAAGTTTTCTTCGCATTTGGTATTTTTAAATTCTATCGATCTTAATAAAATCTGTTAGTCACAGCCTCATGGCATAGCAAACGTTCCAATTGATTATATTAAGACCAAAACGAAATGAAAAGGTTTGACGAAAAGAAGTACCTTTTGTCGAGCAGCAAACAAGGGCTTCAAAGTCAAGTGATTCCGGCTTCGAAACTTCCTCTTTGACTCGAAAAGAAAAAGATGAAGACAGAGAGCAGAAAGAGAGACAACTTTCTAAATTTTAGAAGTTTTGGAGTGTTGCAGTTCTTTTTTTTTTTTGTCCGTCTTCGCTTTCCCCCCTTTGAATGATAACCAAAGGGCCAATTTTATAGTTGATTTGGGGGAGGCTTCCAATCTCGCAACCAACGGATTAAGGGCGTAACGAATCAAAATTCAATGGTTCTTTGCGTTTCCCCACTTTCAGGCAGAGCAATGATGATGGTCGAGACTTCTAGGCCTGCTTTGGGTCAAAAAAAATCAGAAAAGATGTAAAGTTGATAGAAAGGAAGGCTATGATTGATCGACGATGGATGGGGGAAGAGTCGACATTGGAGACCACCGGATATTGTTGTTTTCTGACGGTCCATGATCGTTTCCTTGGCAGCGGATGAAAGAGTACGAATGGGGCATGGGGATGGAGAAAGACGCGTGCAGCGTGTCTGGAAAAGCGAAAGCACTCGTCCCCTTTTCTGGAAAAAGATAAAGATGGCAGGAGAGGGAGTTGATTGATGGACGGCGGTGGATATGGTCAAAAACCCGCCGGATATTTTATTTTTCCGGTGGTCCGGAGTTGATGGGAGAGGACGAATGGCATGGGGAAGAGGCGTATGGGAAAGGAGGAGAAGGGAAGAAGAAACGTTCTTTTTCTTTTCAGAAAGAGAAAAACATTGGGAAAGGATGAAAAGTCTTAGTTAATTTAGGCCGTCCGATTCATTTGATCGGACGGTTAAGATTAATGAGGAATTAAAAGAATATATATATATATATATATATATATATATATATATATATATATATATATATATATATATATATATATATATTAAATAATATTAAAAAAAATCTGAATTAATTAGGACCATTAAATTAAATTGTAGGGTCGAGATTGATCTAAAGAAACACAATCCATGTGCTCGCCTACGTGGCATACATCGATTGGCCGGCTAAAGAAGACATGGATTGCCAAGCTAGCTTAAATTAAAATTATTTAAATTATAACATCTTCTTTATTAAATAGTCATAATTTATTAAATTAAACATGACTATTTTACAAGATTAGCCTTTTTTGATAAAATTAGTCACCCTTAAAAATTAAAATTAATAGAAATTAGTAACTCATTAATTAATTAAGATTTCAAATTGTACGAAAAATATCTATTGTGACAAATGAAATTATATTTGAACAAGAACTATACCCGTTTCTTAAGAACATCATTTATTTTAAAAAAACGAGTAGTAATATATATAATATATTTATTTATTTTTTATAAGAAACGACATCTATAAAATAAATTTATCAACTAAAAAAAAAATCTTTTTGTATTCTTATAAAATTTCACAACATATATTATTATTATTATTATTATTATTATTATTATTATTATTATTATTATTATTATTATATGTGGTGAGCCAAAATTGGATGTCAACACCAAGAGCCAACTACTTTCTTCCTTGTCTAGCCTAAAATTTGAGCACATTGATCTTAATAAGAACAAAGATGACCTTCAATGGAAAATCAAGCAACTTGAATCTCACAATCAGGAACTAAGAACTGAAAATCTAAAACTAAAAGTTCTTGGTAAAGAAAAAGGGGGTGAACTGCCTGACCAAAAATTTGAGGTCGACAAACTTAAAAATAACTTAAAACTAGAAAAGGAAAACTCTAGGAGAATAAATCTTGAATTAACTAGGATGAGAAGTGATCTGGAAAGAGCAAATAAGTGGACAAAATCATCCATGATAGTAACCCATCTAGGTAACAATAATAGGAACATTAAAACTGGAATAGGGTATGAATAACCCATAAATGAGAATCCTATGTTTTGTATTATTTGTGGTATGTCAGGTCACTCTAAACAGTATTGTCCTAAATACAAAGCTAGTGCAGAAAATAATGCAAGAGGAACTTATAAAATTGTTCAAAGGAACAGGTATACTCAAAGGAAAAATAATCTGCCCAAGTGGGCTTATAGAGATCTTATTCATCCTTTTTATCAATACAAAGGACCCAAGCTAGTCTGGGTTCCTAAATCTAACCTTTGAATTTGCAGGAAAAGTGAGAGGAAACATGCAATATTCACCAATTGAACATGTTGCTTCAGATGCATGATTGAAACTAAAAAAAAAAAGGATGAATAACTTTGACTAAAAAAAAAATTTGAAAAAAGAAAAAGAAAAAAGGAAAGACTGAAGAAGCATGTGAAAGGAACAGGTCCAACCTATGCAGTATGTAACAGTTATGCGCTCTTAGATGATCAATCAATCAAAAATATGATCAGCCAAGGAAAACACTTTCAAAAAGAAGAATTTGGAACTTGGGGATGATTAAGGTCATGCTACTCATGCACGATAACGTTGTAGTTGCATCTAGCACGGGAGAGAGGCTTAGTAAAATTGAAGCAAAATTCAGCATTATACATATATCTAAGGTATGTGCACTATAATTATTCATGATTAAATATAAAGTCAATGCACTTGAACCTATTTCTTCCACTTGTCCCAAAAGATATTCATGCCCTAAATACTACCAAAACAAATATTGTCTTAAAAAGCCTTATCCAATGTGATGGTCTATGGTTGAAATGAATTTGATGGAGGAAACCTCTACTTTGGTGCCCTATAAATATAGATTAAGAAAGTAGAGTGTGCTGGTTATTAGGGGGAATCTTTTGTATTGAGTAAAGTCTTGGAGGATTTACATTGTGAGGGGGAATATTTTGGGGACCCTACACTTGAACAAAGTTCACTTGTTAGGCTCAACTTGGGTGCATCTAGTGAGGGGGAATCGATGGGAGACACATTTGTGGAACCTAGTTCTTCTATTGGGAACCATATAAACTGAAATTTCAGATTGATGTCAAAAAAAAAAAAATTATAGTTGGTGCTGCACCTGATAGTACCACGTCCAGGGAACAGATTAAGAGAACATGTTCCTCTACAAATGATGTTCAAGAAAATGTGTTCCTCTTACTGTCTTTATTGAAATTAAAGATGAGTGAACTATTGTTTCTGTAGATGGTACACGACTGATCGAACAAGTTCCTTAAAAGTGATGTAAAAAAAAAATTGAGCTTGCATAAGCCAAGGCGACCTTTGAAATTGAGAAGGCTGCTATTTTTGTTAACCCAAAAGATATGTTTTGCTGCTGAAAAATGACTTACCCTCTCAAGCCCGATCATTTGATATTACCTAGCCACTCTAGCCTTTGACTTCCCAATTTTTTTTCTCATCACAAGTGCTTGATTCTATCTTTAATTTTGATTATAGTTGTAGTGTATATGCTTTTGATTAATGCTAATGTTGGGTTTGAGTTTCAAGTTAATGTCTATCTCCTATGTTTGTGCAAATGCTTTGCTATAGCTAATTAAGTTCTTCATTTTCAAGTGTTTGTGTAAATGATAGCCTCAGTGGCCATGAGTATCGAATTTGCCTAATGTCAAAAGGGGGAAGCAGCTGCATATGAGTTATGTGTACTTATTCAATGCAAGCAGATAAAATTTGCCATAGTCAAAAAGGGGGAATTTGTTAAAGTGTCATTGTTTTGAAGTATGGCAAAGTTAAGGAGTTGTAGTAGTAACATGGCAAAAGAAGGAAGATGTGTGTCTTATTTGCTGAGTTCGAAATGTATAATTGTCATCATCAAAAAGGGGGAATTTGTTAGAATAAGAAAGATTTTGATAATTGGCAAATACAGGAACAGATGAAAGAAACAGGTTGTACAGACGTGTTCCTTACAGAACGAATCCGACTTGGATAAGGAGAACGTCAACCACGTGAATTAGAAGTTATAAAGCTATGGAATTATTATTTTTTCGACAAGCAACCAGTACAAAGAGTTTCCTTTTATAAAGGAGTTCAAAGCCAAGTGAAACAAGGAAAACTAATTCCTATTTAAGAAAATCTATTTAAGGAAATTGTGTTTTCTTATTTATTTAAGGAAATTGTGCTTTCTTATTTATTTAAGGAAATTTTGTAGAAAAGGAGTCCAAGTAGAAGTCAACAAGGATTTGTAGAAGGCAAATACAAGTTGAATTATACAAGGAGTTGGTGAAGTTCTGATCTATAAATAGGGAGCTATTTGCATCAAAAAAAATTGCGCACTTACACAGAGAGAAGATCAAAACACGATCAAGAGGTTTGAGAGAGTTTTGAAGATTTATTGGGGGTGTTGCAATTTGTGAGGAAAAATTGTAAGATTGTATTCAAGAGTCTTGGTTACAATCTGAGTTTTGTGAGTAGGAGTTGTTCTACAAGTTGTAAAACTTGAAGAACATTAGAAGATATAAAACCGGGGGGTTTTATGTCTTTGGGTAGCTAGAAATTAGAGTTTATAATTTCTTAGCTAGGAATTAGAGTTTATAATTCTTCTAGGAATTAGAGTTTATAATTCCTTAGGTTACATAGCTTTGTAATCTTTTGTTGAGACTTGAAGTTTAATAAAGTGGAGTTAAATCCTACAGAGGTGTAGGTCGTGGTTTTTACCCTTGTGAGTTGGGGTTTTACGCGATAAAATATTGTGTCATTATTTTATTTACTTCACAAAACGTAACTGCTGTAATTCTGCAAAGGAACATATAGAACAAACCTGTTCCTAAGGCGAATTTGGGGGTCAGAATTCCAACAGATACTACACAAAGGTCAAGAAACTTTGAGATGAGTTGGATGCTATTAACACTTTTGTTCACTGTTCTTGCAACTGTACATGTGGAGGAAAGGCTAAAACTATCAAATCTTATAATGATGGTAGGCTAATTCAATTTTTAATGGGTCTTAATGAGACATATTCATCAGTTAAGAGTAACATTCTCATGCTTGACCCTCTTCCCACAATTGGATATGCATACTCACTTCTTATGCATGATGAAAAACAAAAAGAGGTGCATATTGCAGCACATCTCACTGAGGCTGCCTTCTTATCCTCAAATCAAAGGTTTAACAACACTCCCCTACCTTCAATAGAACAAAAATTCTCAGGGACAAAGGAAAAATTCAAGCCTCACTTTGACAAGAATGTCAACAGACCTAATGGTGGAAAGTTTTGTACTCATTCTAAACTGACTAACCATTATATGGGAAATTTTTACATGTTAATAGACTTTCCTCTGAACTTCAAAATTCCCAAACTTCCAGTTAAAGTTGTTAGATTTGATAATGCAAAAGAATTGGGGTCCAGCCTATCTAATTCAGATTTCTTCTCCTCCCAAGGAATATTACATCAAACTTCTTGTATCGCAACCCCTCAACAAAATGTCATTGTAGAAAGGAAGCACAAATATTTGTTAGAAACATGTAGAGCTTTGATTTTCCAATCCAATTTACCTTTGATTTATTGGGGGAATGCTTACTCACTTCCACTCATATCATTAACAAATTACCCTCTAGAATTCTCAATTTTCAAACACCTTATCAGATTCTTTTTTCTAAACCTCCTAATTATCAATCTTTTAGGGATTTTGGTTGCCTATGTTATGCTAACACCCTCTCACAACTTAGGTCTAAGCTTGATCAGAGGGTAGTCAAATGTGTTTTCATTGGTTATCCTTTCAATCAAAAGGGATACAAGTTGCTCAATTCATCTACTAGGACGATGTTTGTTTCAAGAGATGTCAGGTTCCATGAAGATATTTTTCCTTTTCTAACTTCCTCTTCTCATACCCCTTTATTTCCATCTAATAATCACATTTTGTTTGATATTTCTACTTCTTCTATAATCAGGGTAGTACATAATTCTTATTTTCAGGATTCTCCTATCTCTTCATCTTCTGATCACACGACTAATGATCACTCGTCTCCTGTCCCCCTCATCTCCTAATCATCTTATTGATTCAATACATTCTTCCCTTTGTCCCCCTAGAAGATTATCTCGGGAATCTTATCCTCCATCATATTGAAATGATTATATATGTAATGTTGTTTTTCACAAGATCTAACCTCTTCTTGTTTTACAGCTCCTCTTACTCTTGACATGTTACCTTCTTTTTCTTTATCAAAATCCAATCAGTCTCTCCTTGATTCAGTTTGTTTGGTTACTATGTGGATGACATACTACTCACACGGGATGATTTTACTGAATTAGTTGCTTTGAAAGATTTTCTCCATTCTGAATTTAAGATTAAGGTTCTTGGTATTGCAAGTTTCTTTTTAGGAATGGAACTCATCAGAGAACCTCAAGGCTTGATTATTACGCAGAAAAAATTTACCTTGGAACTCTTGTCTAAATTTGATTGTCTTGACAAGAAGGCTGCTCTTTCACCTCTCGATCCTTCCACCAAACTCCGAGCAGATGTTGGTGAATTGTTGTCTGATCCCACTATTTAAAATCGACTGATTGGCAAGCTCAATTTTCTCACTCACACACGCCCTTATTTATGTTTTTCAGTACAACATTTAAGTCAATACATGAAATCCCCTTTCATACCTCATTATCAAGCAGCAATCCATTACTTACAATACCTGGTTGGGAACTCTGGTCTTGGTCTCCTATTTCGCCCCAATTCTTCTTTTGATCTCTTGGCCTATTGTGATGCTGATTGGGGTTCCTGCCGTGAATCGCGTGATTCAGTTAGTGGATTCTTCATTAATCTTGGTGGCTCACCCATTTCTTGGAAATCAAAGAATAAACCTTTGGTTTCCCTTTCTTCTGCCGAAGTCGAATATCGTTCAATGAGATGTGTTGTTGCTGAATTGACCTGGTTGTTCGTCTACTGTCTGATTCTCTGTTTCTTCCACTCTCTCCATTCCACTACACTCTGACAGTCTTGCCGCAATTCATATTGCAAAAAAACATGTTTTTCATGAATGGACTAAACATATCGAGCTTGACTGTCATTTCGTTCGTGAGCAATTTCTCGTTGGTCTCATTTCTTTGCATTTCGTCCCCTCAGTTGATCAACTTGCAGATGTTTTCACGAAGCCTCTCTTCGGTCTTTCACATCGCACTCTCATCGGCAAGTTGGGGGTTGTTTCTCATCCCTCCAACTTGAGGGGGGTGTTTGACTTACATACTTCATTTGATTGAGAGAATAAGAATGAGTTATCAAAGATAAAGTCAAAGGAGAAGGCTCTCTCGTCTATATCGAGTCAAAGAAGAAATGTTTTATCTTCTAAAATCACTACAACTCTTCTTGAATTTATGAAGAACTTTGGGCTTCCTACTCAAGCAAAATATACTCAGTCCAATACCAATTCACATTTTAGTTCTTTCCCGAAGAATGAGTTCAGCCTAACTCCACAAACAATACCTAAGAATTGTAGTACTTAGATTTCCTATATTATCTTTTTCTACATCGTAAAAGAATGATTTTAGTTACATCACATCCAATCATGTATAGGACAGCTGTTGAGTTTGTTACGATTAGAACGTTCTTTTCTTTTTATTCCTTTGTGTATATATATATATAGATAGACAGATCATTCTAGGGAGAACCAATATACTGGAAGAAAAATTTCTCAATCATTTATTACTTCCTAAAATATGCAATGAGTGAACAACTGAAGGTCTGTTGTAATGATTTTACATGAGAAGACTATTAATATCCAATAGAGGGACAATTTTCGTAACTTCATCGTAGAAAAGCTCCAATTTAATTAGAAATTGAAATGATCTAAATAGAAAACCCGAGTTAGAAGCAGTCGGTCAGGTCAATAAAGTCATGAAATTCTTCGTTTTTGATTTTGTAATGAGTGAAAATTTTCAAATTATTGATTTTTGCTACTCATAAAAAAGAACACCAATTGATTTTTCTATCGAGTTTGGTAATTAAGTAGAGCTTCAACTTTCAAAGCTAAAATTATACGTTCCATTCATTCTAATGGATCTCCATTATATAATTAAAACAATTTATTTCTGTTTCTAATATAAGTAAATTCTTTTTTAAGTGGAAGAACAAAAAGTTCAACAAATGTGACTATATTCGGTTAACCACATCGTCGAAGGACAGTTTGTTGCGACCTGAAGCTGGTATGGTGGAGTTTTACCTTTTTGTTTTAGTACTGCATTTGTGTTAGTTGTTGTTTCTTGGCGAAAAATTCTAATTTTCTACATCGGGTTAGAATTATATCTGATGGATCTGATTATAAATTTTTGTTACGCCATCAATATTCACTTTTCTTAATTTATATAAGTTATTGCTTTTAACGATTTATGTGATTTGATTTAATTTGACACTATTTCTTTTATGGGTGTAGTGAACAGGTGTTGAAGCTTCTTAGTTGAATAAAGAATATGTAAGTTCATATATATTTCTCTGTCATGAAGTTTTGAACTTTTAGAAAAAGTTATTTGGAAAATTCACTCTTTTTTTCATCAACTTTTTTTTAAAAAAAATTGTTCTTGCTGTTTCAGACGTAAACAAAATTGGTCCTATGAGAGACTGAATTGCCTAGCTTTTCTTGGATTTTCTCAGAAATTGTTTTCTTTGTAAAGAGCTGAACCACAGACAAATAGTTTATAGTTAAAAGTTTTCTCTACTTAAAGAGTGAAAACTTTCTATGGATTCATGTTTGCATGAATTCCGCAATTGATTTCTTTTATTGGCATAACATAAGTTGTCTCAATGAAATGATTTCTTAAAACAAGTCTTCTTCCACACTTTACATTTTTATAATATATTTTTTTGACCTATATGTGAAGGAAAATGACCATTATTTTGCTTGTAGGTGTTGTCACCATTTGAAAAATGGCATGTCTCCTATTTTCATATTTGCAAGGCTCAAAATTTTGAGAGTTGAATGTGAAAATTTGAGGAAATAGGAGGAAGCCGATATTTACAGAGATATGTAAGATTTAATGTTTATTTGAGAACACCTTCTTATCAGTAGAAGAAAAAAATGTAAACGGTGGAGGGTTAAGTATATCCTTTGAATGGTGTAGTTTCAAAGTTCAACTTCAAGACAATAAATGCCATATTTTTTAAAGTTAGTGCTCAAGTATTTACTTTAAAATGTTTTCATATCAAAGATATAAAGTTGTTAAATCCACGCACTTATTTAGTATGTTTGACAACGTCATTCTTATTGATATATGAGGTATGCTCAAGCAAATTTGGATCTGCAGTTATCCCTGAATGAGGAAGAAGAAACACATAAAAGGTAGTTTACTGAAGCATTTTTATAGCTATGATTTTGCATTATTTTTCCCATGTGTTTGTTAGTTTTGTAGATCTTGATCAATTTGATCCGCCTGGCTAATATTTCTGATGCCATAAGAGTTGATCAATTTGGAGGAAAAGTAGAAGATTCTATCGGAAGAAATTAGGTTATTGCTTGTTAGTGAATGATTTGGAGAAAAGGGGATGATATGAAAATCCAATCTTTCCCTGCAACTGATGATAATGAAGATGAGGGAATACAGGGTTCCGGAGGACAACTATGATAATGACGACGAGAGAGGAGATATTTCTATGAACTGCTTAGTATCACCCGTACAATATATCGATTTTCTTAGACACTCAATACAGTTTGATACTTCCTCTTGATTGCGTAAAACAACTTCATTTTTGTATGACTCCGTGATTGACTTCTTGTGAAGTTAAATGTATTTTTTCACATCTAAATATTTTTTTTAATGGTATTTAGCACAGGCCTTGACCAATCAACTCAACTTATTTTAAGGAAAAATTATCATTTGTCCCTTATAAGTTTATAATTACAAAAATATCTCAAGCTGATACAATAATGTAAGCGCTGATACACTAATCTGATGTGCGAGATACATTAATCTTTAAGTAAGATGCATTATATTTTATACATGATACACTAATCTCAAGTACATTTTATCCATGATGATACACTAATCTGATGCGCAAGGTACACTAATTTGATGAGCTGATACATTAATCTGATGCGCAAAAATGAAGAATTTTGGAAATTTGTAAAACTAATAGGAGATAATGGTAATAAGAGAATTTAAAGGTGAATTTTTGTCATTTTTCCAGATATTAATCATATGTTTACAATACTTACCTAGGATATTATAATAAAAATTTTATTTATTAATAATATAATGTTTAACTAGTCTATTCAAAGCTCTAAAATATTTTATAAAAGTAATATTATAACTTGGTTAGACTAGAGCCCAGATTAGACTCTAGCTTCATTTTTTTCGTATTTATTTATTTATGGGAAAATGCCCTAATTTTCTCTTGAACTTTACGATTTGAAGTTGATATATGATTCGTTTAAATAATGACTCATACATACTCTTTTACTTAGCATATTAAAATTTAATAAATTAAAATTTCATTTAGTTTACTTAAGTTTAAGAAAATGTCACGTGACTTTTGAATTTAAAATACTCCACCATCCACCATACCTACCCGATCCAACTAGAAACAAAAAAAATCACCCACTCAAAATTAACTTCACCCATTTCATTTCATCGTTTCCACCTCAACAGAAACAAAAATAAAAAAATTTGATAGGATTTGTTGAGCTCTACAATCCTGAGATCGGAAATGAAGAAGATCCACCGTTGAAGTCAATAGTAATTTATGAGACAAAAACAAGGATGGAAAAGAGGTCTCGGATATTTGAAGGAATAGGAAACATGAAGATTGTTTTTAAAGGGGATGTGAGAGGAATCAGATCTGCCATTTCATTGAGTGTGGAAATAATGAGATGAAATGATTTAGGTTAATTTGTGCGAGTGTTTTTTCTTCCTATTGGGTCGGGTGGATCTGGTGGAAGGTGGGTTAGCCACATGACATTTTCTTAAATTAAAGCCAAAAAAGAATTTTAAATATATTAAATATTAATTAGTTTGTTAAGTAAAAGACATATGAATCATTTATATAACGACAAAGATATATATGAATCACTTTTTAAACAGGAGGTATATCAGCTTCAAATCATAAAGTACAGAGGTAAATCAGGACCTTTTCTCTTTATTTATTTATTATTTAATTAATTAATTTTAAAGTTCACAGGAGAAACAAAGTACAATTTCTCTTTTGCAAATTTGTGAGGGATCGTTTGGTATATAGATGATAAATATGTTATATACGTATTGATTTCATCCTAACTTATATAATAGGTTTAAGTCATCTCTGACCCCTTAAAATTATCCTCATAATTCACTTAGACACTTCAATTGGGACTAGTACCTATTGAACACCTTTATCTATTCAAAACACGTTCCTATTAGACCTTTTTCGCTAATCTGTAAAAAATAATAAAGTGTGTGTGATACACTTGCAATGATGTGGCAAAAATAACAAATTAAAAGATGATTGTGCCACTGCCGACAACTGTAGAATTTATTTTATGTTAAAAAGAAGGGAAAATACACAAGTACCCCCTCAACCTATGCCCGAAAATTCAGAGACACACTTATACTATACTAAGGTCCTATTACCCCCTGAACTTATTTTATAAGTAATTTTCTACCCCTTTTCGGCCTACGTGGCACTAGCTTGAAAAAAAAAGTCAACCAGCGTTGAACCCACAAGATAGTGCCACGTAAGCCGAAAAGGGGTAGGAAATTATTAATAAAATAAATTCAGGGGGATAATAGAACCTTAGTATTGTACAAGTGTGTGTCTGAGATTTCGGGCATAGGTTGAGGGGATACTTGTGCATTATCCCTAAAATGCAAATTATTTCAAATATATTTTATATCTACTTTTTAATAAAAGAATAAATGAAATGACAACACATTTTACTAACCCACACTACCCAACCTCCTTTCTTCTTCATCTTCTTCACAACAATTTTTTTCTCAAATCACAATACCAATTTCATTGCAAATTACTTGCAGATTCAATTTAAATTTCTTTTTATTACTAAAACGTGAGAGAGAAAGATTCAAAGAGACTAATACAATAGTGATGAAGAAGTTTTTCAATGATTACTCATCGCGAAATCGACTGCAAAGAAAAATTGAGAGGATCCAAATTAATTTATCGAAAATTATTTTTCATTCCTAATACGTGATAGAGAAAGATATTCGAAGAGTTGGTACAAGAGTGATGAAGAAAGGGAGTTTGTCAATGGTTAATCATCTTGAAATCGATCGCAAGGAGAAATCAATAGGATATAAATTAGTTTTATCGAATTATTTTTGATAAGTTTAGTGGACTTACAATTTAATTTGAATGGAGATATTTATTCGAAGGTGGCCAGAAATGGAGATGGAGCGTCGACTAACTTTTTAATCCAGATGTTCAAAAATATGCTTTATTTATTTTTCTTGCAAATTCAGTTAGTTGATTCTGTTTTTTTTAATAATTATTGAAAAGAAGTAGGGGAAAAAAACAAGAATAATAAATGGAGATTTTTCAGTTGTTTTTGAAAATTTAAAGTTGGTGAAGAAGATGACTTGAAGGGGTGTGTGAGTGCTCTTTCTTTGTTGGATTAAGAATTATTATTATTATTATTATTATTATTATTATTTTATATATATATATATATATATATATATATATATATATATATATATATAATGCCATTTGCACTAATTATCATCCATGACTAACCTTTAATCGCATTTACATATCTCCTCTCTCCTCTCTCTTTCTCCTTTCTTCAGAATCTCGTTCACCTCTCTTTTTCAGTCATCTCTCCCGCACCTCTCTCCTCCCTCTACCTAGTATCTCTCTCTCTCGTTTCTTTCTGTTCAGTCTCTCTCGCTTATACAAACACAAATTATACAAATACAAATGTTAATTATTGTTTATACAAACACAAATGGTCAATTATACAAATATAAATTATCTATCAGACTATGTCTCTCTCGCTTCTTTATGTCCAATCTCTCTCACTTATACAAACAAAAATTATACAAATATAAATAAACACTTGTTTATACAAACACAAATGATAACAATCAATTATACAAATATAAATTATAAGTGTCAACTATACATTTCTCTTTAATGACACAAATACAAATATACATGTATTCGTTGATACAAACACTAATACAAATGATGACAATAAATTATGCATATACAAATTGATATGATTGTATATTCATTGATACAAATTGTCTTTCTTTAATACTATTATATTCATTGATACGTATACAAATTAATTATACATATACAATTATGCAGATATATATATTAATACATATGTATAACATTTACATATATATAATTATCTGACATATATATAAATGCAATTAGTCTGTTTCCAGCCTCTGCCCTCTCTTGCTTGCCTCTCTTATCCCTATCCTAATATCGCTCGCCTTTCTTCTCCCTCCAACATGTAGCTACAAATCTTAATTAGCAAACTATGACTATGAAGCTTAATTATGTTATTTCAGTTTCCTTCGGAAAAAAATAGTCTCTTCATAGAATAATGTTCAAAATGAGCTATTTTAAGTTTCTTCTAAGAGATTAAATTTTATTATGCTTCATAACTATAGTTTGCTTAATTACGCTCCATAACTACAGTTTTGTTTGCTACGGGTATTTCCATTTGTATTTTTGTTAGTATATATAGTTTTTGTATTTATACATTTAGGAATTTTCATAACTCTGTTTGTATATTTTGCTAGCCATATGAATTATTCAGAACTCTATTTGTATATTTCACTTGTCAATATACAAATCAAATGCATAAACAAATCGCGTATAAATAAATAGGATAAAAATATACAAAGTCTGAATTTATATAATCAGAAATCAAATAACAAAATTTAAGAAACCATAACCGCAAATCATAAAATTTGAAATTATAGCTATAAAGAGTAATATACTATAAATATTTGTCATTTCGCATAATTTATCCTTCTAATGTTCAAAATGGGCTATTTTAAGTTTCAGAATTCTAATTTTGTATTCCAAACTATATTTACAATGTGCACTTGTTTCTTATTCTCTATTGTGCGTATAAATAAAAGAATTTAGATTGTCATGATAATTTTTAATTGTAGTTTAAAATTTATTTACAGTATAAATAGATAGCAATGTTTTAAAATTTAATATATAATATACCACTATTTGTATTAAATATCTTTGTATTTTCTACATTGAAATATATGAATAAAGATATTACTCTTTGTTGTTTTAATGCGTGTAAATAGATATTAGAAGATTTACTATTATTATTATTATTAAATTATTATTTTTATATTTTGCTCATTTATTTCATTAGAGATTGTTATTAGCTATAAATTCAATCAGTATTTCTCATCTTTACTTTAAATTTATCTACAAAATTACTTTGCATAGATAAAACAATGAAAAATATTATGTCATTAAAAATGTGAAAATAAAATACACCTTGAAAATATAAGGATAAAATAGGCATTTAAAATAATCAACTTAGGATAAGAGGGAGAATGTCTATTATTCAAAGTTGAGGAAAAAGTTTGATTTTTAAAAGTGAAGTTCGGAAGTGTTTCTCCACCAAATACTTTTTTTAAGTATTGAATTAAACTATTAAATTGTTCGCTCAATATTTCTAATTAGTTATTGGGGATAAAGATCCGGTCAAGTATAATTAGATCAAGTAATGTTTAATAGTTTTATAATTTCGTGTCATGTGTATACTATATAATAATCTATGGTTGAGATCCATTTAAATTATATACTCATTAATTATAATAATAAAAACAACAAAGTTGTCAACTTTTTTATTTTTTAAAGCTATCAAATAAAGCAATTATGCATACCAAAGTCAATATTTTCAAGAAAAAAATTTAAGATTGACGGGAATATGCAAACTTCCTGACTTATTACCCGACAAACTTATTCAGGAGTAATGTCATACATGCTTTCTCCAAATTCTGAAGTAATCTCCAAGACTAAATCAAACTTAAAAACATAATTAAGTTCTAAATAATAATTCAACTAAAGAACATGATAATACATTTTTAAAAAAATTAATTAGAGCTTTTCAAATAATAATTATAAAAATATATTTATTTAGATTTTTCAAAAATGTCAGATATTTGAAATTAGTATAATATAAAAAATCCAATACAAGTACGAGGTTTGACAGGTAAAAAGTCGGGAAGTCCATATATTTTCGTCAGTCTTATTTTTTTCTTGAAAATATTAGCTAGGTACACTTAATTATTTTATTTGACAGTATTAAAAAATAAAAATAATTGACGCTTTTGTTATTTTTATTATTAAGATGAATATATAATTTAAATCAATCTCAACCATAAATTATTATGTAGTACACATGGCATGAATCTATAAGGTCATGGAACATTACTTGACCTAATTATACTTGACCGGATCTTTATCCTGTTAGTTTGTATACTCCCTCTATCCACTTTTATTTGTCATGTTGCGCTTTTCGAAAATTAATTTGACTAATTTTTAAAGTCAAATTAGATTACGTTAATTCGATTCCTTTTTTAAAAAAATTAGATATTCAAATACTAAACGAAAAGTACTATAAATTACAATTTTTTACATATTAATATGATGAAAATGTACATCGTAAAATATTGGTCAAAGTTCTTATTATTTGACTTTTTAAAAAAAATCATGATAATTAATTATGGACGGAGGGAGTATTACTTATTGACTATAAATAGTCATTACTTTCATTCACAAATAAAGAGAGAAGAAGAAAATTTGTAATAGATTATGCTCTCTCTTTTTCTTCTTTTAAATCTAGTTTATTAATATAAGTTTGTTAAGCTAGTCATTTTATAACACGTAATCAGCACGAGTCTCTGTCAGTTCAAGTAAAGACTTTAAAAGCCTCGAAGGTATAAAATTTTCTTTCTTAAATAATGTCAAATCTTTCTAAACTTGAATATCTTGCTTTAGATATATCGGGAAAAGGCTATCTATCATGGGTACTAGATGCAGAAATTCATCTCAATGTGATGGGTCTGACAAACACCATCCAATAAAAAATCTGGCACTGATCAAAATCGTGCCAAGGCAATGATATTTCTCTGCCATCACCTTGTCGAGGGTTTAAAAATGGAATATCTCGCTATTTAAGATCCTCAGGTGTTGTGGAATAATTTAAAAGATAGATATGACCACCTGGAGTTGGTCGTCTTTCCACAGGCACGTTATGACTAGATCCATTTGAGACTTCAAAATTTTAAATCTATCAGTGAGTATAACTCTTTCATGTTTAAAATCATCTCATAATTAAAATTATGCGGAGAAAATATACTGACAATGATATGCTGGAGAAAATATTTTTCACTTTCTTGCCTCGAGTATGCTTCTGCAGCAACACCGAGAGATGGGATTTAAAAAGTATTCAAAATTAATTTCACGTTTATTTGTTGTTGAACAACATAATGACTTACTAATGAAAAACCATAAAAATTGACCTACTAGTTCTATGCCATAAAAGCCGACCTACTAATTCTATGTCATTTTCTGAAGTGAATACGATAAATTTTCACCAATCGAAGCATGAAGAGGGTCGTGGCTTCAGTCGTGATCGTGATCGTGATCGAGACCGTGATCGAAGAAGAAATTTCAATCATAAAAATCGTCTTGCACTAAATAATAACCTTCAAACCAACAATATAAAAAGAATGATGAAAAGCATGAAGTGGTGCAGAAGAAAAATCCAGACAACAAATGTCATCGATGTGGTGAAAAAGGATATTGTCACGTACCTATTGTACGTCGAGGCATCTGGTTGAGCTATATCAAGCTTTCCTGAAGGAGATGAAAAATATCATAGAAGCAAACATTATCTCTGAAGATAATGTTGAACCCATGCATCTAGATGTAAAAAATATTATCACCTAATAGGTGATGGGTCTATAATAATGTAAATATATTTTATTTTCGTACTTTGCTGTAAATATGTTTTCCTAGTCTTGTAAATAAATAAAGAGAAAAAGGACAAATATACTTTCAAACTATCGTAAATAGTATGTAAATATCCTCCGTCATACTTTTAAAACATTCGTGCCCCTTCCGTTCAAAGCTAGAGCATATATTCCCTTCACTCTAATGGAAGACTAAATAGTGACACGTGGCGCAATCTTGTCCATCGATAAATGTCAGATCGATGGATAAGATTATGAAACGTGTATGTCCGTTAGTATAAAGGGTATATATGTTCTAGTTTTTGGGCGGTAAGGGCACCAATGTCCCAAGAGTATGACGGATGGTATTTGCATACCATTTACTATAGTTTCGGGTATATTTATCCTTTTTTCTCATAAATAAAAGGTTGTGTAATTTCTTTTAAGTAATAATATTATAATGTTTACTTCATTTATATCTTGAAGAACATATGGATACCTTTTAAATTTTGTTTGGCTCAATGATCAATCATGAAGATATTTGTGTAATTGATAGTGGAACAACACAAGTCATATTCAAAGATGAGAAATATTTTTCTTACTTGCTTAGAAGGAAAATAAATGTTACTACGAAATTATTCAAACTTAATTGAAGGCTCCAAAAGAGCTACTATATTTCTGCCTAAGGAGACAAAACTTGTTATAGAAGATGCATTGTTCTCTTCTAAATCCCCAAGAAACATGTTAAGTTTTAAAGACATTCATCGAAATGAATATCATGTTGAGACAATAAATGAAAAAATGTTGAATATCTTGATACTACCAAGATTGTTTCAGACCAGAAAATATGTGTTGGAGAAATTATCAATTTTATCTCCTGACTTATATTATGCAAAAATAAAGTACAAATGAAGTGCACTCTGTCGTAAATCAGAAGTTTACTGTACTTTGGCATGAGCGAATATGTCATCCTGGATCAATAATATGAGACGAATCATTGAAAATTCAAATGAACATTCGTTAAAGAACCAAAAAATTCTTCCGAGTGATGAGTTTTTATGTGATGTTTGTTGTCAGGCAAATGATTACTAGGTCACACCAATAAAGGTTATTCCCTCAATTTTCAAAACATATACATGTAGATATATGTGGACCTATTCACCCATTTAGCGAGTTGTTTAAATACTTTATGGTCCTAATTGATGCATTTTTAAGATGGTCTCATTTGTGCCTCTTATCATCTTGCAACCTGACGTTTGCAAAATTATTGGCACAATTAATATGATTAAGAGCGCAATTTTCAGATTATCCCATTAAGGCAATTCGCCTTGATAATGCTGGAGAATTCTCATCCGAAGCTTTTGGTGATTATTTCTTATCAATAAGAATAAAAGAACACTTGTATCTTATGTTCATATTCAGAATGGCCATGCTGAGCCATTTATTAAGCGCTTACAATTGATAGAAAGACCTCTACTAATGAAAACTGAGTTGTCCACTATTGTTTGGGGTCATGCTATCTTACATGCAACATTCGTTATTCGTCTCAGACCGACTCATTATAATAAATATTCATCGTCACAATTGATATTTAATCGTGAATCAAATATTGCTCATTTACGAATTTTTAAATATAATGTGTTGTATATGTGTCAGTAGCACCACCTCAACGCACTAAGATGGGCCTCCAAATAAGATTAGGCATATATGTTGGTTTGATTCATCATTCATTATTTGCTCACCGTAAGATTTGCAGATTGTCAATTTGATGAAATAACTTTTCCGCAGTTAGGGGGAGAGAAAATGAAACTTAAAAAAGAAATTACATGAAAAATTTCATCATTATCTCATTTTGATCCACGTTTCCCTATGTGTGAACAGGAGGTCCAAAAAATTATTCATTTGCAAAACATTGAATCAAAATGCCTTATGCGTTTACTGATTTGAAAAAAATAACAAAATCACATATTCCTCCAGTGAATGTGCCTATCTGGATTGACGTTTCAAAAGAACCATCTACAAGTGTCATGGCTTCTGAATCACAAACATGTGTGAAGAGTGGTAGACCATTAAGTTCAAAGGATAAAAAATCTAGAAAAAGAAGTATGAAAAATGACACTACAAAAAAAAACACGAAGAGACTCAAGATCTAATTAATTTTGATATTCATGAAGAGACCAGTGAACTTGAGAATCAAGTGAGTGAAGAACTTTCAATAAGTTCTATGGGTGATGGGATAAATTTAGATCGATCGAGAATTAAAAAGGATAATGTTGCACTTAATCTTATGCAAGACAGTGAGGATCTTGAGCCTAAATCTGTTGAAGAATGTCGATGAAGATGTGATTGGCCAAAATGGAAAGAGGCAATTCAATTAGAGTTAGACTCACTTGGTAAACATGAGGTTCTTGGACCTGTAGTCCAGACCCCAAATGGTGTAAAATCGATTGGCTATAAATGGATCTTTGTAGAAAAAATAAATGAGAGAAATGAAATTATAAGATATAAGTCACGCTTTGTTGCACAAGGATTCTCTCAAAGATCCGGTATCGACTATGAAGAAACATATTCACCAATTATGGATGCGATAACTTTTTGATATCTCATCAGTTTAGTTGTAAATGAAAATCTTGAAATACATCTAATGGATGTGTTTACAACTTATCTTTATGGTTCACTTGATAATGAAATTTAAATGAAAAATTCATAAAGAACTTAAAATGACTAAAGCATATAGTTCAAATCTCAGAAAATGTGCTCAATCAGATAACAAAAGTCATTATATGGCTTAAACTGTCAAGGTGTATTTGGTATAATTGCCTCAATGAGTACTTGATAAAAACCGATTACATAAACGATGTCATTTGTCCTTGTATTTTTATTAAGAAAACAACATCGGACTTTGTGATTCTTGTTTATGTTGATGACATTATTCTCATTGAAACTCCATAAGAGGTCCAAAAGACAATTGAATATCTAAATAAAAAATTTGAGATAAAAGACCTTGGAAAGACAAACTTTGTCTTAGTCTACAAACTAAATATTTAGTAGATGAGGTCATCATCCATCAATCAAACTATACTGAGAAAATCTTGAAACGATTTTAAATGAATAAATCACATTCATTAAGTACTCTAATGACCGTCTGATCACTTGAAGTGAGTAAAGATTCATTCCGATCTCAAGGGGAGAATGAAGAACCACTTGAACCTGAAGTACCTCATCTTAGTACAATTGGTGCACTTATAAATCTTGTTAATGGTTGAGACATGACATAGCATTTTCTGTTAATTTGTTAGCAAGATATAATTTTTCTCGTTCACGGATACATTGAAATGGAGTTAAAACATATATTACGATATCTAAAGAGGACCAATGATATGAGTCTATTCTATACTAATAAAGATATTGCAGATCTTGTTGGTCATGCAGATGTTGGTTATTTCTCTGACCCACATAAATATCGATCTCAAACAGGCCATCTGTTCACATACGAAGGTAATGTTATATCATGGCGATCTACGAAGTAGTCCATTGTCACTACTTCTTCAAATCATGTTGAGATAATTGTTATTCATGAAGAAGGTACAAAATGTGTGTGGATGAGATTAGTGATACATTTCATCAAAGAAATATGTGGTTTGAAGTGTGATGGCAAAATATCCACAGTTCTCTTTGAAGACAATGTTGCATGCTTAGCTCAATTAAGAGGAGACTTCATAAAAGGAGATAGAACAAAACACATTTCACCAAAATTATTTTTCACACATGATCTGCAGAAGAACGGTGATATTGATATACAACAAATTCCTTCAAGTGATAATTCAGCAGATTTATTCACCAAATCTTTACCAGCCTCAACTCTTAAGAAGATGGTGCACAAGATTGAAATGCGAAGACTTAAGCATCTGAATCGTGATCTTTATCGGGGGAGTAAGATACGCGCTACACTCTTTTTTCCTTAGTCTAGATTTTGTACCATCGAATTTTCCTAGAAAGGTTTTTAATGTGTCAGCAAGCAAGCGATGTGTATTATGAAAGGCTTTGTATATTTTTTTTACTTCAACTTTTCCTTTTACATAGACATTAAGGAGGAGTGTTGTAAAACTAAATAAATGCCATGTGGGGTCACTCTCTTTGATTGTCATCACTTTCCATACTAAATGGATATCATGTGCGCCACCTATTTGAGATGTGTCATCACTTGGCCAAGAGGATAACTTCCTAATGGACAAGTTTTAGTTTGTATATTACTTATTAGCTATAAATATTCATTACTTTCATTCATTCACAAATAAAGAGAGAAGAAAAAAGTTTGAAATAAATTATACTCTCTTGTTCTTTTTTTAAATCTAATTTATTAATATAAATTTGTTAAGCTAGTTATTTTATAGCACTACCAAATAATACAGTATAGTACACCCCGTTATCATATTTAATACCTCAAACATTGAAAATAAAAGAGTTGTCATGTATTAGAAAGAAAATGTCATTTATATCCTTTAGATAAGTACAAATGAACATAGGAATATTTTATACTCTAAATTAAATTTACTTCTTGTAAGATATTTTTTTCAGTTTTCGACGCAATTAGGGGTGTCAAAAATCAAACCAAATGATAAATTAAATTGAAAAAAATATTATTGATTTATTATTATTGGGATATTGGATTAACAGATTTTTGATGGTTTTATAAGAAATTATTGAGTTATCGCTTTGATATTGATTTTTAATGTTAGGTTATTGGGTAAATCGATAACCCATTAAACCTAGTAATTTACTATATTTATTTGTACATAAATATTATATATTAATCTCAATACCTTACTAGTTACTGTCTTTATCCTTTAGCCTTCAATTAACATTTCTAAGTGACTTTTAGTTCATAACTTAACATTATACAATACGTCAAAATCTAAGAAAGAACTCTATTCCTGTTAATTTCTCTTTGTGTTACACTTGTATAGTTTTTTTATTACAAATTGTGTTATCGCGTTTATTAGACATATATTTTATTTATAAGTATTTTCTTATTGATTAAATTAAAAAATCGAACTGTTAAGAATCAAAATCGATAAGTCGAAAATCGATAAAAAAAATTTATTATTAATTTAATTATTGATTTAACATATTTAAAAACAATCACAAAATCAAATCAAACTGACGATGCACTCTTCTAGACACAGTAGAGCTATAGAGAATTTAGTAATTAAACTACATTTTGTCTTACAGATACAATTCCCGAGTACATTAAACAACTTAGAATTATGTGTTTCCAATAAGTGGATAAAGATCCGGTCAAGTATAATTAGGTCAAGTAATGTTCAATGACCTTATAGATTTATGCCATGTGTACTACATAATAATTTATGGTTGAGATTGATTTAAATTATATATTCATCTTAATAATAAAAACAACAAAAGCGTCAATTATTTTTATGTTTTAATACTATCAAATAAAACAATTAAGTGTACCCTAGCTAATATTTTCAAGAAAAAAATAAGACTGGCGAAAATATATGGACTTTCCGACTTTTTTACCTGTCAAACCTCGTACTTGTATTGGATTTTTTATATTATACTAATTTCAAAGAATCTGACATTTTTGAAAAATCTGAATAAATATATTTTTATAATTATTATTTGAAAAGCTCCAATTAATTTTTTTTAAAATGTATTATCATGTTCTTTAGTTGAATTATTATTTAGAACTTAATTATGTTTTTAAGTTTAATTTATTCTTGGAGATTACTTCAGAATTTGGAGAAAGCATGTGTGACATTACTCCTGAATAAGTTTGTCGGGTAATAAGTCAGGAAGTTTGCATATTGCCATCAATCTTACAAAAATTTTCTTGAAAATATTAGATTGGGTGTGCATAATTGCTTTATTTGATAGCTTTAAAAAAAAAAAGTTGACAACTTTGTTATTTTTCACTATTATATTTAATGAGTATATAATTTAAATGAATCTCAATCGTAGATTATTATATAGTATACACATGACACGAAACTATAAGATCATTGAACATTACTTGACATAATTATACTTGACCGGATCTATCCAAACTAACACTTGTCCATTAGAAAGTTATCCACTTGGCCAAGTGATGACACATCTCAAATGGATGGCCCACATTATATCCATTTAGTATGGCAAGCGATGACAATCAAAGAGTAATTCCACATGACATCCATTTAATTTTACAACTGATAGAACCCTTTATATTTTAACTTTTAATTTTATGATTTAAAGTTTTTCTATGTTTTTCAATCAGTGTTATTATTATTTCGAATATGAAAAAATTAACGTAATTTAAAGATTTCTTGAACTTGGAGTTTTATACTCGATCACATGTATGTATAATGCCTCGTCTTAGGCCCTCCACTTTAAAAAAGTTGATTAAAAAAAAGGGAATATATCTTAAGATTGTCAAACTGTAATTCAATATGTATTAAAAAAATGAAAAAAGAATAAAATATATTTTTTAACTTTAGTTTATTATTTGATTATATCTTTGCCGTTAAAACAAAGTTATTTATACTCTCGTCGTTATCAGTTTCACCATTTATATCCCTCAATTGACAGAAAATCCTAAATCAACAAAATTGATCCGATTTCATAAAATTACCATTCCCCAATTTAAACCCATGCCCGAGACCTATGTAAGAACCTAACCCAAAAACATTTAACCCATTTTCCTTACCCTTCAACACCATTTTTACAAACTTTTTTTTTCTTCCTTTTAAATGTTTTTTCTTCAAATTCCAGAGTCAGCTAGCTAAAAAATGAAACATCATCATCGCTACCTCACAATCGGAGAGTTTGGAGAAGTAAATTAGAGGGGAGGATGGGGTCGCAGAAGCTTCTGCAAATGCATAGGATATTTGGGGAAGACAATATAGAGGGTAGGGATTGTAATCTTCTTTTATTGGTTTAATTTTTTTTGTTGTAATTATTTGGATAAAATTCATATGCCATTAATTTTCTCCAACTGTTTGTTTCTTGCTCCAGACGACGGTTAGCTCCGAAACGACCATGGTCGACCACGATGTTGCTCTCTCTTTTTCTCTTTCCTCCATTAATAGAGCCCTCATAGTCGTCTAAAAATGCTCAGATCTGATCAATTTTTATGTTTAAGGTGATGTTCACAATATCTTTGAAGTCACGCCACGCCACATCTTCCTCTCTTCCCTGTTAATGTTAAATCCAATCAATGAAATCATTGCTCCGACAATACTTTATTTTTTCTGATAAAATTTAATAACTTCTTGTTTTAGCTTTATTTTTCTCCTTTCCTGTAGTATTTATGAATTCTTTTTGAGAATGGGTATAGAAAATGTGTTAAATTATTTTGGGTCGGGCATGGGTTTCAAATGGGGGTAATTTTATGAAATCGGGTCAATTTTGCTGATTTAGGGATTTCTGTCAATTGAGGGATATAAATGGTGAAATTGATAACGGTGAGGGTATAAATAACTTTGTTTTAACGGCAGAGGTATAATCAACTAATAAACTAAAGTTGAAGGGTATTTTTAACCCTTTTCCCTAAAAAAAATTAATGATTTTTCAATCTATAATCCATATTCACACAAGAAGTTAAACCTTTTGTAGAGCATACGAAAATGTAATTAATTTCCAATATTAAGATAAATATGTACTTAACACTAATATGACATTGACAGAGATCATTTTATATTTTGCGTTGTTAATTTTCTGCATGTTTTGCACTAGTAATTGATGATTACATTATGTGTAAATTACATTAATCTTATAGTTTTAATATGAAATTACAATATATCCCTAACAAATTTTTAATTACATTAATCTCTTAAAATTAAAAAAATTGAAAACAATAATTAAACATCAGATACATTAATATGTAACTCTACATTA
This sequence comes from Solanum sitiens, assembly GCA_016801875.1. NCBI lineage: Eukaryota > Viridiplantae > Streptophyta > Magnoliopsida > Solanales > Solanaceae > Solanum > Solanum sitiens. Next base: position 3,125,297 of record JABWTJ010000034.1, read on the forward strand.
ATATGTAGTTCGAACTAGGGGCGCGCGTGCACCCGCTAACTTCCGAGAAAATCATATGTGTTATATATATATATATATATATATATATATATATATATATATATAATTTTTTTGAAAAACTGGTACAAATTAGGATATAGTTAATCGTGCTCCCATAAAAAACATAGAAGTTCTCTTGTGCAATTGGTAGAAGCAAAAGATTCCACACTTGTAGACCAAAGTTCAAATCCTACTAAAAACTTGTTATATGCAGCTCAGATACATTAAAGAAATAAGAAAATTTGAAATTTTTTAAAAGTAATAGAGAATAATGGAAATAAGTGAAATGAAATAAGAAAGTTTGAAATTTTTTAAAATAATAGAGAATAATGGAAATAAATAAAATAAAAAATGTGTATTTCTATAGTTTGTCCTCACATATTATTGTGGTAGAATATTAGTAATAAAAAGAGAATTGAGAAAACATTACAATTCACATAATCTTTTAAGTAAATATATCTTAAAGATCTTACATATGATAAAACTAGTCCTATTCAAATCAAATAAGTAGTTCTAGAATCTACAATTTTCATTCATCCTATGCTATTAATTAGAATCACATATTTTTCTTAAAATCTTGACCTAGCACCTTAAGTCTCCTTTATTTAATATAATACTAGAGGGGTATGCACGGGCCCAACATTTTAGAGTATGGAGTAGATGATGTTTGAAGATAAACAAACTATAAGCACTTTGTACTCTATTGACGCAGAAATATGCTGAGTAAGTACTTAAAAGTTGTATCGGAGAACATTTTCATAGGTCATATATGCATTTTACATAGCCAAAATAAAATAACACAAATACTGCCAAATTGATCTAACACACAAAATCTTTTTTCCCTTCCATCTTGAAAGTTAAAAAACCTTGAGTGCTGTTTGTAGACTTCGTGCTACACTACCCAAGGTCTGAGATCTGCACAATCAGAATTCCAATATTTCACATCAATATACCTGGAAGTTGGCGTTTGATTTTCAAGTTCAAAATCTAAATAAGCGATATACATTTTATGAATTACTATCACAGTTTGATGTACCAAATATGCAAATTAAATATATCGCTATAAACTTGGAAGAGAGGTCTTATATGATTGGTCCAAAAGGTGCATACTATTGTCATTGGAGAAAGAAAACTTCAGTAAAGTAATTGTACTTGAAATGAAGAATGAAAAGACATTTTGCGTAGCTAGAAAATGTACCTCGTTGCATACATAATCTAAGATACAAATACCTTCAGCAGTAATCATTTGAAATGCAAATACCTTCTAGCAGATATATGTCTACTCTTAACTAAATTAATATCATCTTCAATTTAAAATGACAGGCAAAAGTTATATTGTTTGATTCATAAGTACTGTTTCGTGCAAATAGTATAGCTACTGTTACAGCACCAAGAGTAGATAAATGAAGCCCATAGCAGTGCACATGTTAGAAAGTTTATACTTCTGTGTCTGTATTAGACTCGTTTTAACTGTACCCAAAAAATATAAACACTCTAAAATCACCAATTATAAATCCAAAAATGTGATAGCTATCAGAGGGAAAGTTTCAATTATCAGTAAGAAGATGTGTATGCGTGTATTAGGTAGCAACTCCAAGTCCAAACTATTATAAAACTTCTAACTCTGCTTGACAGGTACCTGCAAAATGCAAATAAGAATTAAGTTAACTAATAATGTGTGTCGGCAGATCCCCTTTTTCAAAGTGATTTGGATTTAATTAAAAGCTAAAACAGATGCGACATTCACATGTCAAAGGCTAGAACTTTTGTAAGGCATTGGTCACTTTTTCAATCTGCAGGTTGTGCATATAGATAGTAAGAGACTGAAATTAAAGGATCAATTATATCTTACCAAATCCAATAAAAAGGAGCATATAGGATGGAGTGAGCACAAGTCAGTTTAATAGAAGACACACCTACCCAACCAACTTATGGGAGAAAACATACAAATATAGTCAAACTAACCGTATAGAAGGATCATGTTTGTACTTCAAATCTTAAAATGTCTATTGAAAAAGTACTAAAAAGTAAACAATAGAAGCATAACATGCAACAAAGAGTAGATTTTATATGAATTGACTCTACCAAAGATAGTTTTTAAAAAAATTAAAGATGTAATAGCAAAACATTTCAGCACCTTTTTTGTGATCGGGTACTAACATAGAAACTCGATCAAGACATCATGACACTATAAACAGTGTGAGTCCTCTTAAACGCAAACCCGTATTAGTCAAATGGATAATGGCAATGATACTTTTGAATATCTTTCTAATTCATTTGACTTATTTACTCAGCTTTCTACGATGCTCACTACAATGCCTCAATCTAATAACTAATGATTTTCACTAACAAACATGTTCATCTAAACTTCATTGTTAGAAAATTCTTGTCGACACATAGTTAGGTTAATAAATAAGTGGATCAGAAAGGGCTTGTGTGTATAACATAGAAAATGAGCATCCTAGCAGACTAAGAACACTATATAAGAAGATTATTTTAACCGATTGTTTATGTCGACCCTACGCTACGATTCTTCTTCTCTTATGAAATTTCTAGTTAGATGAACACTGCTCTGCTGCATGACGGAGTGATCTTTCCCTCTTATGAAAGCCGGTATCTCACTTTCAAAAGAGAGTCTCGACGTGGCGGTGTACACCTAGCTCCATAGCTGGGCTAGTCACTGGCTAGAGGGCGACCGACCTACCGGACCGGAGGCAGCCGAGAATGTTATGTAAAAAGGACCAAGGAGGATCCAATCCTAAAGGAGAAGGAGGAGTAGGAGGAGTCAGTTTTAGCAAGCTAAGAACATACCTAAACATATTGTTTATAAATAGGATATGAAGCTAAAAAAAATAAAACAGGAAACACTTATTTAAAGGTTATACAGAAAGGTTTTTAATGTACTTCAACTTTAGTTATAATTACACAAATTAAAAAGTTCAAAAATTAAAGATACCTTTTTTACACTAATGCAAGTCCCAAACAATAATGCATCTACCTAAAAGGTAAAACACTATACCACTCTTGTAAAACACTACATATCAATTATCACAAATTACCGCTCACATCAGTGAAATGACGATACCAGAAAAACATGAACTTTTAAATGTTGGAAAGTAGTTTATAACCAAAATGCACGGGCCTAACACGTTATCAACATGAAAATACATAATCATAATCGATTGACTTTATTTTTTATACATCTTGTGAACATAAAAATATAGTATCTACCAAGTATAACAGTAGACCATTATAAAATATAACACCAAAAAAATATAGCAAGTGTTTAATATCTCAAAGACTATATATATGCTAACACATTTTTCTCTATGAGTGCCCATTGTAATGCGAGGAGTAGTAGTCAATTTTTGCATTCTGAAAACAACAAACATATAGGAGCTTCATGTTCCCTTCAGAAAGAAGGCAAGCAAACAAAATCACCACAGAATGTAAAAGTTTTTATATGAGACTTGAGTTTCAAAAATTGTAGAGAAGTGATCTCAAAGAGTTAATGACTCAACTATGCTATGACCAAGAAATGTAGAAGATCTAATGACTCAACTATGCTATCAAGAAAATGCATGGTAGATCTAATTATTTCCCTCGAAGCCACTCCATAGTGGATATTAGTCGTTCATTCCAATTGGAATGATATTTCAATGCTCTTGGAGAGAATAAGTGACCTTAGAGAGGGAGGAGGAAGTGCAGAAAAGTAGGAAGGTTCTATTTAGAGTCTGTTTGGATGGTCTTATTGCTTTCGAATTTTAAGTCAAAAGCCATAAGTTAGAATTTATGACTTTTGGCTTATTTTGTCTTTTCTGCTTAAAAATAAGTGCTTATGAGAACTTTCTTATTTACTCAAACACTCCAAAAGTGCTTCAATTTGACTTTAAAATAAAATAGGACCTTAGTGCATTCATTTGATAAAAACAAATTTATTGAAGAAAAATAATGAAATAATCATTCCAAATGAAACTCATTAATCCATCACTGAATTACCAGGAAAACATATAAAATAAAAGAAGGAAGAACTTGAATCCTCCGAAAAACAAAGTAGAATATTTGATCAATTGACTCCCTGTTATATTAAAGGTGTCTTGTCCATCTTCAGAAGATGCACACAGTAAAATAAAGACGATTAAATTGCTTATTTTCCTATAAAGTTTTCCTGTAAGCAAGATTTGTATAGATTTGTAAACCTACCTAAAAATAGTAAGATTTAAATTCTCTTAAGAGTAATCAAACTCTTCTACATGTTTAACCAACATCAGAAGATCCACTCATTGTGTATCTTGAAAATAAAAAATTATCAACCTACCTCATTTATACCCGGCAGAAATATTGACCTCTTATCTGCGAGAGACATGCTTGATAAATAGAGAAGTATTGATATTTACTTCACTTCACTTCACTACAATGAAAATGTTTATGGATCTACACTCCATGAAGAACTTCACTGTTTCATTTTAGATAACCTTTTGAATAAGGTACGTAATTATAGATCGATATATTCATATTCACATCAATTTTACTTTTGGGGAGTTATCTATCCGTCACGATCATCAATAATTAGAGGAATCGATACTAACAGAACTCTTTTACTTATGATACTCAAGATCAGAAATATAGGCATGACAAAATTACATCGAAGAAATCTATAGACGAAAAATATGAGAGCATAACATTATTAAACCTGATGAGGCAGAGGAACACACCTTCCGGCACATGCTTAGTGAAAACATAATAATTCATTCAAGCAGTTACGAAGAATGAGTATACAACTCCAAATTCTAACAAAGAAACACCCATCTTTATGGTTGTCCCTCTGAACTTGTTAGTTTTCTTCTTGTGATATCTTGTAATCGGAAAATGATAATATACATGATATACAAAAAGAATTTGTTCCAAAACAAAGAATAAATGATATTGATCAGTAAACTATTTATTTTTTTCAAGTTATCTTCATTACAAATTCATAAAACAAATTTTAGATGCAAAAAAAAAAAAGATTTAATATAACCTTAAGGATTTTACATGGATCATGTGAAAACAAATCCTTATAAAATGCCTCCCGCTATATTTATACTTATTTGATGAAAGTTGAAATCACAGTAAGATAAATGCAAATGAAAATTGTTTAAAAGCAATTCTCCAACATAACGACATATTACTTACTAATTCAGTTTAGTAAATAATACACCTCTTGATGAACTCATTAGCAAAGTATTGAACTCCCTATGCAAAAGAAAGAAAAAACAGAAGCTTGTTCAGTTTCTTCAGACAAATTATCAAAGACCTTAAGTTAAGTTAACTAAATCATTATAGGTAGGTTTATTGTAGAACATGTTTGATACTCTATGAGAAATTTGTTTAGTTTTTCTTTTCTGCCTTTTTGTTTCATAAGGGGCGTTTGACCAAACAAACAAATTTTAGTATAGAATTAACAAAAAAACAAATATATGTAATCATCTTTCAAAAAATAATGTATTATATTTAATCAAAAGAAAGACACAAATTCATTCATATAGATAAAGATGTCTATATAAGAAAAAAAGATCAAACATAAGATTTCAGATAAATTCAAAATTTAACCTCCGCCTTCAAACGGAATCGATCAAAATTAGATGGGATGGTGACTCGAAGACCCTTTCAGTTCTTGGCAATATTTCACTGACTTTTTTTGGACGAAAATTTCGAGGGGTCAAATTTTCATACAATTGCAGAGAACTTGTCGCTCCAACTTCACCTTCAACGAAAACTCTGAGGGATAAAATTTTCGTATTACTGTGAAACAAAGGGCGGAGCTATTTTGGTACACTATTGTAGCAAACCTGCTTAACAATTGTGTTACCAGGTGTTGCCTGAAGAATACGGTGCTACCACGTGTTTCCATGTAGGGGGGAAAGTACCAATTTAGAGTACCATTAAGACTGCTTTTGGTACAATTCGTTGGTGCTGTGTTCGTCCAGCCTCAATTGCTAACACGTGGAATTAAAAGGGCCTTTAGGTGTTAATACCCAATTAAATTGGGCCACAAAGGACCAAAAAATTATGAGGCCTTAGGTACAATTTCAAATGCTTTTGATACAACTTGTTAGTGCTGTGTTAGTCCAACCAAACTCCCACTTCTAAATAGGAGGAGAGATGCATTACGTATTAACTTTTCACAAGTTTGACATACTCTTATTTATGAGTTTGGGATATTTCAAATATAGATGTGGAAACAAACTTTACCAAGTTGAAAAGACGAGGGATTATTTGCTTCTTTACTTGTTTATACTACTAATAATATTTTGTCTATTCGATGAATTTGCACTTTTTTAAAAAGATAATAATGGATATGATTATATTAACTAATTTGTTTGATTTTTTCATAGTTCAAACTTTAAAGTAAGTGAATTATTTAAAGTTTAAGAGTATTTGAAACTTTTTTTTTCCTATATTTATTCTTTATTTAAAGAGGTTGTTTAACTATTTTAATATTTTCTAGAAAAAATAATTTAGAAATAATCAAAATGACAATAGTGGAAAGAATTTTTCTATTTATGTCCTTAAATAATTGCTTTGAGGGGTGTCTCATATCCCAACAATTCACTTAATATGGACTAAAGAGAGCATCAGGTCTTTAAAAATAATTTGAAAAATAAATAATTAGTGATGAAGATAAAAATATGAAAAAACAATATTTTCTTAATATATTAAAAGTAAGAAATAAAGTACAAAAAAACAAAGGTCAATGGCGTGTGGAATTTCCCTTTTAAAACTTAAAACGCGTGTTGGCTTTCACTTTCCCGCATTATTATACAAAAGGAATCCAATGAAATACTTAATACATTTGAATTAATAGGCAATTCAATGTATATTTGACTTACTATTTTCCTCCATTCGTGCATCAATTTACGACATCTATAATTCAAAACAAGGAAAGAAAATAAAGGTCAAATTGTCCATAAACTATTTGAAAATTTTAACAACTTTCTTCTTCTATCACTTTTTTTGGTTAAATATTATAGCATGTCATTACAAGATTTTTTTTTAATGAAATTCCAATATTAAAAATCATGATTAAAGGCTAAGGTTTATTTTACACTTAAAAGGTGTGTTTTGGAATGTTTTCCTAAAAAATATTTTCTTATTTGTTTTCTGATGTATAGTTAGTAAGAAGAAAATATTATTCCTAAAATATTTAATATAATCTGGACAAGTACTATGACACCGAATTCAACCCAAACCAAGACCCTAACTTCCGATCCGACATGGGACATAAATATATATGTACTTCAATCCAAGATCCCAAATCTTGACCCCAATAAAAACAATGGATCCAAACCTCAATCCAACCCTGATCCAAGACCCTAACTCTTGATCCGACATGGGACACGACTATGTACCCCAATCTGACACCCCAAATCCCGACCGTAATTCAAACTCTGGGATCCAATTTCGATCCAACTCTTTATCTCGATCTGAGTCTTAACTTTTGACCTTGATCTGTGATTCGACTCCCACTTCCAATGCCAATTTGGGACCCCTCCCCGTGGAAAAAAATAGCGCATTTTTTCTTGATATGTTAAAAGTGAATTGAAAATTTATTTTAAGAATAAGTAACAAGTAAAAGTGAATGGAGGTAATATATTAAGGACCATCTATTTTTAGTAGGAATGAGAAATTAAAGGAGTGCTATTACGAAATTTGTATGAATCTGATTTTAGACCTCGGAACTTGCATGCTACATTTTGGCCAATTAAGGCCATTTAAGATATTCTCTCTCTCGGCAGATGATACATGGATATTTTTTATTAAAAAAAAATAGTTTTTTTTGGTATTTAATATTTATATGGAAGTTTGATTAATTTAAATTTGTATTGAGTAAAATTCTATTTGGGGGATAACGTTCTCTATTACGGATTTTTCTTAGGGGTGGGCATAAATACTGAAACACCGAAAAATCGAACCGAATCGAAAAATTTTGGTTCTTCGGTTTTGGTTCTTCTGTGTTTTGGTTCGGTGCCGGTTTTCTTTTTTCGGAACTTCGGTTCTTCGGTTCGGAGTTCAGTGCAAGGTCCCGAAACTACGGTGCACCGAAGAACCGAAGTTTTGTTTACTAAATTTTAATATATTTAAATTATATTGCTTAATTAATAATAGTTATACACTTTTGAATTTTGACTCAAAATATTTACATGAACCATTTAAGTTTTCAATTTTTAAATGACAACAAATATAATGTCAATAAAGTGTTGAACTATTGTTGTTTATGTACAATTGTACATTGTGAGTCCTTATATTTTGGTTGTTCGAAAGTTCATTGTGGCATCGTGCTTGCTAGGCTGCTTGCTCTCTTCTTTATTCATTCAGCATTCCCGTATGGGAGAAAGCCTTTAGCATCTTTGCTAAAAGATCATGATATAGACTATGGTAAAATCGAACCGAAAAAATCATTTATGCCCTCTTTATTTTTATTAAATACATGAAACTCTTAACACTTTATCATATTCCCTCTTTATTTTTATTCACACCGAAGAATCGATTTAAAAACACCGAACTAAATCGAATCAAACCGAACTAGTTTGGTATAAACTATGGTGCACACTTTTCTAAAACCGAATATTGAAGAACCGAATCGAAATTTGATTAAATCGAACCGAAAAACCGAACGCCCACCCCTAATTTTTCCATATTCAAGACTCGATTTTGAAATCTATAGTTAAGAGAAAATGCACTGCACCACATCTTTTAATAGTGATGCATGATAATTAATCTTCTATTTTTTAAAAAATAAGCAGTGTTTATAGTTTAGACACGCTTCTTAAAAAATTATTTACTTCCCATTCCCAAAAAAATTGTTATTACTTTTTTCCGAATTAAGTATTTTTAACTGGCTTTCTAATAATGTAAAACTCCATATATATATATATATATATATATATATATATATATATATTAAAATAAATGAAAGATTACAAATATAAGTCATTTTAAAATAAAAGAAATATATAAAATATTAAGATATTATCAGGTTACATTGCTGCAAAATAAAGCTGACCACCACAAGGTAAGCAACAATGAAGTTTTGATCTATTGTTCTTCGTTGAGAAAGCTCATATCGTTCACCTCGCAATCCAAAGAATGAGACAATTAGAGATTGTATTACATAACTCGAAAACATCCTAAAACAATAAAAGTTGACTGGTCTTACATTAGATTATACAAGAAACATAAAAGCAAAACATAATAGGCCATGGGAAATAAAATAAAGGCTTAAGTCATCGTTGTCCGCATAATTTATTTAGACAACTTAACTAGTATTTATACCTAGTGAACACCTAAATTGTTCAGAACATGTATCTATTAAATACAAAACGCTGATATGGCAAAAACTGTGTTTTGCACTTTCTAAAGCGCGTGAAAAGATTTAAAATAATATTTTTTATTATTGTTATTACTTTTTTTCTTCTTTCATGTACACTTTTTTTTAAAAAAGAAGAGCACTCCACTCCTTACTACTCATCTTCTTCAAAATTTAGTTTGCGAAATTTTCTCCATTTTAGCTCCAACATTGTTTCTCTCTTTTTTTACCCTCTCCTAGGAGCTTTTACCCCTTTTGCTCTCAAACTCGCAATTTTCGGATTAAAAATGAAGGGTGCTTGCCATCCGAGCAACTCCCTCTCGTCCAGTCCAACTATTAAAAGAGTAAATGCTAGTATTTATTTTCCTGAATTTCATCCAATGAGCAATACCATTGACATTAGCATTACTAAATGATCCACATAGAGCCTCGCCCACGTTTCCTTCATTTCTCATCAACTCTAAGAGTATCAACCTTCAATTTTGATACTCGTGAATGTCCGACAAACTTTCTAACTTCTAGTCTCAATACTTTATACTGTCCAGAGGCTTCACACACAAGTAATCGGACTGAGTCATTTATTGAAAGCAAAATGCTGGGAAAATAAGATAATCTTTTGTAATACATGTTATCAAATAAAGAGCGGGAAGTTAAAAGATGGTACCAGAGTTTATAAATAATTTTACAATGGAAAATAGACTTAATTGACAATCATAAAAGAAAGTCGACCATAATCACTATTTGAAGGTCTGTAATCCTCATGACATGAGTGATTCTTCATCCTTCGCAATCTAGTCAAAATAAACAATCTAATTAAAACATATAAATATTGTGTAGATAATTAGTATTGAAGTTGGCCACAATAACAGTACGAGAAGTGAGATGTTGTCCACTTATAAATTTATTGAATTGAATAGAAAAAGACACTTTCAAATTTCTCATATAGTAAAATTACTTTTTCTTTAAATAAGAAAAACAAACTAAATTTTTTGTAAATAACTGAAAATAATTCGTCCTTGATAGTACCTAGAAGTGGCAAAATGGATAAAATATATAATTTATTGTAGGATCCAATCCCTTTTAAATGGGATGGTTATCCAACATAACATATGGAAACCATCACTTGCACTCTCCTTAGAAGAGTGTATCAACCTCTAAAGAAATACACTTATTAAGAGTCTATTTGATATTATTGTTGAAAGATTAAAATTACTTATTTTGAGATTTTTCTAAAAAAATATTTAAAATAATTAAGGTGTTTAGTTAATTAATAAATTTGTTTGTAAATGAAAACAAAGACAATTTTTCTATTCCCGGAAAGAAGTTACTCTCCCTATTTCAAAAGGAATGACCTGCTTTCCTGTTTAGTCTGTTTAAAAAAGAATGACATCTTTCTTTTTTTTGGTAACATTTTAAAATCAGCTTTCCACATGACATGTATAAGGTCACAAGATCAAAGGACAATTTTGTACATTTAACCTAACTGTAATTTAGGACCACAAGATACAAAAGTATTCTTTATACTCTTAAACTCCGTGCGAAATCAAATTAGGTCATTCTTTGTAAAATGGAGGGAGTATAATATTCTGCTACTTAAAAAAAGCAGAAACATAAGTAACAAATTATTTTTTTCAAGATCGATATGTCCCTGTCTTATATACATATTTACTAAATAACTCTTATATTCATTTATTTATTTGGTAAATTTTCATATGTATTCATTTAATTTGTGGAATGTCTTTTAAATTTATTTCACTTGATAATTTTAATTATATTTGAATAGTAATTTCTATTTCTTTAAAAAAAAGATTCCAACAACAAAACGATTTTCGCAACTCCTAAAAGAAAATTTCTATATCTCGCATTTACTTAAATTGTGGGAATATGAAAATCTTTTCTATTGAATTGAAAGATTTTTCTATTGAATGGAAGATGATTTTACATCAACAAGTAAAGGAAAAAAGAAATTATTTAGTACTTACTTTTGATATTAATTCAAATTGCGTTGATGTGTCGGAAGAAGGATAGCTATACTGATTCGGTATACTCTAAAGACGTCATCGGTACAATATTTAGCGATATTTAATTTATTATATTTATTTATCTCTATATAATATTTCTTGAAACTTTCAATATTTAGATTTAAATTCAATAAAAATAAAAATATATATTAAATTAAAAATTTATTATGGATAGTTAAAATAATTTCTTTATATAAAATAATATTAATATCAAAAGTGATTTGATACTTGTCATTTTCATAATAATTTTTTAAAAAAATTAATCAAACACAATCTGCTTATCAATAATACTTTTTAATTAGTCAAAAACAAATTTCTTTTTCTTTTTTAAAAAAAGTTATTTTAAATAAATTGCTTCTAAAATAAATAGGTTAGCAGCAATAAAAATGTGTTTGGTGTGGAAAAAAAGAAGAAGATATTTTTAAGGAAAAACTGCAGAATATGGCAAAGATCAATATACATTTAAATAAAATAGCTATAGTTTAATTTTTTTATGTTATATGGCTATAACTATACAATAAATAGCAAAGTTAATTATATATCAATAGTCAAATTTTTTTATATTTAATATAAATAAATAATAAATAGAAAAATTATTATTAGATTCATAATTAATTATGTCCTCATCAATATCTTCTCTTTCATCAATATTCCTATATTACAGATTTTTTGTATTTTTCCCTCGTTACTTCCAATTCAAGATCCTTTTTTATGATTCTAGGAGCAATCAAGAAAAACTATAGCTAACATTGATAAGTATTTAGTGTCTATAGCTACGATTCAAAATAATTATTATATATGAATATATTTTACTATTAATCAACAAAGATAAACTTGCATGCCAATATGCTTTGTCTAGGTGTCTTTCTCGGCCACAAGCCCACAACTCCCTATGTTTCCGATTTGAGCTTTCTCTATTATTAACTTAAATCAATGTAATTTTTTTTTCAAAATCTTTCAACATCAGATAATTTGTTCCATTTTTGCATCTAATTCGGTATACTTATTTTTCAGGTAGCATCAATTTATTCTCCTTATTCAATTTTTCATAGTATTTGTATAAAAGTGTCTATAATTTTAAATTCATAGTGTTTTAGTTGAACCTTTTATTTTCTCCATTAAAATGCGAAGATTAGTATTATGAAAAAGGTTACGCGAGATATTACATTATTTGATAAAAATCAGAATGACCCCATACGATCCAAATGGATGGTGTTCAAACTTCAAAATCTATATATAAAAAAAGTTTTAAAAAAAGAAAAATATGTGTTCCCGAAGAACCACATAAACCACCAAAAGAGTATTTTATCATTCCCCAATTAGTTTGTATTTGCTTGTTCCCACGTTTTATGCATACAATTGAATACTTGTACAATTTTTTGTGTTTTTATCATTACTAACTTCACATTGAATTGCACAATATAGTTAGATATATGCACACTTCATTGTTGATTTTCTTAATGCATGAAAATGTGTAGTTATCAATACATGTATTTTCTTTTTCTTTATATAAGTATACATTTTGATGTATGTATACAGTATCATACATGTATACATAAATAAAATGATTTTTTTAAAAAAAATCAACAGAGCGTATTCAAAAAAAAAAAAATACTTTAACACGTTATTATATATGGATACATTTAGTTATCAAACAAATATATGTATATTCAAACAATAGGTGTATTAGTGTATTCACCGTATAATTATTCAATAAATCGGGAATTGTATTTATTCTATCCATATTTATATGATATGAATGTATATTTAGCTGGTATACCTCTTATATTCAATGTATGTATATTAATTGTATTTATTTATACTGTATCATTATAAGTTTATCATTATTATATTGTTGTGTATTCTATTATTAATTTTTGTTTATGCATATGCAGTGAATCGGATTTCATGTGTTATATTAATTTCTTATTGAAGCTATGTATATGTGAATCTATAAATAACAATATAATTCATGGTTTGGAGACAAATCTTAGCCCAAATCAATATAAGATGTTCAGAAATATGTTGCATTTTATTTTTTTAATAAAAAAATTCATAATTTTTCTAAAAGTATTTTATGTGTTTACAAACTAAAACATGAGATCCAACAATATAGATGGTTGTTTAATAATGGGTGGTATGACAATGCAAATTGGCGTGATTTAAGGCATTGTCATATTTTTTGAAAAAAACTGTCATTTTTAATATCATCTAATCATGGATTATATTTTAGTATACAAAATAATTAAACATTGAATACGTGAATTATAGCAACTTTATCATAATAATTATAGCTACATAAAGTAATTATAATAATTATAGCTAGAAAAATCTGATAACCCATAAACTATAGTCATTTATGTAAGTTTCTCTATTTTTAAAATGATTTTACTTTCCTATGATATGGAATATTTTTTAAAAAATTACCTTAAATAAGAAAAATATTTCTAGGAAAACATGACAATATTTGTTTTCATAATCAAATACATCCTAAAAGGAGAAAAAATATTGTAATCTGAAAGAAATTATTTCTTTACATAATGACAAGCAATAAATATCATTAACCATTGAGCTTATTCATTTTGATCTATATCTATTTTTATCCATATTAAATAGATCAAAATGAATATTTTATATAAGATGAATATTTTATTTATTTATAGCTAACTTGTTTGCAATTATCCATATTCAATTAAATTCATCATATCAATACCAACATTAGACATCGAATGAGAAATAAAAACAAACTCAACCCACTTATTTACCATTCTAAATATAACACAAGTGAACAACGGTCGAAAAGGTAGTAACATGCAACATTTCGAGGATATATTTTCCACGGAATTTTTCTTCAAAAATTAGTTAAATAAATGAACTAATTTTATAGGTGTACTGGATATTGTAGTGAAGTATACCCATCACTAATTCCAAAAAATTATTATTTTTTGTTAATGTGTAATAAATTGGTTCATTAGAAAATCAATTCACTACCACATTATACTTTACACAACTCTTAAAAGGGAAAAAAAAAATTTGCCAGGTCAGAATGATATTTTTTCATTGTTATTTCACTTTTCAAAATATTTTTACCCTTTTAACTTTAGTATATTTTAACTAAATAATAGGAAAAAAGATTAATTTATTTTAAAATTTTAAAAAATATTATAATTTTTTTAATTTTCTGACAAAATTTTCTAGCCATTTAACACTCTCCCTCTTAAAAAATAATAGAGATTAATACAATAAATAACTTATCATAATATAAATATTTATTATTAAAATAATAAAATCATAAAATATTATATTATTTTTCTTATTAACGACTATATTTTCTTATTCTACTATTTGAATTTGATGCATTTAAATAGAGTTTTTTTTTTTAAAAGAAGCTCTATATTATCACAAAATAGTGAAAATATTATTCCGTCGTTAAACTTCAGTGGATATTTTATTGACATGGTTGTATAAATATGTTATATGAAATAAAAATAAAATAAAAAATAAAAATGGTTAACGTTACTGTTGAGTGTTGAGTCATAAGTATCCCGTTTCAACCCTAACTTTACCTAAAACTCATCTCCCCCCTTTTTCTATTTTCCCTCCTCTCCTCTGTTTTCCATTACATTAACATTCATAATGGGAAAATACTTTAGAAAAACTGGCCATTCTTCTCTTGGTGTTCGTACTAGATCAACAACCCTAGCTCTTCAATCATCTGATTCTTGTTACCTTCAACTTCGTTCCCGCCGCCTTCACAAACCACCCACCCCCATTCCCTACCCTAACTCACGCCCACACTCTCTCTCTGTTGATGAAATCTCATTTGCTGACAATAATCTTCATTTTCAACAAACTCATAGGTATAAATCTCTTCCCTCAACTTTTTAGTTTTGTTTACTCTATGGGGGAAATCTTTCCTCTGTTTGAAGGTGTAAATGAATTGGTTGCTTTTGTTTCAAAGGGAAGGCCCTTTGAGCACTTTTCACACATTCACATTCAAGGAAAAAAGACTCTCTTTTGGTGCCACTTTTATTGTGCTTTTTATGTTTTTATGAAAAAATAGATTTCGTTTAAGTTTGAAGATTGAAGAGCATCATGCTTTTAAAATTCTAATGCATTTTTTTTTCATGGTTGGAGTCATAAATTTATTTTAAAATGTTTGCTTTCTCTCTTACAGGTGAAGGAAATGATGAATTTTGGGTTTTGTTTCCTTAATTCCTTTGCCTTTACTTCTTCCTCTTCATGTTGTGTTGTAGCTTCACTTCTTTGGGTCCTTGTTGCACTTTCTTCTAGTGTTTATCTTTTAAGTTTGTGCGGACTCTTCACTTTCAAAAATACATTTCTGAAGAGTCCGAGCAACATAGGTGTTTATTCATGTGAACATTTATGGAGAAGGTGGTCAATAGTGATCTTGTGTTATACTTGTGAAGCTAAAACCTTTGTTGATTCTTACATTCATGATTTTGGTCTTTGACAAGGAAGAAATATTCTATTTGAGCTGTTGAATCTACATGAAAAGAATTGTAGCCATTTCTTGTATCCTATGGTATACAAACCTTTGGAATACCATATTCCACTGCATAGAAAAGGATCTTACTATCATTTGGTGTTAGATAGAGCAAATAGTTTAATATGAGAAATTTCTTTAAATGTCATGTTTCTGTCTCTTTTTTAAATGGAAGCTCCTAACTTTTCTATTGTTGGTCCTCTTTCTTATTTTGCTTTCCTAGTGAAAAATGAAGTTTGGACTAGATATTTGCAGATTGTTTAGTTAATTGGATCTTAGTTGTTCTGATAACAAGTTAGATATTCTCTTCTTTTTTTGTCTAGTATCATACTCTTAAGCATTGTGACTGGTCATAACAGAGTTATCTGATTATTCTGATGCACTAAAGGGTGTATGGTGGTCAGTAAAATAAGAAATTAGGGTTTGGTGGTGGTCATGGATATATTTGTCATATACAAAAAATATTTTAGCTTATAAAGCCATTGATTGCTTTTCTTTTCACTATGTGCTTTTCTCATGACATGTCCTAGTCGTGGGGTCTCGTATTGAGAGTAAGCCAAGGCAAAGTCTCTAGGTTTAAAATAGGATATCCCTTTTCATTTTAACCCTGTGTGTATTATTTGCTGTCTTACGTTGCGTTGAAGCTAGTACTAGTTATTTTTTTGTATTCAGTTATCTTATTTCAGTACTTTATTGTCCCTTTTTGGGGGTATGGAAGATATGTAGTGATAAGGTCTGTGTACACTCTATCCTCTCTATAGACCCCGTTTTTGAGATTGCACTTGGTTTGTTATTGTTGTTGAAGATCAGGTGTCGGTAGATGACTGTTTGTTGTGGTTGCAGCAGAATTTCTTGTTTTTTTTTTCTCTTGCTCTATACTTGCATATGGTCTTGTAACTGATAGTTGTGAATGTGTATAATCAGAAGCACTAGAGAAACCACACCTTGCAGTCTGGTGAGGGAGGTGGACGAAATGGTCAACCCTGGTTCTGCGACAAGGCGAACAGAGTTAAACACAACAACTCAAAGAACAAGGAACTTTATCCTTAGAAATATCCCTTCAGCTCATGAAATCGAGGAGTTTTTCACCTTTGCTGAGCAGCAACAACAACGCCTATTTATGGAGAAGTATGCAGTCATTATCTCTTTAAAAAAACACATTTTACAATCGCATATGTTGAACTAATGTGAAAATTTGTTCATTTCACCTATCAGGTACAACTTTGATGTGGTAAATGATGTACCGCTTTCTGGCCGTTATGAATGGATTAGGGTGAATCTCTAAGCTGGTGGGGCTGATGAAGTTGCTGGATAGTTGATGTTCTCTCCCATAACTAAACTATTGTATAAATAGGTGGTGTAGTTTTAGTTATCTGTTAGATAGCAGGATTACACACATCACTAACAATTTGGAAGGTAGAATAGGCATAAATTGTGGATTAGGCTTTGACTGTCTATGTAACTTGCAAGGTGACATAGCCAATGTCTTGTGTACTTGTCTTCCTTCTTTTTTTAATTCTAAGTAATCAATTTAGGTTTTTTAGCTCTCTTTTTATCTCCACTTGATGATAGATAGTACACTGACATGAAAAGTTTGTGGTCTACTTTTTCCCTACAGGCAAGTTGTTGATTCTATGGTTATAAAAATCTGGCCCTTTACTTCCCAATCACAAATGTTTTACTAATTTGTTGGATGTGCCTTTTCATATTTGTTTACTACAAAGTATTTACATTAACAAATGAGGGCTAGATCTATCCTAGTCACCTCTTCAAAGAATTGTTAATATTATTAAGATAGTAATTTTGTGTAGCCATTACCACCAACCATCACCACCGCTACTATTAGTCACTACCATTGATGTGGTTGATCTCTAATACCAACCAGCTCCGTGATCATAACTAGCACCACTGTCAACTACCACACATTCTTTAGTCACCACCATCGACACCGTCGACTACTAACACTAATAGAATCATCATTCCAACCACAGTAATAGCCACCCCACCGTTGTGATAGTCACCACAATACTAACCACCTACACCGCCATCATTACTAACCTCTGACAACAACTATTACCTTCACGATCACTAAAACTATCTCCACATCATTAGTAAGTATAAATGTTCCATTTTTTTTTAATCAAAGGTGATTTTATTTTGTTAATTCTTTTTTCATATTTAATTAATGTTTAGTTGAATTGTATATTTATCATGTTCATGTAATAAATTATGTACATTCGCATGTTGAAAAAACAAATAACCGTAGTCATTA
This sequence comes from Solanum sitiens, assembly GCA_016801875.1. Taxonomy (NCBI): domain Eukaryota; kingdom Viridiplantae; phylum Streptophyta; class Magnoliopsida; order Solanales; family Solanaceae; genus Solanum; species Solanum sitiens. Next base: position 3,143,485 of record JABWTJ010000034.1, read on the forward strand.
AGTGTTCAGATTTAAAGACAACAACTTTAATCATTCGGTGTTTAGATTTAGAGATATCATCATAATCATTCAGATGTCTAAATCTTAATGAAAACAAATAAGGCCTAAGAGTCTATTTGAATTGATCTTTAAAATAGCTTTTTAAGTTTTGTTTTCTTGTATTTGAATAAATCAAAAAAATAGTTATAAAGTGATAAAAATAAATCAAAAATTAATTCAAACAAACTCTAAGCATCGTGACGGGGAGTTTAGGCAAGGTATTCACTATGTAGAGTCAGCAGGGGACATTTAAGGATTTTTCTGTCATACCAGAAGAAGATTAAATATAACGAAGGACTATTGTTCATGACTGCTCATCTAAGTAACTTTGCTTTCATCACTCAAAAGTTGCTATTTTTTCTTTTTTATCTACATAAAAATCATTTAACTTTGCTCCACTTTTGTTAAAAGTAACTTTGACTAAATTTTAGAAAAATCCTACCTGAAATGCGAGAGAAATCAATAAAAATATTACTTCCTAGCTTTAATTACTTATCCATTTTTAAATTGACATACATATTAAGAAGACAATAATTAACACAATGAGTTTATAATGTTAACCCTGTTAATTATAAAGTGGATGAAAGAAAAACTTAATATTTTAAAGAAGTTCTACAGTAATTAATTGAGAATATAATAAGAATTTTTTTTTATCTTTTTTTGATTTATCAAAATAAACAAGTAATTAGAGATAACTAAAAAAAAAAAAAAATGTGTACAGATTCAAAATGGTCCTTTAAAATATGTTATTGCTTGCTAAAAGTGAGCACATTCAATCTCCCATAAAATACTCAACAAATTCTGATTGTTAGATTTTAGAGACTTAATATGAACTCACATTTAGATGTCTTTTGCGATTTCAACTATTTTGACTTATTACAAATTTTTGATGTAGCTTGTTAGGAGTAATTTATGATATTTAAAATAAAATAATTTAAGAGACCTCTTTTAAAATTTCGCTAGTTCATCATATGATTTATTGATATCCAATGTGACATATATGATACGATACTTACATGGGCTATTTTGATTTCTTTAATCAAAATTTTACTTCCTCTATTTCTAATTACTTGTCCACTTTTGAATTGATACATCTATTTAGAAAACAATTAATACTATAACGAGTTTGCCATTTTACCCCTATTAATTATGAAGTAGTGAATTAAAAATTTAAGATTTTCAAAAAGTTCTACATTTTTCAAAGCAATTAATTGAGGATAAGGTGAAAAAATTACCTTTTCTTGATTTGTCAAAATAAACAAATAATTAGCGATAACTAAAAAAAGAAAAATGGACAACAAATTAGGAACAAAGGGAGTATTACCTTATGATAAGGTGTGAGATTTTATGGAATGGTTAAATAACAAGTATATACATACTCCCTCCATTTAAAAAAGAATGACCTCCTTTCTTTTTTAATCTGTTTAAAAAAGAATGACTTTCCACGTGGCATATTTAAGACCAAAAGATTAAAAGACAATTTTATACATTTAACATAGTTTTAATTTAGAACCACATGATCAATTTTTTTTTTTTTTTAAATTCCATGCAAAATCAAACTGAACTATTAATTTTTGTGAAACGGAAGGATTACATATTTTGTTTTCTTAATGAAATAAAGTCACATGCAAGTGAAAGTGAATTCCTTTTGGGACCATAGTGGCAGTATATATAATTGGGTTTTCCTATCTTGGGGCTTGTATGTTGGTTTAGTCAGAACTATCAGTGTCAGTGGCAATGAAGTTTATGTTTGTGTGGTTGTGATTGTGGTTGGGGCAGATTTTTTCCATTATTACTACTCTGAATTCGTATATTGTTCTGTCCATTTAATAATGTGTGTCAAGTCCCAATGACTCCCCTCGTGTTTCTCTATTTGCCCCCTCACATGCAACATTGTACCTTTTTTTTTTTCATCCTTCATATGAGTGATGATCAAAATGTAGATTTTATAATTTCCACTTCTCTCATGTGTGTCTCCGATTTTGTACTTTCAACTTATTTTCACTTTTCTTTGTTTTGTTTGTGAAGGAAATTTGTAACGTTTCGTCTTTGTCGTTATAGCTTCTTTTTTTTGAGTGTAAGTATCTGATTAGAGTTTTTCCAAAATGAGATTTGGTAAAAATTTACAGTTTCTGATCACAAAAATCTGATATTGTGTGGTTTGAAGATCGGTTGTGTATCGTTTGATGACCTCGAAATTATATTATGATAGCCGAGGGCGTAATTAGTGGTCTATAGATAAATCAATATGAACAATTCAATTCATCACCAATTCACATTAATCCCCAATACAAACAAGAAAAATACAAGATTCTACAAGCTTAACAAATGTATAGAAGTCCACTCGCCTTACTTGAGCTTCCCCTCCAAACAATATCCAAAACAACACGAGCTATTCAAATAAGAAATCATAATAAGAATTTGAAGCTATCAACACCTATATCAATATTTTGAAAAACGGGGTCAAAATGACCCAAAAATCCAATACCGAAAATGAGGGTGTTATATTTTAGGTGTTTTAATGATCCTCACAAATGAAGGGACTTGGTCCTTGTCTGAGTTCTCTTGTCCAGATCTACAATGGGGTACATCTGTAACGCTGTCATGTTAGAGGTTGGTGAGGCGTCAGCGTACTACACCAATAAGAATGGACGAAGGTGTTTGTCTAACGGATAATAACTCTTTATGGTTGATATTTTCAACATAACAAACACCATATTAAATTCATTCTTTAACAGAAGAGAGTCAGCCAGAAAACCTTTCAAGAATTCATAAAGAAGTTTGCAAGGGACCTGGTCCCTGCAAGACTGTGTATGTGAAAGGACGACAAGACAACTGTCAGAAAAACTGTCACTTCTGATGTGGTAGGTGCACGTCGTTCCAGAAAGGCAGACTCTCAGCCAATGGGCGGTCCCAAGGAGTTTGTGTGTATTTCATATAGTCTTCTCACCAAAACACAAATTCAAGATTTGACAAACTAAATTTGGATTTTCTCTTCTCTGAAAATTCATAAGCTTACAAAGCGAAAACCATCTTCAAGGAAGAACTCTGCTCAACTCAACAAAGGGACTTGATAGAGTGAAGGAGAGTTCATTGGTCATATGAATAATGCTTACTGTTTATGGCCATATGAATGAATGATTGTAAACTCACGTGAGGAGTTATGCAGGTTATATATCATCATAAAAAAGGTGGAAATTGATATGTGTTTATGCTCTTAGATGTTTTGATGATCTTCTCACAAGTGCAGGGACCTGGTCCTCTACAGAGTATGAACTCGTCCAGGCTTCAAAGTGTTGAACAGCTATAAAGTTTTCTGCGTTAGAAAAGTTGGTGAAGCAGCAAAGTACTTCACCAATCAGGGATGACCATGTTATTTGTTTGATGGGTAATAACTTTTTTTGGTATATATCAAACAAACAACAATAAAATTCATTCATTCATTCAAAGAGAGAAATTTCAAGCTTCAAGGAACAGAAAAGGAACTGATCGAAGTGCATTTATTGCTTTTTGTATTTGTTGTATTTGGTTGCTTGTAATTGTTCTTATATTGTAGGATTCGTTTCAATTGAGAAAGAAACGTTTCAAACTTTTGTGAACCATTGTAAGGGCTAGGTTAAGGGTAACTTAGGTTCTTACTCTAAATCTATATTAATCGGGTAGGATTAGTATAGAGAGCAGTGTTGTATCTACTCAGGCTCAGCTGAGTGATAGGAAATTTTACTTAGTGGGGAGATTATCAAGTTAATCTCTTGTTGTAACCGACTTTTACTTTTGCTTGTTGAAGATTAGTGAACGCGGTTTGAAAAGTCCTGTTGAGAACATGTCGTAGTTTTCTTCCCTTGAGCAAGGAGGTTTTCACGTAAAATTACTTTTCAATCTTTACGTCTCTGTATTTGTTCTTTACTGTCTGAGTTTACTGCACCGAAGACTTGGTCCCATCAATATACGTGGACGCATACATTCCAACAAAGGGGCTAAATCTAGAATTTAGTATAAAATTGCATTACCCAAAGGATTTAAAAACTATCAGTGAAAACCATTTCGGAAACAAAGCTCAAACAATCCTTACTTCACCATTTTATCAAATCCTTAAGCCTTTACAAAAACCTTCAAAGTTTGGCATCAATACTCATGTTTATACATCAACATCATGAAATAATTAATGAATAAAAGAGTTATAGAGCTAGAATTGTTACTATCAATCGATAAATCTTTAAAAACCTCTTTGAAATCACCAACACCGAGCTCTTCGCGAACGCGAACTTAGGATTACTACGACATAATTGTGAAAACGACGCCCTAATCGTGAACGTGATCCCCGAATAATATGATTCCCGTGAAAGCGATAGATCTATTGTGAAAGTGAGCAGACCTTAGCGAATGTGAGGGTCGAAAACCTCAACCCTCGCGAACGCGATCATGTCTTCACTAACATGAATGTCGCAAAAGTAAGCAGAACTTTGCAAATGCGCGATACAACAGACACAAAAAAACTAGCCAAACACATTAGTCTCCAAAAGGACCCCCGAAATTTGTTCGAAACTCATAACGCAAAAAAAATATGTTATCCATCTAAGCTCGATATTCTGAACTCAATTGATCCATCAAAATACGAATTTGAGGTCTCCTTGACCTGAAATTCGTGAAAATTCCAATAAACTAACTTAATGCTCAAAATGATCAAATTGACCTCAGGGCCTCCAAAAATCATCCAATATGTCTTCTAGACCTAAAATAATCCTACAAATACAATGAAATTGTCGGAAATCTAATCCGAGCATTCGAACCTAGAATTTAATCCGAGCATTTTCCAACTCATCGCCTCTGGAACTAATGGAACTGATGAAATTTCCTTTCGAGACTCAAAACTTTGATTGACACTGAAAGCCACTTTTAACCAACTTAAGCCTTATAAAACTAAAAACTTCCAAAATCTCAACTCTTTACTAAACTTTCTAAGCCAACTTCACAAACCAATAAGAAAATGAATCGGACAACTATTAAAAGGGTAAAATAATAATTTTATAAAAAAAATTCAAAAATAACTTTTCGGGTCATTATACTTAGGTAATAGAACAATGGTAAAATCAATCGGGTTTAGCTCCTAAGTTCTAGAAATGTGAAGTAAGTGATTGAATACTGTGCAATTATTTATTTTAGACCATGAACAACTCAAAGCTTCGAAAAAGGGAAGACTCTTACGGATCAACTTGCATTCGGTTCTTTGATTGAAGTAGGTTATGATTTAATTGGAATTTAGACTTGATTTATATTCATATGTGTATCTTAAATTGAATACCTATTAATTGGTCTACAAACATGCTTGTAATCTATGATATGATTGTTGATGCTTAAAATGAATAAGTTATTAAATGATGAATTAGATTAATTTACTTGTGTACAAGTGTATTTATAATTGTTATAGACTGAGTTATATTTGGTGAAACTGACCATTTGTTATAATGCTCGAGAAAGGTAAAGGTAATTATAACCTTCCTAGTGATGAGTGACTCAAGTTCAACGTGAGGTTCCGTATGAGTAGTTACATATATTCGGAGAGTCAGATATCATGTTGCTATGATAGATGGAATCAGTGTACGAGCCTATGTAAACAAGTTTTTAAAGCGGTAGATAGCCTATTCCTGTAGGACGTGGTGAACAAGATGGTCCCCTGCAGATCATAGCTAGATGAAAATAAATAAGTCATTTAGCATGTGTCTACACCTTAGTGTTTGATGAGTGAGTTTATTAGTGTACTATGTCGATGATGAGTTCAGTGAGATTACACTTACACTTGTGAGATGAAAATGGGCATAAATTCACATATATTGAAATTGTTTCTTCTTGATTTCTCTTGATGATTCGAGATTGTAGGTGGATGCTTTGGAGCTTGTTTGAAATTTGAATTATCAATTACGGTTCATTTTTAAAAGCTAAAGTGAGCAGCAATTTGATGACTTGCCCTTTCTGTCATGATGAAGAAATAAATCTTTTCATTTATTTGGGTGTAGGTATTCCATTGGAAGAACTCGGTGGGTTAACTGTTTACCTTTTGGTTTTTGTCTGTTCAAACAAATTAAAGGAGCTGCAAAGTTACAAAGGGAAGCTAGTTTTAGAGTACTATGTCAGTGAGATGCCTTTCCCACTTTGATGCAACATCATGACAACTGCATTAAAATGGCTGTTACAAGCATGATTTCAAATCACACTTTTTTCCATGATTTTTTGAAACTAATGATGGTCGAATTCAAGAGCAAAGACAATTTAATTTTAACATAAAGTGATTTTCATTGAATCAAAGTTATTAAGTTCAACCAAATCCTTATAACACTAGAAAAGATACCACCTACACTATATATTTCATTTTTGTTTCTTTATACTGAAATTTGACTAGAGACTGCAGAACAACTTTTTTCATTTTCAAATCCCCCCCCTCCCCCCACACTCCTCGCATAATTTTTTAATATCTTTTTTCCAGTGAAGTTTGATACTAAAAATATATTTCATAAAAATAGATTCATTTTTTTACATTAAGTTGTATTAATTTAATATAATAGTAACTTGAAAATTATTTTTAGAGATCAAGTGAGAAACATGTAAGAAAATGTATTATTTTTTTGTCGAACCATTTTCATTTACTATCTTGAATATTTAGTAGCTTTAACACTATTGTAACATGTAAAAAGTTTAAAATTAAGTTTGAACCCACATAAAATCACATATACCCATAACCTACCACACCCCGTATTAGTTTTTTAAAAAACTCACTTCAACCTGCCCCCACGAACCTTAAACCCACCCCACTCCACCCCATTGCCATCCCTAAATTTGACCTATTATCTCCAACTAGTTGCACTGATCTCATTGATGTGCTGTAATATCACTTGTGTATTCCAAGATGATGATGATGATAATTCAGAATTCAGTGAAAAGTAGGGTAGTGAAGTGCGTTGTAAAGCTTGAAAAATACTGATCAGTGTATAAAGATAAAAATAGCTAACACTGTCAATGTCAGGAGTGACATCTTCACCGACGGATCTTTCTCATTTTTCTTTGTCATTGTTTTCAGTGAAGAGTGAGTCAGTCAGTTAATGGACTGCTTCACTCTTTTTCTCATTGGTCACTTCTTAGATTCTCCCATACTTCTCTCTAAACAAATTAGTAGGAAACTTATCTCACTTCAATTAGTACTAGTTTCAAGATTGACTTCAAAAATAGAAAATAAGTATATATTTAGATAGAAAGCCTTTTACTATATTAAGCCAATAATGTTCTAACACCAAATGCCTTGTAGAGAAAAGAAAGAAAGAAACAGAATATGAAAGTCCCTCTCAAAGTGGGGTAAGCACTTGTTTGAATGCAAGACTAACATGTAGGTTGATAATAGAAGAAGTTCCTCTAATGTTTACACAAGACCAAAAATAATTCTGTTAAAAGGTCATGTAGATAATGTTACTTCAAAAAAAATTACAGCATAAACATGCTCAGCCATTTGTTTTCTAATGTTTCATTGTTTTATCAGCTGTGTTTTAACATGATCTAAGTATGAGACTTAACAGAAAACAAGAACCTTAAGACTTTGTTTTCCTCAAATTCTTTCCGGTAGTTTGATACATGAAAACAACTGTTGTCATGCATAATTTGTAGTCATTTTTTTAAAGACAAATCAACTGACCTTCTTCTGCAAGATACGCAAAAGAAAAATCATTTCTCCAGTGGATTAAACACCAACAAACTCGAGAAGCAACACAAACATAATAGACCAAAATTCAACACAGCAAGGTCAGAGACATTCATTTGACACATAATCTCCTAACATTTGAGATTATCAAGCTAGTACCATTAATAAATTAAGGTCAGACAGGAAGAGTGGTGCTCCAAGTAGTAACAGTAAAATAAGCTTATACTTAACCAACATGAAAATGTATTTAACCAACCTAAGATTAATCCTAAGATCTGATCTTCTATGCATTCACAGAACTATAAATCACCTTGTAACTTCCACCGATTGTCCAGCAATGCGGCAGAGAAGTCAGCACCATCTGTGAAGGACGTAAGATCTTGAATTAAATGACAATGGCATGTTAATTTGTAAAGAAGAAATAATAAATGATAAATGGTCAAGTGAGTTTCTGAAAAACACGATATACATGCACGATACAATGATGCACTATTTTTGCTCTAGACAAATCATAATATTTAAACAATATGACAAAATTCTAGCTTGCCAAAACTCAACAAGTGCTCGAGGAATATCAAATGTGAATATTTATAATTAAATGCGAAGAGATGCATTTGTGTTGATGTTCAGGTATGCAACATCATAATCAACTACTCACTTGATGGTGTTCTTGAAACACTAAACTTAATGGTCAGTGGTCACTTAAAAGCTTCCAACTTACACTTTGAAATACACCAGTTTTCTTCAAGATGAACTTTTTCATTAATTCATAGCATCAAGAGAAACAAGTTGGCTACTTCAAGGATTGAAGATTTTTTTGTTGTGCATTATAATCTCCGCTTGTTGTCTCAAAGAAAAGAAAAATACACAAGTGATCCAAGCAACAATTGGGATTTAGGTAAGTTTTTTGATATTTTTCTAGTCATTTTTTAAATATGGTAAGTTTCTTTCACAATAACCTAAAATTCATTTGATATTGTATTAGGTGGAGATAATTTTAATATTGATGAAAGTATCAATGATTTTGTTGAATTGTCAATTGACAAACCCCCAGTAGAAGCAGTCCTCCTTGAAAATGAAGTTGAAGATTTGGAAAATGACATGGAAGATATTAAGAAAGATGGTCTTTGAATTGAATGTACTCATATAGATGCCTCAAGTATAACTTAGTTTATAGTTTAAATGTGCATGTTATGTACTCTTTTTTGGTCTAAGAACTTGTGAACATGGAGTTTATGTACAAATTTTTGTGATCATTTGACTATATTAATTTAAATAGCTAATTATCTTAAATTTATGACTTTGACTCTCTTGACTTTTTTTTAGTCTATTTGATTCTATAACTTGGGAAACTTCTACCTACTAAAGTATGTTTCATTTGATTTATATCTCTGACTCTTAACTCTTTTTTAACTTTTATTTGTTATATTTTGATAAGGTTATAAGATCTTAATACTTTGTTCATCTGTTGTGTGAGTTGTAGGAAATTGGATGAATCATGCCCTTTTGGAGAGGTGTGCATGCTTGCAGCCTACCTATATATTAATTATTGAGTATAAAAGACTCAATTGCTAGTTACTACACTCTACAAGACACAAGTTACATGTAAGTTTTCCACAATGTCTCATAGAATAAGAGTAAATTCAGGGTACAAGTACTTAAATTTGACAATGTCACAGAACATCATCTGGTCATGGAAACAAATTTGGAAAGACAAAATACCTCTGAAGGTGGCATGCTTGTCATGGCTGTTAGTAAAAGAGGCTGTTTTGACACATGAAAACCTGAGAAAGAGGAACATCATTTTAGTTACACATTGTTGTTTGTGTGGAGAGGCAGTTGAGACAGTGAGACACTTCTTGTGTTACAGAATCACAGACCAACTATCGAAGAAATCTCAGAGGCATAAAATGGACAATGCCTAGCATGATAGATAGTTGACACTCTCTTTAGTTGGGAGGAAGCTGGGATTAGAGCCAATAAAAGGAGCTATTGGAGAACAATCCCAGCCTGCATTTGGTGGAATCTTTGGAAGGAGAGGAATGCTAGATGTTTTGAAGACAGTAGTAGAACAATACAGAAGATAAAAACATATTGTATTTTGCTTTTGATGTTACCAGTATGAAAAGGAAAAAAATAATTGTATTTTGCTTGTGTTTACATGTATACAAAGAACTCTCCTACAGATGCAGAAGATATCCTAGAATTTTTTAGAATCATGCTAGGAAGAGAAGTTCATCGTTTTTTTCCTAAATACTTACTTGTTGTAAAAGAGTTTTAGCACTACCTAAGTGCTGGTTTATAATACAAATGTTACCTCATAAAAAAAATTATGAACTAAAAATTATCCATCTAATTTTGAAATATAACACATGACATGATAATCTTTTACAGGTTTTTGATAAACGTCTGCCTCAACACTAGGCATTTAGTCGTCTGGCTTACAAATACTAACTTCAGTGATAAAGTCAGACTTTAACTGACATTGTCTTCCACCAGATGAGAGGAAGCATGAAAGCTACTCCCCTACTAGCAACAAAATACTATCTTCACTTTGAAAGTAATGAAGCACCGAAAACATTATTTGAGACAAAAAGTAAAGAAACAAAATTAGCAGAAAAAATTTCCAAGGCCAAAGGTCCTAGAACATCGAAACCCTCTTTCTTGGAGATGACTTTTCCCCTTGAACCTTTGTCACTAGTAGGGGTGTACAAGTCAAACCGAACCGACAAAACAAAACAAAAAAAACGATTTGTGATTTGGTTTGGCGTTGGAAAAAAACCCAAACACTCTTGGTTTGGTATTCGAAGAAAAAAAGTCAAATTCATGTTTATATATATTATTTCAAATTTGGGCTTGTTAAACTTTGTATATATTTTATTTTGTACTAAGATCAGAAGTTACAATAATATTGTTATAGTTTTTCAAATTCAAAGTTAACAATTTACTTTGTAAATATCTCGTTTTGTATTTAGTTTGATCGTAGCCTTTGATCTTTATTAGTTTAACATACCGAACCTTCATATGTAAAAAAAATATTTGTACTCGTGTGAATTTTATCGTTTTTTCGATGATTTCTATTCATTTAACATTTTTTAAGTTTAGCTTATCACACATGTAAGTGAAAATATATTTGATCTCTTTTTCAAACACAGTACAGTTGTAGAAAAAACAAAAGAACCGAAACCGAAAAAACCGACTTTATGTCGTTTCTAGATTTAATAAACCAACATAATTGGTTTAGATATTTTTTAATGAAAAAAAAACCAAACCGACCCATGTACACCACCCCTAGTCACTAGGAACAAATTTAAAAGGAGGCAGGTCTCAGGTAGATTCTAAAGCCAATTGGAAGGGAGTGAATTATTTCATCTGTGTCATCCCTCCCCTGTCCAAGATTCTCTTGAAAGGCAAAAGACAAAAGAGGGACTTTTTTTTTTTGCTTGATGAACATGGTGTCTGGACCAACTTTTGGGCACCTCGACTAATTCATAGGATACCTGCCACCTCCTACCTCCCACCAGCAACAAGTACCAGGTAACTTTGTCCACCAAGGCGGCTAGGACTGATAGGAAGAATCACCTACTGATTTTTGCCTCCGCTAGGAATTGAACCTGAGAAACTTATTGACCACTAGGCCACACCCTTGGATGCACAAAAGAGGAAAAATTGGTAACGGTGAGAGCCATGTATATAGAGTGCTTGGCCTAGTGGCTTTGGCTTACTTTCTGCTTATTTACATGGCTCTCACCGTTACCACTAGGCCAAACACTCTATATATACATGGCTCTCACCGTTACCAACTGTTCCTCTTTTGTGCATCCAAGGGTGTGGCCTAGTGGTCAATAAGTTTCTCAAGTTCAATTCCTAGTGGAGACAAAAATCACTAGGTGATTCTTCCCATCAGTCCTAGGCCTTGGTGGACAAAGTTACCTGGTACTTGTTGCTGGTGGGAGGTGGCAGGCATCCTATGAATTAGTCGAGATGCGCAAAAGCTGGTCCAGACACTATGTTCATTAAACAAAAAAAAGTCCCTCTTTTGACTTTCAAAAGAATCTTTCTGGGCAGGGGAGGGACGACACACTGCCTTCCAAATGGCTGCCTCCATTTAAATTTGTTCCTAGTGATTAGGGGCGGTGTACATGGGTCGGTTTGGTTTGGTTTTTCATTAAAAAATATCTAAACCAATTATGTCAGTTTATTAAATCTAGAAACCAAATCAAACCACATAAAGTCATCTTTTCTGGTTTCGACTCTAGTCGGTTCTTTCGATTTTTTACAACTATCCTATGTTTGAAAAAGAGATCAAATATATTTTCACTTACATGATAAGCTAAACTTAAAAAATGTTAAATGAATAGAAATCATCGAAAATACGATAAAATTCACATGAGTACAAATATTTTTTTTACGTATGAAGGTTTGGTATGTTAAATTAATAAAGATCAAAGGCTACAATCAAACTGAATCCAAAACGAGATATTTACAAAGTGTATTGTTAACTTTGAATTTGAAAAACTATAACAATATTATTGTAACTTCTAATCTTAGTACAAAATATAATATATACAAAGTTTTACAAGCCCAAATTTGAAATAATATATATAAACATTGAAAACTATAAACTAACTAAAAATATATTAACAAAGTAGATTATAAATAATATTTTTATCTATAAATAAAATAAAATTATATATTTATATTATGTTGGTTTGGTTTGGGTTCGATTTGACTTTTGTTTACTTCGAATATCAAACCAAACCCAGAGTGATCAGTTTTTTTTTTCCAACGCCAAACCAAACCACAAATCGATTTTTTTTTCCGGTTTGATTTGGTTCGTGGGTTTGGTTTGACTTGTACACCCCTAATCTTGAGGGTCCACTATGAAACACTTCCGCGTTTGCGACTAATATTTGCATCAATTTGTTTGAAGAGACATCAATTAACCTGACAGATTGAATGACAAGACAATTTTGGCAATCCAAAGCCAAATGGAATCAGGCAATTGCAGCCAGAATCACCGACATAGTAAAAGCAGTTAAGCACGAAATCACATTGTAAAAATATCTTACTCATATTCACTGCATCCATAGATTTGTCATTTATGACGGCAAAATTTTCCCATTATCATATCTCAAATTTGCTAGATACTTGCATGTTTTTTAATATTTCAATCACATGTTTCATACATTTAGTTTCGATTTTCCTCTGTACACTCTACATTGCCTTATATACACAAGCTAGGGACACCAGCTCACTTACTTCCCATTTTTGAATATCTTCCCTTGCAAATCTCAGACATTCTGTTTCACTTTCCGTTTTCCAACTGTATTCGCTACATTGCTTCTTTCTTTCTGTTTTTCTAGAGATTTGCACTGATTTTTGACGTGCGCTATTGTGCGGATAAAGTCTTGGGTGTGCAACCAGCGTGCGGCAAGGTAGTAGTCGCTGCCTCAGTGCGCTAACATGTAGTCGGCGCGCTGCTCGTGCACAACAAGATAGCGTCTAGTAAAATGGGCATAACTTAGTGTACAGATATCGAATTTACAAACAGTTGATGTTATTAGAAACTAGACTCAAATACCTTTAATTTGACAAGTCATGGGTCATCTAACTCTTTATATGTATGGTTATTTGTAGCTGACCTTGCATGAACTCTTGCGAAAAACTTAACTAGTAGAAAGGTTTTGAACTTGGCTTGGTGTTGAAGGTACCCTACGATCCTAAAACACATATAATAAACTTATCACACTTAGTAAACGACCTTAACATCTACGTACATCTTAGAAATCATCGGGTTCGGGCCTGTACGCATATAGAAAATGGTTCAAATCTTTGCTTGGAAGTTGCAGGGCATTACAATGACCTTAGATAGGAAGGTGTGGGAATACAAATTAGGGTAGAAGGTTAGCATGTAAGAGTGCGTCCATACTATTAGTCGTAGAACTAGACTTGTTGTATCTTGTTCTTTGATTTTTGTTAATATCTGTGGTTTCTTGTATTTTGTTGTAGTTTGATTATAGTGTTATTTGTTGTAGTGTTATTCTGCTACTATCTGTTGTGTTTGTTACTCTAATTTGACTCGGCACGGAGTATAAGAAAGAAAGGAAGACTTTTAAAACTTGTGGTCTAAAATGAATGATGGAAATTTGTGTGGTTATATATCATTTCATTAAAGGTTAAATGGACATTTGAAGTTAAGTTCCTACTTAATACAGAAATGTGTCATTCTTTTTAGGACCGACTAAAAAGGAAAAGTAAGTCTTATAAATTGTAACAGGGAGTACTATTTATTGACTCGGAAAAGTAAGTCATATAAATTGTAACAGGGCTTGTACTTCAATTACGTCTTTTTCTAGATTGTTTTTGTCTTTGAAGCAAATGTCCATCGGAAACAACTTCTCAACCTCACCTCTAAGATAGATGTAAGGTCTACGTACATTCTACCCTCCCGAGACCCCATTGTGGAACTACATAGGGCAGGTTTTTGTTGTTGTTGTTGTTGCTGCATTAGGTACTTGTGCTAGGGCACGAGCACACTTGCTTCCCGTTTTTATAGCTACACCTGCAAATTACATTTCATTTCACTCACATTTATTCAACTATATTTCCTACATTGCCTTAGAATTTAGATACTTCTGCTAGACACACATGCAAACTTAAGAACTGTTCTTATATGGGTATTGCTCAGTTGCATTAAATAGGTTTTACGGTCAAGTTAAGATAAATGAACTGCACTAGTGGCCTTCAAATCAAATTGGTGTATGAAATTTCTAGTAGATTTTATAAAAAAACAGCTCGATTAGAAGCAGAACAATACCAGATTATCAATTCCAGTGATGCAGGTATGGTAGAAGTTATCACATGACACGCCAATTTTGCAAATATGTTCCCTTTTCTTGATGAACAAAAGCATTTCCAATCAACAATTAGTTTCATCTAAAATTTTGCTCGGCTTGCAGTTTTTATGATCATAAATCAAAAAATTCATATATTTGGTTTTATTTTATTTAAGTGCCTTCAAATATGCATAGCAGAAACAGGAAGACACATTTGAATGTTGCTCATAGCTGAGCCACTTTTCTTGCACTGAATGGTTATAAGGTAAAAGTAAGAAAGATAAAGGAACTGTTGCACAAAATTTGTGTACGAACTTGCTCACTAATAGAAATCACAAATAGTATTCCAGGAAGAAGAAATGAATATATACCTGATAACTAGTGACATATCCAAAGGAGATACTAATTGTGCTCCTCAGAAATTGTAGGTGATACATCTGTTGTTCTCTTCGCTTCAGACATCTCAACTTCGCATGCAGCAACATCTGGTGTATTTTCACTTTCCAATCTCATCTGTTTGAGCTTAGCTAATTGTATAGCACGTAGCTCATATCTGATCATCAACATTAATGGAACTTTAACTTCTTCGGCAAGTACAAGCACAACAGCATTTGCAAAGTTAGTACATGGAACTTACTTGGCAACAAAATCCTTAACGAGAGCAAAATATATTGTCCAAAATTGGTGATCCTTTAAAAAACGCGGACATAATTTGAACCTCAATTGTGAGAGTTCCTGAATGTTGCAATGAAGTGAACAACCGATTTAAGGAGTGAAGACAAGCAACCACAACTAAATGCCAACTGAATATAGCTGATGCAGGCGTGTAACCCAATATGACTAAATCCACAGAAATAATATTTTTCATCTACTGGAAAATGCATGAACAAAACTTAACCTCACAGTAGAAAATAAATCTCCAGAGAGAAACAGTAACGCCCAGGTGCGTAACAGGAAGTAGGAAGAGAATAGATGCAAGCTGATAAAACTAACACCTGTCTCTCAGATATAGCCAAAAACTGGTAGAAACAGGCATATAATTACTGAACTCCACTCAAGATACTACTTAGGGGAAGGACTGCAGGATCACCTATATTATGCGACAAAAAGACCGAAAAGTTAAATCATGTATTTCTTTTTCTTCATATTTTGGTTGTTCAAGTGACATGTATTTGGGCAACCAAGGGGTGTAGCCTAGTCCTCAATGAAGTGGTTGAGAACCATGAGGTCTCAGGTTCAAATCACAGCGGAGACCAAAACACGAGGTGATTCTTCCCATTGCCTTGGTGGACAGAGTTACCTAGTACATGTTGTTGGTGGGAGGTGACAGGTATGCCGTGGAATTAGTCATGGTGCATGAAAGCTAGCCTAGCCACCAAGGTCATCAAAAAAAAATGTTACATGTATTTGGCAGCTTCACATGCCACCATTTTATCAAGTTATGACATGTTGCTAGCCTAGTAGATTGGTGCTGGGATCTTCTTCTAGGGAGATGACTGAAATTCCCTACTACATCAATGATCAACATCAACCTATCTATGAAAGAAGCTTTGTTAATGCGAAACGACATGCTCGGTGTTAAGAAATGGACACTAGGCCTAGCTTAACTTAATTGCAAAAGAAATGCTGAGGAATACCTAAAACCGATGAAGAGACTACAACTTATACACTTAACCAATGTGAGATTCTAATAACTTTGACATGCCTCGGTCCTCAAGCATCTAATAATATCAACTATGGGTCTGACTCTACACCATGTAAACAAAAATGGATAATCAGCTTAACTCAACCTCAAAAGTTGTTTGAAGTGGATAGGATAACCCAAATCTATATAAAAAAGAGTATACACTCATACATTTTCACTCAAAAAATTGGTGATAACTTTTAACATTACCTTTATCAAAAAAAATAAAAATTGGTAGTGAATTTGACCCCTATTAAACATATCCATAGGTTTGCAGCCACCACTTAATAATTCTTAATCTCAAATAGACAAAAAAACCAGTGTAAGAACCTGTCCTGAGATATTTAGTCTAGTCACTCTAGTAAACAAAATAAACTGAAAACTAGGTTAAGGGTCTTTGTATTGTCTCATACTACAGTATAAAACTAAACCTTTTACGTAACTGCATACTCCCTTATTTGCTTTTCACATGGAAATCTTTCCTTTTCGGTTGATGCTGAAAAGAAATACACTTTCTTACGTTTCTTCTAACATTCTCAATATCTAATTATAGGAATTGATATGAGTTGTTGAAAGCCCTACTAGATACTAGGTATGTTAAATACATTTAAAGGTCATTTGGTAGGATGCATTAGCTTTGTGTATTATTAATATCTTGTTTGATACACTTTATCAATCTATGCATATGCTCTATTTGGTATAATTCCATGTATAACTAATACAAGTCAAACCATAGTATTGGCAATGCAAGGTTTTTAATGCATGCATTAGAATGATTAAAAACGCAATTACCCCTCAAAATGCAGTAGGTGTTCTGTGTATGTATTTATTACATATAGTTTTCATATTTTACAGAATCAAACATCAGTACCTCTTGAAATCTATGAGAAATGGTCAAAATCTAAACTAAACCAAGTGAGTCTAATTCAACAAACTCAAAGGATGAATCATATTGAAAAAGCAATAAGAACCCTAGTTTTACAACATCCAAAATGCAATTCCTATATCTTCCTTCAAGTCAGTTTATAAAAAATACCTAAAGAGAACAGAAAAGGAAAAAAAAAAAAAAAGAAGGTAAGAGCAAAATGCATAGAATGAAAGATAAGTAAAGACCTTGAGTTTGGAGAGAACAAGCAAAGCATGACGCTGTTGCCAATCGGATAGATCTTTCCGTACATTCTCGGGTGTATCTCCATCGTCCTCGTCTGGGAGAGAGAAGTTTCGAAAGGTGTCAATGGAGAAGGATTTGATAAAATCGAGTAATTGATCAGTCACGCCGTAGAGTAGTTCGTCGTCCGGTTGAGCAGTGACAGTTGTGGTAGTGGTCTTTGTAGTTCTAGAGAGGCTTCGTCGGAACCATGAATATACATCCATCTAGGCTAACCCTAATCAATCTACCACTCGCTCGATCACTCATGATTCATACTAATCAACTTCATTTCCCCGCTCAAAGTTCTCTTCTCTGTATCTGAAGAAAGGGGGAATTTTCAACCGAGTCCCAAACCTCAGAATTGGCCACAGGAATAAACCTTATTTCATTTCTAAGTATTGACGGCTAACAAATTATCTCATGACAAGTAAAACTGTCAAAATGGACTGGCCCAACCTTAACTCAATCCATTTCTAACGGGCTAGAGAGTTAAATGCGTTGGGTTGGGCTGACCCTTTTATATTATATTATATTTATGTAAGTTTTTCTTTGATTAAAAGGTCAATAAAATAGCGGTTTAATCCAGCCCTAAGCGGGCTACGGGTTGACCCTTCAACCAAAAATGAACATGTTATCCTCTTAGAGGAGTATCCAAGAGAATTGAATATTGACGTCTATGAACAGGACATCAAATACATACAAATTTTTATTTATGAATCACACACTTTAACGAATACTTACAGAAATACATTTATGAATCTTACACTTCGGTGAATGCTTACCAAATTACATAATAGTCAACGTAAGATTTAGCGAAAAAATGTTGATCATTCAACCATTCCTCCCACAAAAAACAAGCTAGTTAAAAAGACTTGATTTTTTGTATTTTTAACATATCTATTGATAATAAAACATTTACAAATAAAACACTACTAAATTTTAAATATTATATATATATATATATATTTTTAAATATTCATAGCCCATGGACTGGCCTCTGAGGCTAGCGGGTTGGCCTACGAGGCTAGTGGGCCAAGTGAGTCTGGGCTAAAAAGCCTCGTTTCTAAATGGGCCAAAAAAATTAGGCCCAACCCCACTTAATTCAAGGGTTGGATTGGGTCGGCCTCGCGGGTCAAGCCCATTTTGAAGGCTCTAATGATAAGTTATTCGGAGGTACTTATCATATTACTATGATATATAAATAATGGAATACGTTATCTCAAACATGACAACCAAATAAGATACAAATATTTTATTCCATCACTATTTAATTCTATTCCTCACACTAGATGACCCCTAAAATTATAAAAGCATTCATTACATGATGGACATATATAAAAGGGAAAATGGTCAAATATATCCTTAAACTATGCGAAAATGTCTAGATATACCCGTTTGAAATTTGGCTCATCTGTGCCTTCGTCGTCCAACTTTTCGCTCATATATGCCCTTATAAACGTTAGTTGCTTTGCTGGAAATAACCAATTTATTTTCCCTTTCTTTAAATAACAAATGAAATTGTCACATCCCTTTTAATTACCATGTGACATTTATTTATGGAAAAAGGGTCAAAATATCCTTTTAAATTATCCGAAATAGGTCATATTTACCCTTAAACAATATTTTGACTCAAACTTACCCTTCCTGTCAAACTATTGGGTCAAAGTGTCCTTTTAATTAATGGAAGTTGTTAAATGTCATGTGAATGTCACATTGCACCGCAGTAGGGTTCCACTGCCACATAGACTAAATGGAAAAGGATCAAAAATACCCTTAAACTATCCGAAATAGCTCATATTGACCCTTTTCCATTTCAAATAGTTTAAGGGTATTTTTGGCCCTTTTTCATTTATTTATATTTAAAGGATTAACACACCTCTTTTAAATATGATATCCTACCCGTAAATCATATCCGACCCAAAGTGATCGTAGTTTGAATTCTCTGATCAGATATAAAATGAGATAACATTTGACATCTGAAACACAACTATTTTGGGGTCGTTTGCTAGATGTCTTGCCAAACGAGTGAGGTGTGTAGGTTGATGTTTTACCGGCTACCTTGGGTGGGTGGGTGGGTGTTCTGGAGCTCGTGATGGTCGAAGTTATTTCGTGGTTGTTTATCTGAGGTTGTGCAAATCTGTGAGCTCATTGGAGTCTATTGTTTGCTCATGGGTAGAGCTCGAATCTCACCTTTAATGGTGTTTTTCTTTTATGAGAAAGAGATGGGTTCGATTGGAGATGGCGTTTCTCCGACCAAAGGGATTTGAGTTAGATATGATTTGTCGGCTTATGTTAAATATCCACCAAAGAAATTTGAGTCGAATAGGATTTATGGGTCGAATATCCAATTTAAAAGAGGTGTATTTATTTTTAAATATAAATAAATGACATGTGGTAATTCAAAAAGGATGTGACAATTTCATTTGTTATATAAAGAAAAGAAAAATGAGTTGGTTATTTTCACCAAAGCAACTAATGTCTACAAGAGCATATACGGGCGAAAAGTTAGACAGCGAGGGCACAGATGAACCAAACTTCAAACACGGGGTATATCTAGATATTTTCGCATAGTTAGAGCCATATTTGATCATTTTCCTTATATAAAAAGTTAAATTTGATCAAATTAATGTGATTGACATTTTGTAAGTATAACAATACTAATTTAGCTAGTTTTTGACTCAGAGTTTCTAAATATTTTTGACAAATAATATTTGGGTCAAATATTAAAGTGAAACTACCCCATCTGTTTGGCTCAAGTTTTCTCAAGAATATTTGACTATTTCAAAAAATATAATTTATACTCATAAAATTTAAAAATTAATATAAATATCCATAAATTTATATTATTATTTTATAAAAAATATGTTCGGTTAATAATAACTTTAAAATATCATTGATGACAAGTAAGGGAAAATGCACAAGTACCCCCTCAACATATGCCCGAAATCCAAGAGACACACTTATACTATACTAAGGTCCTATTACCCCCTGAACTTATTTTATAACTAATTTTCTACCCCTTTTCGGCCTACGTGGCACTAACTTGAAAAAAAAAGTCAACCAGCATTGGGCCCACAAGATAGTGCCACGTAGGCAAAAAAGGAGAGAAAATTATTAATAAAATAAGTTCGGGGGGGGGGGGGGGTAATAGGACCTTAGTATAGTATAAGTGTGTCTCTAAGATTTCGGGCATAGGTTGAGGGGGTAGTTGTGCATTATCCCGACAAGTAACAATATCAAATAAAAATATAGGCAAGACAATACATTAATCACATATATAAACTTGTCACTGATTCAGTCATAATTATAAATCATTAAACACAACTTGTTCTTTTTTTCTCAATTTTATCACTCAAATTAAAATTCAAACTTTTCAGGAGAAGGTACTAACAAATATTAAATGGATTTAATAAATAGTAGATATTTTTTATAAAATACAAAAGTTTGGGTAATTTTTGAATTTTTTAAAAATCTCAAATATTAGAACTTGGTCTAAATACTAGTTTTTTCTAGCATTTGGGATACTTGACAAATATATTTAGTGTATTCTATAAGTAATTAAAAATTAGGGGAGATTTTAAATTTTCATCAATCAGATTGTTCATAATTTTTCCATATATTTTTTGAGAAAAAAGTTAAATGTTCGCTTTATCTATATTCAAATTTTTATCTATACATTTTTATTTTATGGAGTTTGATACGGAGTCGATCTTTGAACACTAATTTGTTTGCTAATTAAAACATGCATGTGCGGCAGGTGGCAACCAACACCCTTGTCAACTTCAGCCTTCTCAACTCTTAGCCAATTTTATGATTGTTTTGGCTTAACTCAATATATAGGCAGCAATGTTTTGAGACCAACCCTTGGACGTTTTTAGGCAACATAAGATCGTAGGCAACAATATAGAATAAAGCCAACAATTTAGAAAAAGAAAATAAGACAATAAATTTTACGAAAAGCTCAATTCCCAACTAATATTATTTGAAGTAAATACAAGAACACTTAGATTTGTACCAACCCTGGAACTATAAGATCACTCTAGACCTTATACTTAGATTCACCTCTCTATTTAGTATTCCCTAATACTTAGAACAACAAATCCAAAATTCCACAATAAGGCAACCTGCACATTTATAATTTTATGTGCAATCAACTACCGACATGTGGCGTAAAAGGAAGGAAATGCTTGTTGACCTTAGCACAATTCTATCTTATGTAGTTGACAATCCACAACTACTTGATATATTCAAATTAATTCAAACAAGACGTCAAAACAAAGTCTCAGCTTAAATAAAATAAGGTTGTACTTTTTGTAATCGTCAGTCATGTATGTACTTTGTAACTGCTGGGTAGATTTGGCATTGCTTGTTTTCTAGCCAAACTTCACACATGTATACCACTACCTTACTTAGACTTTCCAACCTTACATTACTCCCACTCAATGTTGTCATGCTAATGTCCAAATTTGTATCATTGCCTTAATACCCCTTGCATTGTTGCATTAGCTTTGTCGTTCATTTGCCTTTGTCATGTTTTTGAATATTGATGTACCGTGGTTTCACGGTATTTCTAATACTTTTTCCTTAAGTTTAGTGTGTGTCGAGAGCCTTTTTGTGTTGATTTTGATATAAGTTTATCTTTGTTTGCAGAAAATCTGTCTAAGGAAGAACGCGGGAGTTTTTGAGAAAGAAATTGCAGAAGAGACCACCTACGGAGCCTATGACGGTCCGTCGCGGCTGTGACGGTCCGTAGGTGGCATCGTAGTGAAGGAAGAAGTTGCTGAAGGAAATTTGGGGAAGTCTGACCAAGTGTGGGATTACGGAAGTTCGTGACGGACCGTCACAGATACGACGGTCCGTCCTGCATATTCGTCGTAATTATCAGAGAGTAATCCCAGTACCCAAAATTCCAAAGTTCAAGTGTATTGGAACGAAGACCCTCGACGGGCCGTCATGCTCGCGACGGTCCGTCATACCTGTCCGTCGGGGGGAATGAAGAAAGCAACGTGAGAAGATGTGAAGTATGGGACGACGGAGGCTATGACGGTCCGTCGTGTCCATGACGGTCCGTCACGTGGTCCGTCGACCCAGACGCGTTTGGACAGATTTTTAGTAAATAGAATCCTTATTTGATTAGGTTTTTATTTTTCTTATAAATAGTTGGAAAAACCTCGTTTTTGAGGTTAGACTTTCTGGATAATTTTTAGTTTATAGTTCTTCGATTATATTAGTAAACTCTTGATTTTGGAAATTAAGATATTTTCCGGGAATTGATTGTTGTGGATTTCGGTGATTAATCAAGTTGAATTCTGGGAAATTATTCGTTTTCATAAAAGTAAGTGCATGAACTTTTCCATTAACGATATGAATTGTGTAATTACGAACATGGGTAACTAAACCTCATAGCTAGGGTTGTGGGAACCATGGGTGAATAACAAGGTAGAAATCTAACTTCAATAACAATTTCTAGAGTGGTGTCTTGCATGTATTGATAATTCTTTCGTTTAGAATTCTTTTTAACGGTGGCCAACGTTAGAACTCGCCTTAATGCTACTTGCCGGACCAAGGAGGTAGATAATAGGAAAAGAATTATCAACATAGATTTAGTGTAGACTATCTAATAGACTAGTATTGGTTGGTACGAGTTAATAGCTTAGTCAAATACCGAATACGATGTTTAATATGAGGTAAAGATAAGGGTTAGTATAGCAACACACGTAGCCGGACCAAGGTGCGGAGTGAAATTCTCTAGATGCCGGACCAAGGATTTAGAGATACATAACTTATCACTTTACGTGTAAGATATCAGGATAGAGCTGTTATAGTTAGATTTACCAAGTTAGGAACCTGTGGGGAACACTAAAACCCTAGTTACTTTTATAATTTGATTAAACTCTGAAAGTTAAAATTGTTAGTTGTTCATTCTTATTTAGTTAATTATTTTCATTAATTTAGAAATAAAACCCCCCTTTTTGTCTTTTGGTTTATTGGAAAACAGTTGGCTAAATAATAGTAATAATAAAATAAAGTTAAGTCTGAACTATTTTCCTTGTGGGATCGATCCCAACCTCATTAGTTGGGTTCTTTACTTGATACGACCGCTTTACTTCTTATTTGAGAAGTAAGTTTGAGCGTATCAAATTTTGGCGCTACTGATGGTGCTGTGGATGCTGCGGACATTACTGAGGATGTCCAGACTACGCAGGGAGCAGGTTCCGGGGAACCGGACCCACCAACTTGCTGATCACCGGCGCTTAGCGCCTCAGGTTTGCTTCACTTACCCTTTTACGTAGTTTAACTTTTCTATGCATTGGGGACAATTGCATATTTTTTTTGTAGGGGGTGGGGTAAATGGAAAGTGAACACTTGGGTGAATTCTGAGTAGCCCAAGTTCACGATCCTCTTTTGGGGTTTTCTTGCCTGTGTTCTTTTTCCCCAAAAGACTGATTACTTTTACTGTTGAACCGGCATGTCATATCTTATGTACACAGTATAAATCTGAAGCATGATGGCTAATATAAATATGATATCTCGATAATCATTTGCATGACTAGGCATAGTAAGTGATAATTGTGTGGTTTGAAACATGAAACAAGGATACACTTCTGCATGATCCTGAATCTAAGATTTGAACTAGGTGTCTAATACTCTGGGAATGCAAGGAATGTCATGTGAGTGTGAGGTAAAGTCGAATGACCACCATTAATACTGAGCTAGAACTTGCCTGGTTAGTCCTACTGAAAGTGAGTCAAAACAATCACTTAGGAAAGGATCATAGGCCCTTGTTCGAAATAGTCAATCTTGAGCCTAAAAATAACAGAAAACCAAATGAAGTTAATCCCTTTTTGATCCAAATGAATTGAGCCTAAACTAGATTTTTTTTTTACCCCAAATGATCTTCTCTGGGAGCAATGTGTTGGCCCTGGTCCCTCCTAGGACATGTGCACCTCAGCTTATGCCAAAAGCATAAGTTGAGGGTGGCTAATGCAGAAAGCAACCTTGTTTTGGCCCTGACCCAACCATGGGTATTGTGAACCTTGACTCATGGCAAAATCATGAGTTGAGGGTGGCTGCTATAAGGAAAACCACGGAAAGTGGGGTTGAAAGAATGAAGAGAAAGAAAGAATAAAACAGAAGTGACTAAAAAAAAAAAAGTTAATAATAACCAAAAGCAAAATAAACACAAGAAAAGAGAAAAGTCACTTACACATAAGGATAAGAAAGGGAAAACAGCAAAGTGAAAAGAAAATTGAGTAATAGGGCGAAATAAGAATGATATGTCAAGGAGGGCAACAAGTCACTAAAGTATATCTAAATACACCCTACCTGACCCTGAGCCTATGTTACAATCTAAAAAAGTCCTATTGTGATCCTAAGTGCGTATGAGGAATTTGAAGTAGTGAAAATAAGGGCAAGCCTATGGCAATATGTATAAATGAGTGGTGAATTTGTTCTGAGAGTGAGTGTCGAAACGTGATCCTTATACTCAAACTAAAATCATTGTGTGAAAAATGAGGATGTTATTTGAAGTAAGGACAGGAGTTGTAATACCAGAAATATTAGCATCTCGGTGAGAAATTGAAGAGGATAGGCATCATTGCGTAGTAAATCTGGGTTATGGTTTGATTCTACACAAATCAATGCCTAATAGTGAGACCATGCATGAACATAATGAGAATAATCGAGGTTGATAGCCAAATGATTGCGGAAATTAAAATATGGATACTTTTGTACAAAGAATTTGTAGTGAGTCATAGTGCGTCGCTTGAGGACAAACAACGAATTTAAGTTGAGGGTGTTGATGTACCGTGGTTTCACGGTATTTCTAATACTTTTTCCTTAAGTTTAGTGTGTGTCGAGAGCCTTTTTGTGTTGATTTTGATATAAGTTTATCTTTGTTTGCAGAAAATCTGTCTAAGGAAGAACGCGGGAGTTTTTGAGAAAGAAATTGCAGAAGAGACCACCTACGGAGCCTATGACGGTCCGTCGCGGCTGTGACGGTCCGTAGGTGGCATCGTAGTGAAGGAAGAAGTTGCTGAAGGAAATTTGGGGAAGTCTGACCAAGTGTGGGATTACGGAAGTTCGTGACGGACCGTCACAGATACGACGGTCCGTCCTGCATATTCGTCGTAATTATCAGAGAGTAATCCCAGTACCCAAAATTCCAAAGTTCAAGTGTATTGGAACGAAGACCCTCGACGGGCCGTCATGCTCGCGACGGTCCGTCATACCTGTCCGTCGGGGGGAATGAAGAAAGCAACGTGAGAAGATGTGAAGTATGGGACGACGGAGGCTATGACGGTCCGTCGTGTCCATGACGGTCCGTCACGTGGTCCGTCGACCCAGACGCGTTTGGACAGATTTTTAGTAAATAGAATCCTTATTTGATTAGGTTTTTATTTTTTCTTATAAATAGTTGGAAAAACCTCGTTTTTGAGGTTAGACTTTCTGGATAATTTTTAGTTTATAGTTCTTCGATTATATTAGTAAACTCTTGATTTTGGAAATTAAGATATTTTCCGGGAATTGATTGTTGTGGATTTCGGTGATTAATCAAGTTGAATTCTGGGAAATTATTCGTTTGCATAAAAGTAAGTGCATGAACTCTTCCATTAACGATATGAATTGTGTAATTACGAATATGGGTAACTAAACCTCATAGCTAGGGTTGTGGGAACCATGGGTGAATAACAAGGTAGAAATCTAACTTCAATAACAATTTCTAGAGTGGTGTCTTGCATGTATTGATAATTCTTTCGTTTAGAATTCTTTTTAACGGTGGCCAACGTTAGAACTCGCCTTAATGCTACTTGCCGGACCAAGGAGGTAGATAATAGGAAAAGAATTATCAACATAGATTTAGTGTAGACTATCTAATAGACTAGTATTGGTTGGTACGAGTTAATAGCTTAGTCAAATACCGAATACGATGTTTAATATGAGGTAAAGATAAGGGTTAGTATAGCAACACACGTAGCCGGACCAAGGTGCGGAGTGAAATTCTCTAGATGCCGGACCAAGGATTTAGAGATACATAACTTATCACTTTACGTGTAAGATATCAGGATAGAGCTGTTATAGTTAGATTTACCAAGTTAGGAACCTGTGGGGAACACTAAAACCCTAGTTACTTTTATAATTTGATTAAACTCTGAAAGTTAAAATTGTTAGTTGTTCATTCTTATTTAGTTAATTATTTTCATTAATTTAGAAATAAAACCCCCCTTTTTGTCTTTTGGTTTATTGGAAAACAGTTGGCTAAATAATAGTAATAATAAAATAAAGTTAAGTCTGAACTATTTTCCTTGTGGGATCGATCCCAACCTCATTAGTTGGGTTCTTTACTTGATACGACCGCTTTACTTCTTATTTGAGAAGTAAGTTTGAGCGTATCAAATATCAATGCCACACCCACATGCCATTTTCAAGTCTTCACCTTGTCAAGTCATTACCAAGTTTTCTTTCCCTCAAGTCCTTGATCCTCACTTGCCACTTAAAAATCAGGCTTTGGTGTCAGTGTGCACACCTTAGCTTTGTCAACAGTTAGTCACCAACTTAGCCTTACATATTTGTTTCTTTAGCTTATACAAGTGACAAGGTCAACATGCTTTAAAACCTTGTCCATGCTGCCATCTAGCTAAGTCACTAGATCAGGGAAATAAATTTAGATGCAACAATATTTTTTTGTCAAACAAAACACTTACAGGATTAATATACACCATTGTTCTTCTTCTAGTTATGCATCCTCAGTTTCAGCTAGTAAACAATTGATAACTTTAGTCCATTTTAGATAGTTTCTAACCATGTGTAGTGCTTCACAAGTGAAACAACCATCAAATTAGCCTTTCTTTTCCTTTAGACGGTCTAGCCTCTAATTTCTCCTTCTCCTTTTCCTTGTCCTCAACATTTTGATATTTTTCCTTTTTCTTCCAATCCTTCATTATGTCTTTTCCTTTAGACTTAGAGGAAATACAAGAATTTTCAACATCATTTCGTCCCAAATGAAAATCTGTCAATGTATCTACTATCACAATTACACTAGAAAGGTCTTTTATGTTTTGCCTTTGAAGTTCATTATGTGCCTATTTTTGTAATTCATAAAGAAATTATGCAGCTTATCCTCCTAGACATGTTAATATCCAGTATCAATGAAGAGCATTATCTAAGGGTCTCTCACGAATCTGGTATGTCATAGTGTCTTTAAAAAGTTCCTAGAAATCCAGCCTGTATTACGAGGAAAAAAATCCTTCAACTCTTTTTTAAGAAGTTCCCACGAATCAATCTTATAATGTTCAACACTCACTAGTTCAATACGTTACCATAATTTTGCATCATCCCCTAGATACATAGTAGTGATTGACACATTGTCTTCATTACTTAATAAGTTTTCGAGTTTCTTGACACTTCTTGTGAAATACTTTAGGCTAAGAAATTTTCACCTTAGATGACTTTCAAAGTTTTTCTAGAAGCAAGAAGAGTCAAACGCAAGACGGACAATTCTGCATGAAGAATTTCTTTTTGTTTTAATATTTTGTCAACTTCAGTTTGAAGGGCTTCATTATCATTCATCAGACTGTCAATTTGTAATATCACTGCATCACAAAAAATCCAATTCTCCGTTAGTTGTTCTTCAATGTCAACAAGATATAAACTCGAAATATGAAACAAAAGCAAATTGTGCCGCTATGAAATGTTTTAGACGATATGCAAACAGAGGATTACTGTAAACTAAAAACTCAAAGTGTTCTGCAGTCCCCGAGAAAGGGATATCTATGTACAAGAGTTCAATCTCAGACACGAATCCCAATACTCTCCCCTAAAGGCTCCCTACTAGTCTTTGGAACCCTCCTTTGGTGGCCTACTTCCATCGGAACCCCTTCTCTTTTCCTTCAAATCCTTTTCTCCAACTAATGGGCAATCGTATTAACTCCACGTCATGGGGAAGTCTTATGACATCTTAGAAATGAACTCTTTGTCTGAGAGGTGGTCCAAATGAGTTGAAAGAGCTAGAATATATTAGGAAGATGACAATAAGTAGGGGGGCTTTGAGCTGGAAATGCGTGAGAATGTATGAAGCCTCAAATTTTAAGGGGAAGCCATTTAAGACCTGGAAAGTCAGAGATGTTTCCTCCTCTCTTTTATACTCTTTTAAATCCAACAAGTTTGGAAACTTTCTCTCTGTCATCTCGGTTAATGGTCACTCTATGACAGTTATCATTATCCCTAAAAACAAACCTAATGATGGTTGACTGAGTCTCGCCAACCGCATTGAAAACTTCATCAATAGAAAGCCATTAATGCAAGGAAATGATCCAATTCCCATCTATTGGGACTCTGGTTGACCAGCCTTTAAGGAGAGAAGACACCTATAAAGTATTTTTAGAAAGAAGCAAATGGTCTTTACAAGAACAAAAAAAAGTTGTTGGAGTTGGACTGGTGGTCGCCATTGGATGGTACTTATCTAGTTGAGCACAAGTTTTCTTGGTCATGGATTCGTGTTCTTAGTCAGCCTCTTCATCATTGGACATCCAGCACCATAAAAGAACTAGGAAATAAATGTGGGGGTTGGATTAAAACCGAAGAAGAGACTTCTCTCAAAAAGCAGCCCGCCTCAAAGTTAAAGGCTCCTCTAATGAAATCCCTCGGGAGGTCAAAGTTTCAAATGAGACTACATTTTTTCCTTGTCAATCTGGGTAGAAGCTCCGTCAATGTTTCACCGTACTAGGGGGGTTGGGTTCAACAATCAAAAAGCCTATCTTTTGTATAAGAATTGTATGTTCTGCTCTTCTGAACCTTTAAAGGTGAAAGAGATTAATCATAAATTAAGTTTGAGGAATGACGGAAAATACCCACTGGGTATTGATCTACATACTAAAGAAGCGGGTCCCAGCCAAGTAGAAAATATCACATGCTGGCCATTTTTATTCCCTCAAAATTTAGAGGTTAAGGTATTTAATAAAAATGAGCCTCCTGTCAATTGGTCTCCTCATGGGCCTTACAAAGCCCAACCATCACCTCATAAAGTCTCTATTTCATCTAAGGTTGAACCCTTTACCAAATTCATTAATTCTGATTTATCAAATCTTCTATCACATTTTTCCTCCAACAACTATGTAGTCGATGCTCTCATCATTGAGCTCAAATGAAAAGATATTCCTGAATCTTGCATGCAACTTGAAAATTCTCTACCCACGGACAATGCAACCTTTCTTCTAATGGAAATTCCACTGCCGCTACCAAGAGTAACTCCAATAAGCTCAATTTAGATTTCATATGGAAAATCTCAATTGATACCTCTAGAAAATCTCATCCTCATCCAATCTGATACTAGTGAGTGCGGTGGTGAAGAGGAGACAAGAAATCTCTCCTGGGTGGATCAATACATCATTAGACTAAGCAAAGAATTGAGGGCTTTGTTCGATGGCTTTGAAAAGGAATCTGAGGCTTTTTTTGTCAAACTAGACCAAAGAAGAGAACAACCAAAAGAGCCAACTAACAACAATCAGTTGGTACCAAAATAAATATGGAACTTAATCTCCGAGGTGAAATACAAAGATGTGGAGCAAAGGAGAGAATTAAGGAAAGGTAGGAGACCACCTATAAGTGATCAATTAAGGTCAAAATTTTATCTTAGAATGTTAGGGGGCACAATGGGGCACACAAAAGAAAGCTTGTTAAATAATTAGTACATCAATGGGATGCCAACATTTAGGTTCTCATAGAATCTAAGCTCGAGGGGGGGGGGGTAACAAACCTTACATGCGATCTCTACTCCAATAGATGGTTAAATGAAGTGCGTTTAAAATCCAAGGGAAGCAGCGGTGGAATTTTGATTATATGGGATAAGAGAGAATGGCTGGGAGAACTCATAATCTCTAGAAACCAATCAATTCAATGCAAATTTATTGGCTTAAACCAGAAGGTGACATGGTACCTTAGTGTACTTTATGTTGACTGCAAAAGAGAGGGTCACCAGAAGAAACCTTTGGAATGAGCTAATAACTAGCAAAACTTTTTGTGATGGGCCTTGGGTGGTGTGTGGTGACTATAATGTCACTAGGTATGTGTGTGAAAGGACAAACTGTAACAGGATCAATGGGCCAATGGTTAGATTTTCTGATTACATCAACGACTTAGAATTAATAGACCCACCTTTATTTGGAGGGTCTTACACTTGGAGAAGAGGGGAAATCCAGAATAGTGCATCCAAAATCAACAGATTCCTACACTTTCCAGAATGGGAAGGCCGATTCTCTCAAGTTAAGCAAACATTACTTCCAAGACTGGGTTCTGATCACAACCCAATTTTACTATCTTGTGGTGACTAGGAATTCAAAAAATCCTACTTCGAATTCAAAAATTAGTGGCTAGAAGTTGAGGTATTCAGAGACAAAGTAAAGGAATGGTGGACCTCTTTTCCAAATAAAGATAAACCATCTTACACTTTGGCAAACAAGCTCAAGCTCCTTAAAAAAGAGCTGACACAATGGAGCAAAAGCCACATATTGAACTTGATGAAAAATAAAGAGGAGACCTATTTACAAATCAGCTCTTGGGAAACTCTTCAAGAACAAAGGCCCTATTTGATAATGAGCTATTGCAAAAATTACATTTAGCTATGGAGTTCGAGGAGGTTGCCAAGAGAGAGAAGATAGCTTGTAGACAAAGATCAAGAGTTAAATGGCCGAAACAAGGTGATAAAAATACCAATTTTTCTCATAGAATGGCTAATCCTCACAAGAGATACAACTCCATAGAATCCTTGCAAATAGGGAGTCTCACTATCACTGATCCAGAAGTCATCAAGAATCTTGCTCAAACTTTCTACCAGAACATATACAAAGAGACTGAGCACTGGACACCTGATTTCAATCTCCAAGATGCACCAGTCATCTCCACCGAGGATTAGACATGTATGGAAAGGAATTTTGAAGAAGAGTAAATCTTATAGACTATTAAGTCATGTGCTATTGATAAGCCCCCTACGCCTAATAGTTTTCTAATTAACTTCTACCTAAATTTTTGGGAGTTGATCAAGGGTGATATCATGGGAACTATGCAGTATTTTTACGACCATTAAGTTTTTGAAAGAAGTTTGAATGCCACTTATGTGGCCCTCATTCCGAAGAAGGCAGATGCATCCGAATTAAGAGACTTCAAACCAATCAGTTTGATCTCTAGGGTGTACAAAATATTGGCCAAAGCATTAGTAGAGAGAATTAAAAAGGTGATAGGGAATTTGGTCAACAAACATCAAATAACATTCATCAAGGGAAAACATTTATAGATCCAACATTGATAGCAAACAAATGTGTATACACAAGAACCAGAGGAGACATGGCTGGTCTAGTGTGCAAATTAGACATTGAAAAAGTTTTTTAACATGTCAACTAGAACTATTTCCGAAATCTCCTCAAAAAAATGGGTTTTGGAAATAGATGGTTAAAGTGGATAAGTTTCTGCATTAAAACTGTTAGGTTATCCATTTTGGTAAATGGAGAACCTGTTGGTTTTTTTTCCATCCGAAAGAGGTCTTAGACAAGGAGACCCTCTCTCCCTTTTTATTTTTATATATGGAAGGACACAGCAGTACAGTTAACTGGATAAGGGCTTTTAAGCTTAATAAAGGTGGTATGGATGATTTGAAAGTTAGTCACCTGCTCTATTCAGATGACACTATAACTTTTTGTCAATCTTTAGAAGAGTAGGCTGGCATATCAGAGTGATGTTGACTGTCTTTGAAGTTGTATCTGGTTTGAAGGTAAGATGGAGGAAAATCAATTTATTTCCCATTAAAGAGGTAAACAATATGCAGACTCTGGCTATTTACCTTGGCATGACCATCGGTAACAAACATGATGATTTAAAGATTTGGGATAATATCATAGAGAAGATAAAGAAAATATTATCTCAATGGAAGGCTCAATACATATCACTTGGAGGATGAGTCACTCTGATAAATTCAGTCTTAGACTCTCTTCCCACCTACGTGATGTCATTATTTTCTATCCCTTCCAGTGTATCTAAGAAATTAAACAGGCTTATAAGGAATTTTTTATGGAAAGGAAACAAAAAGAGAAGGGTAAACAATTTAGCGAAGTGGGAAAAAACTCAATTGAGAAAAAACCAGAGAGGAATAGCCATTAGAAACCTAAAACTACATAATCAATGCCTTCTCATGAAGTGGTTATGGAGGTTTAGTGAGGAAGAGGCTTCACTCTAGAAACATGTCATCTCTCACAGGTATGATCAAGTAAGCCAACGAGTACTAATGAGGTCAACAGTACTTATGGTTTTGGTATGTGGAGAGCCATCAGATCAACATGGACAAAACTGCAAGGAAATACCAGAATCAGTGTGGAAAATGGGCTCAGAACTTTTTTTTGGAAAGATCTCTGGATAGGCTAGTCCACTCAGCAGGAATCCTCCCTCATTTAATTTTATTAAGCTACAATCTTGAAGCTACAATGGGGTAATATTGTTCCCCATGGTTGGAACCTAACATTTAGAAGACACCTTAATGACTGGAAGTAAAGAGGGTGGAAAACATGTTGAAAGTACTATAGGTCTTTACTGGCACAACTTCTTATCGAGATTTTTTAAGATGGAAATTTATAGAAGATGGCATCCTCTATGTGTATAGACTTTACAAGAAGGAAAACAGTCGTTTAATACATGGGGAAGTCTCAAAGTTTTGGAAGTCCTTATGGAAGATTAAGGCCCCTACTAAAATCAAATGTTTCACTTCGTTGGTGGTTATTAGGGCTTGTCTCACTCAAGAAGTTCTCCGAAAGAAGGGAAAGATACTTGTACCTAGATGTTTTTTTGTGCAATGAAATTAGGGAAACAAATAACCATTTGTTCTTGAATACAAGTTTACTGCTCAGCTATGACATCTACTTATTATTCTTACTAAAATTGAGTGGACAATGCATGAGCACACAACTGAGCTGTTGAGCTGTTGGATCAGAAGAGGTGGCAACAAAAGCCAGAAGAAGTGGTGGCTAATGATACCTTCCTATAATTGGTGGACAGTGTGGAAATAAAGAAATGGGAGATGCTTTGAAGACAAAGTTAATCCATTTAATCCATTCACGATGTAAAATGGTGTTGTCTAGTCAGAATTTTTTTTTGGTGTAAGGAGAACTGTATAGAGGAAATGGATGAATTTGTCGATTTCTTAGGAGCTCTGTAAATCTAGACACTATTTTCTCTTTTTGTAAAAAGTGTTTGAACGTGACCAGCATCCCTTAATGCCGAGGAATATAACAGTAATTTTGTCAAAACAATATATTATCTCGAATGAAAATTTTCAAATTTCGTTTTTATTCTATAGTTTTGTGTGAGCAGAACCACCAAGTTTGGATCATAAAGTCGTTCATCAGTCATGCTAATAAAAATTTCGATTCCACGCATATGCTCACGTAATTCAACAATGCTCATAATTTTTCAATCCCTTGCAACACTCCGCTCTAATACCAATTAATACGGGGTCGTTCTATGAACACTAATTCTTTCACTAATTTAACCCTACACGATAGTCAACACCCTTGTTAACTTCACCTTTCTACACAGTTAATCAATTTTAAGACAATTTTGGCTTAACTAGAAATAAAGGCAACAACATTTTGAAACTAACACTTTGACGTCTTTAGGTAACATAAAAAAGTAGGCAACAATATATAATTAAGACAAATAATTTAGGAAAAGAGTATAAGACAATCAACTTTACGGAAAACTCAATCCTCAATCCATATTTTTTAAAGTGAATACAAGAACACTTAGATTTGTGTCATCCTTGAAACTATAAGATCACCCTAGACCTTATTTGTCCCTCTATTTATTATTCCCTAATACTGAGGAAAAAAAATTCAAAATTCTATAATAAGACATTATGTACATTTATAATTCTATGTGCAGCCAACTGTCGATGTGTGGCGTAAAGGGAAGGAAACACTAGTTGTCCTTAGCCTATTCCCATCCTATTCAGTTGAAAACCCACAACTACTTGGGATATTCAAATTAATTTAAACAAAGCGCCAAAATCAAGTCTCAGTTGAAATAAGATAAGGCTATCCTTTTTGGAATCGATAGTCATGTGATTGACATGTGATTTGTAACTGTCGGGTAGATTTGTCTTTGACTGTCTTCTAGCCAAGATGCATAAATACATACCACTTCCTTACTTAGACTTTTAGATTTTCATTTCTTTCACTCAATTCTTCCATTTCAATGTCCAAATTCGTGTAATTCCATTATCCCACATTAGCATAAATACTCTTTGGATTGTTGCCTTAACTTTTCCGGTCATTTGTCCTTGTCATGTATTTGAATATCAACTCCACACCCACGTGTCATTTTTTAGACTTCACCTTTTAAAGTTCTCACTAAGATACCTTTCCCTCTGGTCCTTGGTCCTCACTTGCCACTTCAAAATCAAGCCTTTGTGTCATTATGCACACCTTAGCTTTGTTGATGGGTTATCGTCAGCTTAGCCTTGCATGTTGGTTTACTTAGGTTATGCAAGTGACATGTTCAACATGCTTGAAAACCTTTTCCATACTGGAATCTATCTAAGTCACTAGATCAATGGTCTAACAGAGTTCTCGCACCCCTTGAGTGGTTTATAAAGGAATTTATTATCTCTTCAAATACTTACCTATAAAAGTGAGTATATTTCATTCTCTTTTTAAAATTATTTTATTTAATGTTTTTTTTTCTTTTTTTATTTTCTTTCTTCTCTCTCACATGCCCTTCCTGTTAATGTTCCAAATAGGCCTTCACATGTGAGCTCCAATCAACAAACATTACTGAAACAACCAAACTACCTCCACCATCGGAGCAAAAACTTCACCGAACCAAAACCCTTTTAGTTTTCTCTTTTCCTTTGTCAGTTATTATTGAAGAGCAATACAATGTTGATCCAGTGTAATGACCCTAAAAGGAAATACGAAGAACTAGAGCCTCATGTGTATGTTAGATGTTGTTAACTAAATTAAAAGATGAGAAATGAATTTTGGAGTTTAGTTTAAGGAGTTTTGAGGTCGAACATCAAGGAACGACCATGACATTCGAAAACTAGTCATTTGAACTAGTGTGTTGTAGAGTCTTGTAGTTGAGTTTGGTATGGGTTGGTCTTGATGTTGAAAGGTGTTGTATGTTGTCCTAAGTCATAGTTGAGGTGCTTAGGGGTTAGACGCCAAGGTACGAATCCCCAAAGAACACCCAAAGGGTCCTAGAGGAGGACCCTAAGTCTATACCCCAAGGAATCCATAAGACTGCCCAAAATGAGGTGACCTACGAAAGGGGTCCACGCTCCGTAGGTCCACCCACGCCCCGTGGATAGCCTTCGTAGGTTAGGACCCCAAGTGAGCAGGCTCTGACTGAAACGACGAGCCAACAACATGCCCCATCAACCTATCCACGGTCCACGGATGGGGGTCGTCGATTGGCAGCTGCAACCTGGTGCAATCTCAGCCAAGTGAGGGGTGAATTGGGAAATTCATCTCATTTTCCAATTAATACATGGATGGTTATTTTAAGTGTTTTTAGGTATTTTAAGTATATTAAAACATTAAAAACCCCATTTATTCTTGAACTCTCAATTAAAACCCTTCTATCTCAAAAGGTTCTCTCTAGAAAAACTCCATTGAAGCTCAAGGTTAAGATCAAAATAGGGCTGGGTTTTCCAGGAGATTCTTCTTCAATTTCGTGAGTTTTTTCTGTTAGAATGTATGGTGATCCTCTATCCTTGATTCATATTCGATTCAAGGAGTCAATTCATAATAGATTTCAAAAGCTTTTTAATGATCTAAATTCCTACTTTCTAATATAAGTATGGGTTCATTGTTAAAACGTTTTCAACGCAATTATATTGATGAACTAAGGTTGGATTGGTGATTTTAAGTTGAGTTTACATTGAATTCCTTCAAGAAACCATGTCTTCCTTTAAACTCCTAAATTGATTGGAAGTTGGTTGATTATGGATGTATAATGAGTAGTATGTGCTTATATGAAGTTAGTTTATAGATTCATGTCATTAATTATGTCTTATTGTGGTGAATTATTGATGTATTGATGATAT
Source organism: Solanum sitiens (assembly GCA_016801875.1). NCBI lineage: Eukaryota > Viridiplantae > Streptophyta > Magnoliopsida > Solanales > Solanaceae > Solanum > Solanum sitiens. The sequence goes on from JABWTJ010000034.1 coordinate 3,179,965, forward strand.
GGGAATCATGACCTTGAAAGGGAAGTTATCAATGAGTTCACGTTGAATTGCTTATGTTAGTGATGGAAATATGTCAATTGTCTTATCTCTTGTAGTATCTTGGATATATGGGTTGATATTGATTCTTATTTATGTAGATTATTATATATATATATTGATGTGTGATCCACTTATGGTAGAGGTGTTTGTTTGCTAGCTATATGAATGTGAATTCAATGAAGTTAAGGTGATTATATCTCAAAGTACATGTACATGTGATTCCAATGATAGAATAATGATCGTATATAGAATGTGAATGTGTATCTTGGTTTGGTAGGCTAGTGAATTATATTCTACACTAATAAATGTATCTTGACTTAATGTCTAAATGATCTTGAATTGGTAGACCTATTGTTGGTAGCCTCTCTATAAATGAAAGAATGTTGAATTAGTCTAGGCTAAACCTTGTGATTGGTAGGCCTAATGGTGGTAGCCTACCATGAGAAGTCTCGGTTCTATATGTGAATATAAAACCTTGAAGAGGTAGACCTAATGGTGGTGCCCTTCTTCTTGTGTAAAATGATGAAGCTAAGAGCGGTAGACCTAATGGTGGTGGCTCTTCCTAAGAAGATCAATGAGCTATCCTTTATACCTTAAAGTGATAGGCCTAATGGTGGTGGACTCCTTCATGTGTATATGTCTTGGGTCGGTACGCCTAATGTTGGTGGCCCTCTTAGTCACACCAATATATTGTTATTAAAATCAATCTATGGGAATGTAGGCTAAGCACCGAGCGAATATGGTTAGATGGAGGTTTTAACAATGTTAGGCCGAATCTTAATGACCGTCTTTTATGTCGCCCAACTATGTACCCAGATAGGTCCTAGCTATGGATTCACCAAAGATGAACCGATCTACCTTAGGTAAGGGGACCATCTCTTCATGATGTGGGAGATAGAACATCAAATTCATGACTTATGTCACGGACCTAGAGAATCTGCTAAGAACCGTGCGGCACTTGACAACTTGCTCACGAATCTTTCACGAGTCTTGCAAGCTCAAGTAAGCCTTTTGCCCTAAGATCGCTAAGAGAAATGCTTAAGAAGACTTAGAGAGAGATTTTGGAGGAAGAAGTCTTTTTACTACTTCTTTGTTGGAAGGATTGGTTTGATTCTTTCTTGGATGATTTACAAATGAAATGGCCCTCTATTTATACAACTCCCTAAGGGCCTGTGTGTAAATAAAAATAACTCTACAAGTCCCTAATTATTTACACATTAGTCCATGTTCTAGAGAATTCCACACTCTCTAGAACATGCTCCCCAACGGCTACCTTCTAGATCCCTCTAGAATGGTCCGTTCCGTCCGCTCCTCCAACGGTCTCAAGCCTTCTAGAATTCTCCGCCCAATTCTAGAACGGCTGCCGCACCTTCTAGAGAATTCTATGGAATTCTCTAGCCTTCTCTGGGGCTCTAGAGCATTCTGACAAACCTCTAGACCCTTCTGGCCCTCATCCGGACGCAAATCAGCTGGCATTGTGGCGGGACGTCTCACTCTCCCCCACCTATTGATGCGGCGACCGCGACGCATCCTTGCTCCTTCGGCATCCGAGTCTTGTCGTGCGATCTTCAATCCACGTACTCGGTCGATACCCTCGAGCAGCTCCCTCAGCTGTTGCCCGATCTTACTTGGCCCGGTCTCACGAACTTCCTCCTTGCTCGGAGGCAAGCGCCTCGGTGGCTTCTCCTGCATCACGACAGCGTTCCCTCGCGGAACCTTCTTTGCGCACAGCGACGTGGACTTCCCAACACCATTACCTTCTCTCTAACTTGCAATGGCTGCTGCTGATTGCCTCCCTATCTCCTTGCTGACCCTCTCGAGCTTCATGGCCGTCAGTCTGACCTGTCCCTCCGTCTGCGATGCCTTTACCATGGGAACCATACATGTTCCTCCTTGCTCCAAGACCACGAGTCTCTGGAGGAAAGGATTGATCACGGCATGGCATTGCCGAAAGAACTCCTGCCCAAGAATGATGTCAAAGAGATCCACGGGAGCGACAACGAAGTCTGTCTTCCCCTGCCACTTGCCTAACGTGATGCTTACTCCCTGCGCCTCTCCAAACACGGGAGTCGGTGGTGCATTGACCGTCCTGAGTTGGGCGTTGCTTGGTCTACAACGCAACCCCAACCTCGTTGCTGCCGTGTTGGTCATTATATTGACCTCTGCACCTGTGTCGACCATCGCACGAGCATGTCCTCCATTGATCGTGATGTCGACGTACTGCGCCCTGCATGCCTTTGGCTCCGTATGCCTCGGCTTCTCTTGCCTTGGCCTTGCACGCTTCGGCGGCTCCTCTGGTTGCACGGTGATAGCTCCGCATAGGCCTATCAGTCCCAACTGCTTGGTCTCCTCGACCTCGCCTTGCTCGTGTGCTTCCTTAGCCTTCCGCTCTCATAGGAAAGCACCAAGGTTCTTCAGTTCAGGGCACTCTGCATAGCGATGCGGCCCACTGCATAAGTAGCAACCGTCTCCCCTGGCAACCCTCGGCTTCCTCTCCATGTTGCCATGGCCTCCAGACTTCCTGCCACTGGACCTATAGGTGTCATGCTTCTGAGGCCGTTGCTCCTCGCGTTGCCCCCTGGGTTGTGGCCTTTGCTTCTCGCCTTCGCCACGATCTCCCCCACCATTGCCATGACTACCTCTGTCGTCCCATCTGGCACTGTAAGGCTTCTCCTGCCTGAAGTCTGTCAACGCTTCGGCCTGCGTAATGGCATCATCAATAGTCCCGACCTGTCTGCGTTCCAACTCCGTCCTGGCCAAAGTCTGCAGCCCATCCATGAAGTGGAACAACATATCCTCATCCGTGAGGCTGGGAATCTGAAGCGTAAGGGTAGTAAACTCCTGCACATATGCACGTATGCTACCCGTTTGCTTCAACTCCCTAAACTTGCACTTTGCCTCGTAGATGACGTTGTTGGGGAAGAACGCCCTCCTGAACTCTTCGCGAAATTGCTCCCACGTATTGATGGTGCATGTCCCCCTCTTGATGTCGGACTCTTTACGCCTCCACCATAGCATGGCCATCTCCGTAAGATACAACATAGCGGTGTTTATCTTACCTTCGTCGCTCTTCACCCGACTACACTTGAAGTAATTTTCCAAGTGCCACAGGAAATTCTCCACCTCCTGTGCGTCACGGACGCCTCTAAACATAGGTGGCTTGGGAGCCTCGACGCTGGCCTCCCTTTCCCGGTCGAACGACGATGATCCACCAACCCTCGCAGCTTCCTTGAGTCCTGCTATCTCGGCCTTCATGGTCTCAATCGCGCTCAACGCCTCCATGAGCCGACACTCCAAAGAAGTGATAACCTCCTTCATCTCGAACTCAGCACGCTGACGCCCCTCCAACTCCTTATGGATGGCTTCGGTTTCCCCAAGGGTGAATTCTTCAAGGGTCTTGAACTTGCCGTATGCCACGTTCATGCGCCGGCCTAAGATCTCCACGGCCTACCTCGCCGTTTCCACCCTTGCGACCCATTCTTTTCCGGCAGTGATGTCTATGGGCTCCTCACCCATCTCATCATCACTGGCTCCGGCGGTCGAAGGTGGATGAGATGTCAGCACCTCGCTTGGTTCTGGCAGCACCTCGCTTGGTTCTGGCAGCATCTCTTCATTTCCCTTCTGCTGTCTCTTCCCCTTTCGGTTCTTCTTACTACCTTCCTGACGGACGTTGGCAGTGCTAGCGACGTTCATGTCTCCTTCGGAAGCCATTTTCTTAGCCTGCTCTGATACCACATTGTCACGGACCTAGAGAATCTGCTAAGAACCGTGCGGCACTTGACAACTTGCTCACGAATCTTTCACGAGTCTTGCAAGCTCAAGTAAGTCTTTTGCCCTAAGATCGCTAAGAGAAATGCTTAAGAAGACTTAGAGAGAGATTTTGGAGGAAGAAGTCTTTACTACTTCTTTGTTGGAAGGATTGGTTTGATTCTTTCTTGGATGATTTACAAATGAAATGGCCCTCTATTTATACAACTCCCTAAGGGCCTGTGTGTAAATAAAAATAACTCTACAAGTCCCTAATTATTTACACATTAGTCCATGTTCTAGAGAATTCCACACTCTCTAGAACATGCTCCCCAACGGCTACCTTCTAGATCCCTCTAGAACGGTCCATTCCGTTCGCTCCTCCAACGGTCTCAAGCCTTCTAGAATTCTCCGCCCAATTCTAGAACGGCTGCCGCGCCTTCTAGAGAATTCTACGAAATTCTCTAGCCTTCTCTGGGGATCTAGAGCATTCTGACAAACCTCTAGACCCTTCTGGCCCTCATACGCAAATCAGCTGGCATTGTGGCGGGACATCTCACTTAGCTCTCATGGTCTATGTCAGTTAAACGCTTATTTCCCATCACGTGTGGTATGCACTCTAGTTACTTGATAGGTACTACAACGTGTAAGTAGTAGTATGGGATAATATCTACATATGAAACGAGTGGGCTTTGAAGGTTCTTGGGTGAGTTCCCTAAGTCTTCATGACTAATGTGTGAAAGTCCTTTAAATGAAGCTAAAAAAAATGTTGACTTATTGACTCTATAATATGATGTATGTCTTTCTTATATAGATGAAATGAGTTACTCAGCATGTCATGTTGAAATGTAAAGGTTCTTGTCTATTGTAGCCTTGAGGGACAATTAGGTGTGGCATGAAGATGTAGTAGGGGCTGCCACTTTATATCTTACGTAACAGTGTCTTAGGGTAACTTTAGATAAAGATCCTAGAATAATGAATGATCTACTTAATCTATGTGCTTATGTATTTCATATTGATACTAGTTGAAGCTTGATTACTTAAGATGAAGGTTAAAAGGTAAAGGCAATGACTTAAATGAGATATTGTGACTTATATGTTGGTTGTGACTTATATTATGCCTTTATTTTTCAATGTTTATAAAGTTTTACTAAAATGGCATAAAAACATGACTCTCAACAAAATGTCCCTTTTATCATGTTTTTGCATGGTCATCATACTTAGTGATTAATTGTACTAACACCATCTTCTTCATATTTTTACTACAAAGTGTAGGTTGAGGTTGCTAGGTGGACTCTCTAGTTGAAGGCTTGGATTTCTATTCTCCAAGACTTGGTACGTCCTTATGGATTCAAGGATGATTACTTCTTTATTTTCCTTTTTGATGTAATATTCTCTTAGTAGTTTCTTTTCAATTGTAAAGGGTGTGCCTCTATGATGTTGACGTTGTGTCTAAGAGGACTATGTTAAGACTTAGTATTCCGTCGTTTTATAAATGAGTATTCGATTATTGGCTTTATTGAGAAAAGTTTTAATTATGCACTATTTTTATTGCCTATGTGATAAATGAATGCTAAGAGACTTGTACAAGATCCCTTCGGGGTCAAGTACGCCTTTCCACGACTTGGAGGTGCTCTCGGGTCATGATAGACTTGGTATCAGAGCTTAAAGTTTTGGGAATGGTTTTTCGGTTGATGTTTCCTATGCCACATTTAGTAGAGTCTTGTTCACTGGTGTGAGTCGCGACACATCTATGAGTGAGAGGCTATAGAACGATAGAAAACTACATTTCTTTCATATTCTTTTAGTCGTGCCTTAGAGTTGAGTTCTATAAGTGTCCATTTCCTAATCCTTCTCTTGTATTTATAATATATGAATACGAAAGGAAGACCTGCAAGGAGAGTGAAAGAGGAGATTACTCGTGATGAAGTTCCTATCTTAGGTCCCCAATATGGAAAAACTCCTCAAGGTGAGCAAGTTTCGGTGGTTCTATTGGACATGAACAATCAAGAGATTAGGGCGGCTTATCTAACTTTGACCCAAGCTATGACGGCCCAAGTGAATAGAGACGTGGGTCCTATGATGAATGTTATTAAGAGTACCATGGCCTCAAGATTGAGAGACTTTGTGAGGAATAATCCTCTGGTTTCTCTTGGCTCTAGAGTAGGAGAAGATCCCCAAGAATTCTTGGATGGAACTTATAACATAGTGGATGATATGGAGTTACCTCTAGAGAAAAGACGGAGTTGGCTTCTATCAGTTGAAAGAGGTTGCTCAAATTTGTTTTACTCAATGAAAGGCTAATAGGCCTATAGGAGCGGGTCCTACATAATGGGAAGAGTTTAAGAAGGCGTTTCTTGGTAAGTACTTTCCCTGTGAGAAGAAAGAGGTGAATATTGAGGAGTTTATAAACCTCATGTAAGAAAGAATTAATGTTGAGAGTATTCCTTGAAGGTTTCCCTATTGTCTAAGTATGCTCCAACCTTGGTGTCTAACCCTAAAGATGAGATGAGTACGTTTGTTACTGGTGTATCTGACCTAGTTAGTAAAGAGTGTCGTACGGAGATGCTCCATGATGATATGAATCTATCTATACTTGTTGTGTATGCTCAACCTATTGAAGAGTCCAAACTTAAGAGGATGAATAGGGATTTAAAGAGGGGTAGAACCGATGATCAAGGTCAACCTAGGTCCAAGAAGAGATCTCTAAACCAATATTCTTTCAAGTGCTCCTAAGGTTAACTAAGAGAGAGGTGGTGGATCTCAAGTTTCTAAACCTATTTGCCAGAATTGTGGAAATAAACATTTCGGGAAGTGTCTAGCCAGTACTAGTGGGTGTTATGGTTGTGGAAAGAATGATCACCACGTGAAAGATTGTCCTACTCTTACGGAAATAGGAAGGGAGGCCAAGCAAGCTTCTCTTAATGGCCTAAATCTTGATTCTCAAAAGAAGACTCGTTTCTATGCACTTCAAGCTAAAGAGGGCACGAGAGCTAATCCGAATGAAGGTACCAATAAGTAATAGTTCCTCCTTGTGTTAATGTGCATTGAGATTTCTTATGATGTGTTTATTTTTATGGGTTTTCCCTTAAGTGGGGGATGTCATGACGGATAGTAAGATTGTGAGAGTTCCTTACCCTTATCTCTTTTCCTTCTACTCTTACTCAAGCTTGAGACCTAGAGTTTCCTTGTAGCTCGTCATATGTTGTGGAGTCATGATCATTAATGATTTTTTCCATGGATTCTTAATGTTATGCATGTTTAATTGAATTCTTGTTTAATGAGAAAAATTAGTTTTCATGAATGTGTTCCTCATGTTGATGTGCATCTACCATGATTTCCCTAATTTCTTCATAAGGTTAAATGTTGAACATGCTTAAATTTATTATTGAAAAAGTTGCATAAATTGCCTGATATTGTTGTAATTAGCGTAATGTGATTTGGAGAAGAAGTTCCTCCAATGAAATGAAGAATGTGAAGTTTTGATGCATAATGAGTTTGTAGATGTAGTTCCTACTTGCTTGTTGTGTTGAGCTTTTTAATGTAGAATTGATGTTTCATCCTGATTGTGTGATCTTATATTAATGATGCATGCTTGATCGTGGGCTGCTAGTATTGAGTCGTTACTCTTTATAATGTGTTTTAAGTGTCGTTCAAGGACGAATGTTCCCAAGTGGGGGATAATGTAATGACCCTAAAATGGAATAGGAAGAACTAGAGCCTCATGTGTGTGTTTGATGTTGGTAACTTGATTAAAAGATGAAAAATTACTTTTGGAGTTTAGTTTAAGGAGTTTTGAGGTCGAACGTCAAGAAACGACCATGACGTTCGAAAACTAGTCATTTGAACTAGTATTTTGTAGAGTCTTGTAGTTGAATTTGGTGTGGGTTGGTCTTGATGTTGAAAGGTGTTGTATGTTGTCCCTATTTATGTTTGAGATATTTAGATTTTAGATGTCAAGGTACAACTCCCCAAGGACCACCCTAAGGGTCCTTGAGAAGGACCCTAAGTCCAGACCCCAAGAAAACCATGAATCTCCCCAAAATGGGGTGACTTACAGAAGGGGTCCACGTCCTGTAGGTCCATCCACGCCCTGTGGATGGTCTCTGTAGGTTAGGTCCCCAAGTGATTAGTCTCTGACCAACACGACGAGCCAACTACACACCCTGTCAACCCATCCACTGTCCGTGGATGGGTGTCGTCGATTGGCACATGCAACCTGGTGCAATCTCGGCCAAGTGAGGGGTGAATTTCCTATTCACCTCAAGTTAAAATTAATACATGGACGGTTATTTTAAGTTTTTTTTTTAGGTATTTTAAGTTTATTAAAATATTAAAAATCCCATTTAGATTTGAACTCTCAAATAAAAACCTTCTTTGTCAAAAGGTTCTCTAGAAAAACTCCATTGGAGCTCAAGGTCAAGATCAAGTTAGGGCTGAGTTTTCAAGGAGATTTTTTTTCAATTTCGTGGGTTTGTTCTATTATAAGATATGGTGATCCTTCATCCTTGATTAATCTTCCATTTACGGGGTTAATTTAAAATAGATTTCCAAGCTTTTCAATGATCTAAAATCCTACTTTCTAATCTAAGCATGGGTAATTGTTAAAAAGTTTTCAAAGCAATTATATTGATGAACTAAGGTTGGATTGATGATTTTAAGTTGATTTTACGTTGAAATCCTTGAAGAACCCATGTTTTCCTATAAAATCCTAAATTGATTGAAAGTTGGTTGATTATGGATGGATAATGAGTAGTATGTGTTTATATGAAGTTAGTTTTTGGATTCATGTCATTAATTATGTCTTATTGTGGTGAATTGTTTATGTATTGATGATATGAGGATCATGACCTAGAAAGGGAAGTTATGAATAAGTTCATGTTGAATTGCTTATGTTGGTGATGGAATTGGTTATGGAAATATGTCAATTGTCTTATCTATTGTAGTATCTTTATCTTTGGGTTGACATTGATTCTTATTGATATAGAATTGTGATATACATTGAGGTGTGATCCACTTATTGTGGACGTGTTTGTTTGCTAGCTATATTAATGTGAATTCAATGAAATTAAGGTAATTATGTCTTGAAGTATATGTACATGTGATTTCAATGATAGAATAATGATCGTATATAGAATGTGAATGTTAATCTTGGATTAGAAGGCTAGTGCATCCTCTTCTAGACTAATAAATGTATCTTGACCTAATGTCTAAATGATCTTGAATTGGTAGACCTATTGTGGTAGCCTCTCTATAAATGAAAGAATGTTGAAGTAGTCTAGGCTAAACCTTGTGATTGGTAGACCTAATGGTGGTATCCTACAATGAGGAGTCTAGGTTCTAAATGTGAATGTAAAACCTTGGAGCGGTATACCTAATGGTGATGGACTCCTTCTTGTGTGAAATGATGAATCTAGTAGATGTAACCTAATGGTGGTGGCTTTTCCTAGAAAGATCAATGAGCTATACTTTATAACTTGAAGCGGTAGACCTAATGGTGGTGGCCTCTTTCATGTGTATGTGTCTTAGTTCGGTAGGCCTAATGTTGGTGGCCCTCTCAAGCACTCTAATATATTGTTATTAAAACCACTCTATGGAAATGTAGGCTAAGCACCGAGCGGATATGGTTAGATGGAGGTTTTCCCAACGTTAGGTTGAATCTCAATAAACTTCTTTCATATCCCACAACTATGTGCTCACATAGGTCCTAGATACTGATTCACCAAAGCTATATGAATCGGTCTCCCTTAGGCAAGGAACCACCTCTTTACGATGTGGGGATAGAACATCGAATTCCATGACTTATCTCTCTTGGTTTATGTCGGTAAAAAGCTTATTTCCATCACGTGAGATGTGCACTCTAGTTACTTGATAAGTTCTACAACGTATAGGTAGTGGTATGAGATGCTATCTACACATGACACGAGTAGACTTTGAAGGTGCTTGAGTGAGTTCCCTAAGTCTTCATGACTAATGTGTGAAATTCCTCTTAATGAAGCTAATAAAGAATATTGACTTATTGACTATATAATATTATGCATGTCTTTCTTATATTGATGAGATGAGTTTCTTAGCATGTCATGTTGAAATGTAAAGATTCTTGTCTATTGTAGACTTGAGGGACACTTAGGTGTGGCACGAAGAGGTAGTATGGGCTGCCACTTTATGTCTTACTAAAGGATGTCTCAGGGTAACTTTAGATAGATGTATTAGAATAATGAATGATCTACTTAATGTATGTGCTTATGTATTTCATGTTGGTAATAGTTGAAGCATGATTACTTGAGAAGAAGGTTAAAAGGTAAAGCAATGACATAACTGAAATTTTGTGACTTGTATGTTGGTTGTGACTTATATTATTTCTTTATTGTTCAATGTTCATAAAATTTTACTAAAATGGCATAAAAGCATGACTTTCAACAAAATATCTCTTTTAGCATGTTTTTGTATGGTCATCATACTTAGTGCTTAATTATACTAACACCATCTTCTTCATGTTTTTACTACAAAGTGTAGGTTGAGGTTGCAAGGTGGAATCTCTAGTTGAAGGCTTGGATTTCTATTCTCCAAGACTTGGTATGTCCTTATGGATTCGAGGACGAAGAGTTCTTATATTTCCTTTTTGATGTAATAGACTCTTAGTAGTTTCTTTTCAATTGTAAAGGGTTGTGTCCCTCTGATGTTGACGTTGTGTCTAAGATGACTATGTTAAGACTTAGTATTTCGTCATTTTATAAATGAGTATTCGATTGTTGGCTTTATTGGGCAAAGATTTACTTTCGCACTATTTATATTGCCTATGTGATGAATGAATGCTAAGAGACTTGTACAAGACCCCTTCGGGATCAAGTACGCCTTGTCACGACTTGGGGATGCTCTCAGATCATGACATCCAGCGAATCAAGAAACACTCCCACCTTCTATTGCTATTAGTAATGATTAATCAGTGAAATCTCAGTTAGGTTTTTCTTTTTGGATAGTGAGATTAGAATTGAATTCATCATTATTTTAGTGATGATTTAAATATTTGTCTTCAATTCGAAGCTTTGGTCCTAGAAAGACATGGGAGAGAACTCTTTAATTAGGTGAAAAAAGTAATAAATAAGGGAAAGATGATGAAGACAAATGTGGAGCCAAGGGTGGAGGAGGGTTGGGGGATCTTTACCAATGTATCCATCAATATTTTCTCCAAATTAAGCTTTTACAAAGAAATTGGGTTAAAGGAAGAAGATGAAGGAGAAAAAAAATAAAAATAAAAAAATTAATTGGTAAAAACATGTGTAAAGCGTGTGTGTTTTACCACAAGACCATGATTGATTATTGTGTTTTAAAGGATTATGTATTTCATTTTTTAGAAGTTTAGGGGTAGAATAGGACTCCGGTGAAAAAAAATGTGTAGCTAAGAATTCAGTGATAGATTGAGGGACATTTAACTACTTTCTCCATATTTTTTCATTCTGTTTATACTTGATTTAACCTACACATTCATTGGAAAGAAAAGTTGAGTGCTATACAATATTTCTTATAGAATTCTTTTTCAAAGTCAAATAATTAGATTGTTAGAATTTCATTATCTTGTAACGATAACATTTATTATGATAATAATGTTCTATCATAGTTAATCTTTACAGTTCAATATATAATTACACTTATATTAGAATACTTAATAATTTTCACCGTAATTTATAAAAGAATAAGATAAGTAAGCACAATTTAAAAATTTAAAATAGGATGATTGTTGATACTCTTTTGTCACGAAATTTAACAAATTATCAGAATTCAATATCAATTATAATAAGAGTACTTGGCTGACTTTTTTTTCAAAAGATATTGAGTGATTTTTGAAATCACAACCTAATAACACTTGAAATGTATGTCAAGAAGATTCTTAAAACTTGTCATGAAATCCCTCACACATAAGCTAATGTTAATTCTGACATGACTGTTGTTTGTTTACAATGAAATTCAAATGTCAATTGAAATATTACAATATATATCATTTTTATTGTGTATGACATTTCTTTTTATGGAGAAATGTTAATGAAAATATAAAGCCTAATTTGAATCAGATTTTTTTTTTAAAAAAAATGATAGTTATCTACAACCATTATTAACATTGTTATAGTCATCATTATTATATCTAATTTCATATGTTTATTAGTGATATTTGTTCTTATGGATCAAATATTAATAAAAATATAAAATGAGAATTTGAATCAAACTTATAAAATTAAAAGTGATAATTGTATACTATTTGTATTAATAATAATGGTGCTATTTTTGTGGCTAGTTTCGTATATCTATTAAAGATGTTTGTATATTTTTTAGAGGTAACTAATGCAATCTTCTTAGTCATGATGAATAAATCACGCTAGAACATTTTTAATAATAAAATATTGATTCATTCTCAAATTTTTATGTTGATAATTATTGATAGATTATCATTTCAATATTAATTAAGTAATGCCTATTTGGTTGATACAATATTTAGTATTTTTACAAAAAACAAATACTATTACACAAATGAACCTATTGTACCAACAAATATCGATGATGTTGATCATTCAAATCATATAAAAAAACTCATCGCGTGATAGTAACAACTTATCTAATCAAAAGTTACTAAAAATGAAATCTTTTTTCTCAACATTTAAAAGTGGGAATGAATGTACGATATATACCTTCTTTGTTACAAAGATTGTTACAACAACAAGAATCAATATCATAAAATTTATTTAACCAATAAAAACATATTTCATAAAGTTTGTTTTGTCAGTTAGGATCAATGTCATTAGTGTTATGAAATATTGTATGCCCATGTGGCTTATGGGCCTACCCACTGTAGTTTTGAGGCTTATAAATATGTTTACTTGTATTAAATGAGACACAAAAATAAGAGGAACAGGAAGACTATTACTCTTCCCCTCTTTCTTTATTGTGTTACTCTCTCTATTCTGGAGTTAGTAATAGTCACTCAACTATGAACTCTTCTCTCAGAAAGTCACTCAACTTTCAATTTTAACTCAAAAATCACTTAACTATGCACTTCTCTCTCAGAAAGTCACTAAAATTTTAACTCAAAAGTCACTCAACTATCTCCTCTTCCTTCAAAAAGTCACTCAATCTATTTAATTATTTTTAATTAAAATTTACTGAAATTAATTTATATAACAAATCAAAATTTTAAAAGATAAAAAATACCATTTAAACTATTTGGTGATCCTGTCACGCCCCGAGCCTACACCCTGGGTAGGACTGGCACTCGAAGACCATTGCTGGCCCTCAAGCGAACCCTTGGCCTGGCTTACCTAACTCAGCGGAAGACTAAAATCAACTTAAACAAGAAATAAGACATGTTTAAAAGAAAGTAATTCATATAATATTTGGGCATGATGACAGTCAAGTCTCAACAAGCAACAATAAACTCTAAACTGAAATATTAGTGTCTACGAAGCCTCTAAACTGACTGAAGAGGGATGTTGGGACAGACCCCACAACATCATAAAACTAAACTACCAAAAGCAAAAGAAATGGATGTCCTCCGAAATGCAAGGAGGTTTACCACTGACTGGAGCTCGATCTGGATCAAAGAAACACCGCGTGCTGATCTTGGTTACCTGCGTCTGCATCATAAAAAGATGTAGGCCAACTGGCATCAGTACATTGAATGTACGAGTATGCGAGATGGAAAACTAAATAAAACTTAGGCTTGAAAGGGAGTAAGAATGAATACTTACCTTGGCTCTGCTCAACTCATGATCTACTAACTCTTATTCAATATATGGAGTTAAAATAAATGCAATATAAAGAAATGCTAACTGAAAACATGCTTAAACCTATATATATATATATATATATATATATATATATATATACACAATAATGTCTGAGATGTATATAAAATACAATATTGTTGTGTATAAAAATACAATATTTGATGTATAAAAAAATACATTTTATCTGTGGGAGATTCTCTAATCGAAAATCATCCCTTAAGAGTTACAGTGATGATACAACGGTCTACCGCACGCTGCCGGTGCCTCCTATACCCCGCCAAAGGTATAGGACCTGAACTGCCTAATGGATTCACTAGTAAACTGTGAAAAAGAATCATCTAAAAAGTATGACCCTTTTCTACCCATGGTGGCTAACATGGTTTATGGGGCTGTGAGTTATCTGAACTCTCCCCCATATCGGTGCTCAATACTACTCCCAAAAATATATTGGCTCTTATGTTTAAAAATATACTGATTCAGTGGTTTGAGATTAGTGATCAAAACTTAACTTTTAAAAAGCTCTCTTGGAAATCATAATTTCCTCTTCCTTCTAGTAAAACTAGCCATAGGCTCTGTGGAAGTCTAGCTTCTCTTCCTTCTCAAAAGTTTGAAAACATTTTGTTTAAACTCTTAGGGACTACTTAGTTCCCTTATAACTCTTGAGAAGTGAACTCAACTTGATATTTTTTACTTACTTGAAACTTAACTCTTAGGGAAACTTAGTTCACTTATAGCTTTTGAGAAATGAACTCAACTCTTTACTCTTTCTTGACTTAAACTTTAAGTCTTTAAAACAAAGTGAAAATGTTTGTGAAAGACTTTAGAAAACTTGATAACTTTACTTTGACCTTCTTCTTAATTTCTAGACTTGGCTCTTAACTTCCTTGACTTTGATCTTAACTTTCCTTGAAATGGATTATGGATTCAAGGATCATGATCTCATGTTTATGGATAATTTCATGATGTTTAGATGTACTCTAGAGTGTTGGAATCAACTAGGAATGAAGGGTACATCACTTAAGAACTAGTACGGAAAGATAGGGAAAGAACTCGGTCTCTAGGGGGTCCTGGCGCTCTGAGAGGCCCGGAGTTCCATAGCCTGACGGACAGAGGCTGTCCTCAGGCGCTCTGAGAGGCGTGGCGCGCCAGAGCCTGACAGACAGACTCTTTCCTGAGGGGCTTTGGAGACACGGCGCCCCAACATTTATCCAACGGGTTTTCCGACTTTCTTCTTCGTTTTTCATCTCTAAACCTTTCCAAACTCCCATGGATTCCACCACAAACACTTAGGATCCCTAATTAACTTATTACCCAATATATTAGACCCGAAAACAGTATGAAAACATGGATTACAACTAACAGCGATCAACAACAATTCAATTAACAAGAACTTCAAACGTTTCATCAAAAGTTTCAAGATTTCCTTTCACTAACTCTAATTGTTGTAATGAATCAAGTTAGAGGGTGAATTAAAACTGTTCAATTCTTGAAATTATGAGTTATGACATATTTAATAAGAGAAACTTTATCAAATTGAATATGTGATATATTATAGGAATTGCATGATTGAAGTTATTGGTTTGAACTTGTATATTTCTCTTCAATTTTTGTGCAACTTATCACACACTTATTATAATTTTTTCAAAGTTCTTGTACAAATTAATTATGGGATTCATGGGCAACATACATGTTCATTATATATATATATATATATATATATATATATATATATATATATATATATATATATATATATATATATATATATATATATATATATATATATATATATTGCTATAACAACTCTAAACAATTTAGCATGGGACACACGTGCAACGCAGTTGCACGTGCCCAGGATTAATATGTAAAATAATCTATATAATTAAAATCTTGTAAGAAAAATAATTATACTTTAAATTGATAAATTAAAATTATGAATATACCATTCTATCAATAATAATATAACTTAACTTTAGCGAGTTAATATTTTTTTCTTTTCAAATAAGTAAATAATGAATTTACTACTTACAAACCAACACATATAACTCATGGAATATTTGGTTTAAATATCATACAATAATTCCGTGCTAGTTTTTATTAATAATTGAATTCCAAGAATTTTATATTTATGAACTCTTAAATTTTTACAAAAGATTGAAAGTCCTTATTTAAATTATTTACCTCAATGACACTGTAATAAAATTTCGAAATTCGTGCATTATTTAATTAATGTTAAATTATCTCTAAAAATTTTCAATCCTATATGTATTTATCACCAGACTCCACTTCTTACTATTTATCAGAACCCATTGACATTGAATTTCACAAAAGAATCATTCATTTGCACTCTTTCTCTCTTTGCTTCTCCTCTTTCTCGGAGAAAAAGAAAAAAATGTTGATGGTCTAGCATAAACTGAAGAAGAGGCTCTCACTTAAGCGTAAGAATAACAATTCCTAGAATGAGACACAATTCCAAATCACTTGTTATCCCATCGTCGCCGTCCTCCTTGTATCGTTTACCAGCATCACCACACACTCATCCACGGTATGTTTTCATTTCTATTTTTTTTTTACTATTTTACGATTTTTTTGTCTGAAATTATCCATCCTTGTTTCCCGTTTTACTTTTCGACAATATCTAAATTGCTTCACCATTAAGAGTGGCAGATGGCAACAAACCAACAATTTTTTTTATTGATTCTAAGTGTAATTTAATTCTTGTTCTTACTTAAGTACCTTTTATTTGTAGCTTTGATCAAGATGACAAATGAGACGAGGCGGGATAGTTGCAGAGAAAATCCACCTAAGTTTTGATTAAGTATGGGATATCGGCAACATACATATTTAGGTGTGTCTATATATATATATATATATATATATATATATATATATATATATATATATATATATATATATATATATATATATATATATATATATATATATATATATATATAACAACTCCACACAATTTAGAATGGGATACACATGCAACGCACGTGTCCAGGACTAGTATGTAAGATAATCTATATAATTAAAATCTTGTAAGCAAAATAATTGTAGTCTGGATGGATAAATTAAAATTATGAATATACCGTTCTATCAATAATAATATAATAACTTTATCGAGTTATCTTTTTCCTTTTCAAATAAGTAAATAATGAATTAACTACTTACAAACCAACCCATATAACTCAGGAAATGTTTGGTTTAAATATCGTAAAATAATTTCTTGCTAGTTTTTATTAATAATTGAATACCAAGGATTTTATATATATGCACTCTAAAAATTTTACAAAAGAAAAAAATTAATAATATTTTTAAAGCTCATCTTTATATTATTGACCTCAATGACATTGTATAAACTATTGAAATTCGTGCATTATTTAAATTAATGTTAACTTATCTTTAAAATTATTCAATCCTATATGTATTTTTCACCCGACTCCACTTCTTACTATATATATAGAACCCATTGACATTGAATATCACAAAAAAATCATTCATTTGCACTCTTTCTCTCTTTACTTCTCATCTTTCTCCAAAAAAAAGAAAAAAAATGTTAATAGTCTGACACAAACTGAAGAAGGCGCTCTCTCTTAAGCGTAAGAATAACATTCTCAGAATGAGACACACTATTCCATATCACCTGCTATGCCTTCATCGCTGTCCTCCTTGTGTTGATTACCAGCCCCACCACACGTACTCATCCAAGGTTCGTTTTCATGTCTCCTTTCTTTTTATTTTTTGTTTTACTATTTTACGTTTTTTCCTTATTGTGGTCTAAAATTGTCAATCCCCGTTTCCCGTTTTACTTTCTGACAATATTTAAATTGATTAACTACTAAGAGTGGCAGATAGCAACAAACCAACAAAACGTTGTATTGGTTCGAAGTGAAATTTAATTCTTTTTCTTACTTAAGTACCCTTTATTTGTAGTTTTGATTAAGATGACAAATGAGGCGGGGTGGAATAGTTGCAAAGAAAATCCACCTAAGTTTCGATCAAGTATGGGATACATGGACAACTTACACAATTTAGCATGGGACACATGTGCCCAGTACTAGTATGTAAAATAATCTATATAACAAAAATCTGGTAAGCAAATTAATTATAGTTTAAATTGATAAGTTAAAATTATGAATATACAATGTTATGAATAATAACATAACTTAACTTTAGCGAGTTATTATCTTTTTTCTTTTCAAATAAGTAAATAATGAATTAACTACTTACCAACCAACACATGTAACTCAGGAAATATTTGGTTTAAATATCGTAAAATAATTTTTTGCTAGTTTTTTTTTAATAATTGAATACCAAGGATTTTATATTTATGAACTCTTAAATTTTTACCAAAGAAAAGAATTAATTAACTTTTTGAAAGCCCTTCTTTATATTATTGACCTCAATGACGACTCTGTAATAAAATATTAAAATTCGTGCATTATTTAAATTAATGTTAAGTTATCTCTAAAATTAATCAAAATGTATTTATCATTAGACTCCACTTCTTACTATATATACAACACCCATTGACATTGAATTTCACAAAAAAATCTTTCATTTGTACTCTTTCTCTCTTTGCTTCTCATCTTTCTCCGAAGAAAAAGAAAAAAAATATTGATGGTCTGGTACAAACTGAAGAAGTCGCTCTCACTTAAACGTAAGAATAACAATTCCCAGAATGAGACACACCATTCCAAATCACCTGCTATTCCTACGTCGCTGTCCTCCTTGTGTCGTTTACCAGCCCCACCAAGGTTTGTTTTCATTCTCCTTTCTTTCTTTCTTTTTTTTTCTTTTACTATTTTAGGTTTTTTCCTTTTTTGGGTCTAAAATTCTCCATCCCTGTTTTCCGTTTTACTTTTCGACAATATTTAAATTGCTTCACCACTAAGAGTGGCAGATGGCAACAAACCAACAAAAAAATGTGTTGGTTCTAAGTGATATTTAATTCTTTTTCTTACTTAAGTACCCTTTATTTGTAGTTTTGATTAAGACGACAAATGAGGCGGGGCGGAATAGTTGCGGAGAAAATCCACCTATGTTTTCATTTAGTATGGGATAAATGAGTTGCATACATATTCAAGTGTATATGTATATATATATATATATATATATATATATATATATATATATATATATATATATATATATATATATATATATATATATATATATCGCTATAACAACTCCACACAATTTAGCATGGGACACATGTGCAACACACGTGCCCAGGACTAGTATGTAAAATAATCTATATAATTAAAATCTTGTAAGCAAAATAATAATAGTTTAAATTGATAAATTAAAATCATGAATATACCATTCTATCAATAATAATATAACTTAACTTTAGCGAGTTATTATCTTTTTTCTTTACATATAAGTAAATAATGAATTAACTACTTACCAACCAACACACATTACTCAGAGATGTTTGGTTTAAATATCGTAAAATAATTTCTTGCTATTTTCTATTACTAATTGAATACCAAGGATTTTATATTTATGAACTCTTAAATTTTTACAAAAGAAAAAAAATAATTTATTTTTTGAAATCTTTATTTATATTATTGACCTCAATGACACTGTAATAAATTTTTGAAATTTGTGCATTATATTAAATAATGTTAAATTATCTCTAAGTTACTCAATCCTATATGTATTTATAACCAGACTCCACTTCTTAGTATATATATAGAACCCATTGACGTTTAATTTCACAAAAAATCCATTCATTTGCACCCTTTCTTTCTTTGCTTCTCATCTTTCTTCGAATAAAAAGAAATTGATGGTCTAGCACAAACTGAAGAAGGCGCTCTCACTTAAGCGTAAAAATAACAATTTCCAAAATGAGACACACCATTACATATCACCTGCTATTCCTTCATCGCCATCCTCCTTGTGTCGTTTACCAACCACACCACACATACTCATCCAAGGTTCATTTTCAGTTCTTCTTCCTTTTTATTTTTCTTTTACTATTTAACGTTTGTTCCTTTTTTTGGTCTAAAATTCTCCATCCATGTTTTCCGTTTTTCTTTTCGACAATATTTAAATTGCTTCATGGCGATGGAAACAAACCAACAAAAAATTGTATTTGTTCGAAGCAAAATTTAATTCTTGTTCTTACTTAATTACCCTTTATTTGTAATTTTGATTACGATGACAAATGAGGCGGGGCGGGATAGCTGCAGAGAAAATCCACCTAAGTTTTGATTTATTATGGGATATATGAGCAACATACATGTTCAAGTATATATATATCGTTATAACAACTCCACACAATTTAGCGTGGGACACACGTGCAACGCACGTGCCCAGGACTAGTATCTAAAACAATCTATATAATTAAAATCTTGTAAGGAAAATAATTATAATTTATATTGATAAATTAAAATTATGAATCTACCATTCTATTAATAATAATATAACTTAACTTTAACGAGTTATTATCTTTTTTCTTTTCAAATAAGTAATTAATGAATTAACTACTTACCAAACAACACATGTAACTCAGAGAACGTTTGGTTTAAATATCGTAAAACAATTTCTAGCTAGTTTTTATTAATTAATTGAATACCAAGGATTTTGTATTTATGAACTCTTGAATTTTTACAAAAGAAAAAATTAATTAATTTTTTGAAAGTCCATCTTTATATTATTGACCTCAATGACAATGTAATAAATTTTTGATATTTGTGCATAATTTAATTAATGTTGAATTATCTCTAAAATTACTCAATCCTATATGTATTTATCACTAGAATCCACTTCTTACTATATATACATAACCCATTGGCATTGAATTTCACTACAAAATCATTTATTTGCACTCTTTCTCTCTTTGCTTCTCATCTTTCTCCGAAGAAAAAGAAAATAATATTAATGGTCTGACACAAATTGAAAAAGGCGCTCTCACTTAAGCGTAAGAATAACAATTTCCAAAATGAGACACGCCATTCTAAATCACCTGTTATTATTTCGTCTCCGTCCTTATTGTTTCGTTTACCAGTCTCACCACACATACTCATCCAAGGTTCGTTTTCATTTCTCTTTCCTTTTTATTTTTTGTTTTACTATTTTACGTTTTTCCCTTTTTTGGTCTAAAAGTCTCCATCCCTGTTTTCGGTTTTACTTTTCGACAATATTTAAATTGATTCACCATTAAGATGACATATGGCAACAAACTAACAAAAAATTGTGTTGGTTCTAAGTGAAATTTAATTCTTGTTCTTACTCAAGTACCCTTTATTTGTAGTTTTGATTAATATGACAAATGAGGCAGGGCGGGATAGTTGCGAAGAAAATCCACCTAAGTTTTGATTTAGTATGGGATACATGAGCAATATACATGTTCAAGTATAGATATATAGTTATAACAACTCCACACAATTTATAATAGGACACACGTGCAACACACGTGCCCAGGACTAATATGTAAAATAATCTATATACTTAAAAACTTGTAAGAAAATTAATTATAGTTTAAATTGATAAGTTAAAACTATGAATATACAATGCTATGAATAATAACATAACTTAACTTTAGCGAGTTATTATCTTTTTCTTATCAAATAAGTAAATAATGAATTAACTACTTACCAACCAACACATGTAACTCAGGGAATGTTTGGTTTAAATATCGTAAAATAATTTCTTGCTAGTTTTTATTAATAATTGAATACCAAGGATTTTATATTTATGAACTCTTAAATGTTTTTCAAAGAAAAGAATTAATTAACTTTTTGAAAGCCCTTCTTTATATTATTGACCTCAATGACTCTATAATAAAATTTTAAATTCGTGCATTATTTAAATTAATGTTAAGTTATCTCTAAAATTACTCAATCCTATATGTATTTATCACCAGACTCCACTTCTTACTATATATACAACACCCATTGACATTGAATTTCACAAAAAAATTCATTCATTTGTACTCTTCCTCTCTTGCTTCTCATCTTTCTCCGAAGAAAAAGAAAAACAATATTGATGGTCTGGTACAAACTGAAGAAGTCGCTCTCACTTAAGGGTAAGAATAATAATTCCTAGAATGAGACACACCATTCCAAATCACCTGCTATTCCTTCGTCGCCGTCCTACATGTGTCGTTTACCAGCCCCACCACACATACTCATCCAAGGTTCGTTTTCATTTCTCTTTCCTTTTTATTTTTTGTTTTACGATTTTACTTTTTTTCCTTTTTTTGGTTTAAAGTTCTCCATCTCTGTTTCCCATTTTACTTTCTGACAATATTTAAATTGCTTCACCACTAAGAGTGGTAGATGGCAACAAACCAATTTTTTTTTTGTTGGTTCTAAGTGAAATTTAATTCTTGTTCTTACTTAAGTACCCTTTATTTGTAGTTTTGATTAAGATTACGAATGAGGGGGGAGGGGGGCGTGATAGTTGCAGAGAAAGTCCACCTAAGTTTTGATTAAGTATGGGATACATGAGCAACATACATGTTATATATATATATATATATATATATATATATATATATATATATATATATATATATATATATATATATATATATATATATATATATATATATATATTGTTATAACAACTCTATACAATTTAGCATGGGACACATGTGCAACGCACGTGCCCAGGACTAGTATGTAAAATAATCTATATAAGATCTTGTAAGCAAAATAATTGCAGTTTAGATTGATAAATTAAAATTATGAATATATCATTCTATCAATAATAATATAACTTAATTTTAGCGAGTTATTTATCTTTTTACTTTTCAAATAAGTAAATGATGAGTTAACTACTTACCAACAAACACGTATAACTTAGGAAAAGTTTGGTTTAAAAATCGTAAAATAATTTCTTGCTAGTTTTTATTAATAATTGAATACTAAGGATTTTATAAATGTGAACTCCTAAACTTTTACGTAAGAAATATATAAATTGATTTTTTGAAAGCTCTTCCTTAGATTATTGACCTCAATGACACAACAATAATTTTTTGAAATTCGCGCATTACTTAAATTAATGTTAAATTGTCTCTAAATTTACCTCAATCCA
Source organism: Solanum sitiens (assembly GCA_016801875.1). NCBI lineage: Eukaryota > Viridiplantae > Streptophyta > Magnoliopsida > Solanales > Solanaceae > Solanum > Solanum sitiens. Next base: position 3,202,581 of record JABWTJ010000034.1, read on the forward strand.
TTTTGTATTTATCACTAAATTCCACTTCTCACTATATATACAATACCCATTGACATTAAATTTCACAAAATATCATTCATGTGTACTCTTTTGCTCTCTGCTTCTCATCTTTCTCCGAAGAAAAAGAAAAAAATATTGATGATCTGGCACAAACTGAAGACGACACTCTCATTTAAGTGTAAGGATAACAATTCCCATATTGAGACACACCATTTCAAATCACCTGCTATTCCTTCATCGCTGTCCTCCTAGTCTCATTTACCCAGCCCCACCACACGTTCAACTAAGATCTGTTTTCATTTCTCCTCTCTTTTTATTTTTTGATTTACTATTTTCCATTTTCTCCTTCTTTTGTCTGTCTCGTTTGCCCAACCCCATCACACGTTCATCCGAGGACCGTTTTCATTTCTCCTCTCTTTTTATTTTTTTGTTTTACTATTTTTCATTTTCTTCTTCTATTGTCTACAATTCTCCATCCCTGCTTCCCTTTTTACTTTCCGACAATATTTAAATTTCTTAACCACTAAGAGTGGCAGATGGCAACAAACCAACAAAAAAATATTTTGGTTCAAGTGAAATTTAATTCTTGTTCTTACTTAAGTACCCTTTATTTGTAGTTTACATTAAGATAACAAATGAGGCGGGGTGGGATAGTTATGGAGAAAATCCACCTAAAATTATAAAGACTTCAATCCACCCACCCCCATATAACATGATTTGTTGTAAATCATCCCCACATAAATTATATTTTTTAGAAAATGTTTATTTAAACTCATATAAATTGCAATCTGTCCTGCATAAATTTATGAAAAAATATAATTTGAACCTTCCCCATCTTGTCGTATCTCATTCCCTAGTATTGATCATTATTAATTTTACTATTACTTTCAACGTATCAATGGGATATATATTGATTTATTATGTTAAATTTTTCTCGGCATTGATTAGTGAACTAAAGAAATCCAGTTTTACAATATAATATTTCCCACCTTAATTTTCTTTTAACGTCATTATAAAAGCAATAGGGGTACCATTCTCCTATAGCGATATATATATATATATATATATATATATATATATATATATATATATATATATATATATAAAACGTTGACCGTTGTTGGATTTTACCATACAAACGTTTTAAGTTGATTTTTGTAATCAATTAAAACACCTTTTATTTTAATTCCAAGTATTGAAAATGAAAACTATCTTTCATTTATTTATTTTATAAAAAAATACCACTAACTTTTCAGAGTTTAAGAAAAAAAACTTTAAATATTTCAGGAATCTTCCTTCATTTGACTCATATCTCTATGTGATTAATAACAATATAATTAATATTTATCTCCCCTATTTTGAATTTTCTTTTTACCGTAATTATTTTTAAAACTATTTTAATTGATGAAAATAATTATAATTTGAATCAATATTATACATTTTTGGTTAATTAATTTTATTACTACCTTTTCAGAAATAAAAGAATCATTAATTAAAGGGAAATTACGCGGCTAAGCAAACTTATACTATTTAATTACTCATCATAGCTATAGTTTGCTATAATTACCACTCACGACTAATATTATACATTAAATCGTGGGCTGACTTCAAGTTTGTATAATTAGTCATGTTTGTATATGTATAATTCACCAAGATATATAAATACATATGTATATATATAATTTTTTAACCTATATACATATACAATTCACCTCTCTCCCACTTTCTGCCCTCTCTCGCTCGCCTCTCTCCTCCCTCTCCCAATATCGCTTGCCATTTATACAAATGTATATGTATAATATACAGTTATATACAATTATATACATATACAATTCACCTCTCTCCCACTTTCTGCCCTCTCTCGCTCGCCTCTCTCCTCCCTCTCCCAATCTCGCTTGCCATTTATACAAATGTATATGTATAATATACAGTTATATACAATTATATTCATATACAATTCACCTCTCTCCCACTCTCTGCCCTCTATCTCTCTCCTCTCTCGATCTCGCTCGCCTCTCTCTCCCAGTCTCGCTCGCCTCTCTCCTCCCTCTCCCAATCTCTCTTGCCATATATACAAATATATATGTATTATCTACAATTATCTAACCAATATACATATACAATTCATCTTTCTCCCACTCTTTTCCCCTCTCTCTCTCCTCTCTCATCTCTCTCCCAGTCTCGCTCGCCTCTGTCCTCCATATAACATGTAGATACAAATTGTAATTATCAAACTATAGCTATGTAGAGTAATTAATTATTTTTAAGTGGCTATATGTGAAAGTTTCCCATTAATTAAAGAAGAAAATAACCTATACCTAGCTAAATAGTTGATGTGCGCTCATGGACGTGGCTCGCCTCCAGTAGTTGTTTCCTGTAGTCCCTCCAGTTCCCCTTTTCATTGGTGACATGTGTAATCTAACAAAAATGACTAGGATTTTCTTTTCTAGATATGACTCTTACACGTCTCTAATAATAATAATATGTATAAACGGTTAGTATGTTGCTTTTGTATTCAATTATATTACATTATTGTTGCAGGAAACATGCGTAATTTGCCTTGGGAGTATGAAAGCTGAGAAAGGTAAGGTCATATTTACTGCTGAATGCATGGATTCTGATAAGTATTAATGCTTCTAGCTGTTTTATGATCTCCTCTGAGACCTGGTTTTTTGCAGAGTATAAATATTCATCCAGTGTCAATATGCTATACAACTATAAATACTGTTTGCATTAGGAAGTTGGTGAAGTTGCAGAGTATTGCACCAATCAGAAGTGACGAGGTTGTTTGTACGTTGGATAATAATTCTTCATGGTAGATATTCATCAACAAACAACAAGATGGATCATTCATTCAAAGAGAGAAATTTTCAAGCTTCAAAACAATAAGGAACCTGATAGAGTGCTTCTATTGCTTTGTGTACCAGTTGTAATTTTGTTTGCTTGTAATAGTGCTTACATTGTAGGAATCATTTCGCTTGTGAAAGAAACAATTAAAGTTTGTTTGAATCCCTGTAAGATCTAGGTTAAGGGTAACTTAGGGTCTTACTTTTAAAGTCTATTAATATAGAGAGTAGTGTTGTATTTTCCCTGGCTCATCTATGTAATAGGTGGTATTGCTTAGTGTGGAGATTAGTAGGCTAATCTCTTTTTGTAAATTGACTTTTGTTTTTACTTCGAGAAGATAAATGAAAGCAGTTTGAAAAGTCCTACTGTGAAAGATCGTGATTTTACTCCTTTAAGCAAGGAGGTTTCCACGTAAAGTTGTGTGTGCAATCTTTACTTCAGCATTTACTTTATTCTGTGCTAGTACAACTGTATTGAGGACCTAATCCCATAGGTACTGGTGGACGCATACATACCAACAAGTGGTATCAAAGCTTGACTTTTTACTTTGGTTAACACCAAGAAAAGACAAGATCATGAAGGAATGACCACCCCACCAAACATGGAGGAATGACAGTCTTCTACTCGACCACCCCGTTTCAATGGGCAATATTATGGGTGGTGAAAAAATCGTATGCATGACTACATCAATACACAAGACTCTAAGTTATGGGACATTATTCTTTATGGACCTTACATTCCTACAAAATAAGTGAAGGACAGAGAGCTCACCACTACTTTCGTCAAAAACTAGAAAAGAGTATAATGAGGCTGATAGAAAGAAGATAGAAAACAAATACAAAGCAAAAAATATTCTGGTATGTAGAATTGGAGCAGATGAATACAAAAGAATCTCTGTGTATGAGACTGCCAAGGAGATTTGGGACTATCTTCAAACAACCCATGAAGAAAGTCAGCGAGTGAAAGAGTCCAAGGTTGATATATTAACCACTAAGTACGAAACTTTTGTTATGAAGGAAGGTGAAATCATCTTTGAGATGAACTCAAGGTTCACCTCTATCACCAACGAGCTGAGATGCCCTGGCGAGCCTATCCATGTTAGCAAGCAAGTTAGCAAGATGCTCAAAGTACTTGCCAAATCCTGGGAAAGTAATGTAGATACCATAACAGAAGCCAAAGATCTAATGACTCTCCCCATGGATGAACTGATTGGGAATCTTCAGACCTATGATCTGAACAAGAAATAGGGCACAACTGCGAAGGAAGGAAAGAAGGAGAAATCGATAGCTTTGAAAACATCTCCACATGAGGTGACTGAGGAGGAGGCTGAAATGTCTTATGTCATCAAAAGGTTTCAAAGATCATTAAGAAGCATGGGGGTTTTCAAAAGAAAGCTTCCACCAGCATAATAGCTACTGCAAATGATCTTTGCCATAAATGCAGCTCGATCACTGTATAAGGGATTGGACAAGTCAAAAGCTGGAAACTCATGACACCAGACTTCGCAAGAATGACCTAGTCCCTGACCATGCTCGGAGAAAGGCTTATGTTGATTAGATGGTGAGAAAAAACTTTGTTGTCTGGAGAGATAATTCAAGTGAATCAGAAGAAGATGTGGAAAACCATGAAAATGTCTCAATGATGGCCATTGAAGATGATAAAAGTATCTTTAACTCCATCTTTTCTCTGATGGCAAAATCTGATGTCGAGGAAGATCCAAATGAGGTAACTCTCTTTAACATTGAAGATGATCTAGATACTATTCATGTTATAAACTTTGAGGAAACTTGTTACCTTTATTATTGACTCTGTTGATGAACGAACCATTGAAAACTTAATGTTAAATGAAAAATTGAGTTTGTGTGAGAATGAACTCAACTTTTGCGCCTCAAGTTTCTGAAATGAGTGTCACGATAGGTATTATAGAGACCAGAAACATGACTTTTGAGGTGGACACTGTTACCTCAGAGGATGGGAAAGTGATTGCTTAGTATTTTTGAGGAAGAATTGGAAGAAAAACTTAAAATCTTTGAATCTAAGCTAGTTGCCTCCCTTAAAACTAACTCTCAACTGAGGAAGAATTTAAGTAGGGTCAAGGAAGAGTTAAGTCATTCTCTAAAGTGGACTTACTCCTCCAAGATACTCTCTAACTTGTTACATCAAAGTTTCAATGGAAAGAAGGGGTTGGGATGCATACCTATAGAACCCTCCGATAATCCTCATAACAAATATGTGTCTGTAGTTGATAATATTTTGTGTACTCACTGTGGTAATGAAAAAGGGGAACGCAAGGAACTTGTTCCTCGCTATCGTTTCAGCAAGAACACTTTGCTCCATTGGACAAGAAGATTTCTTGTTAAGCCTTTTGATAATTACGGGGAACTCCGTCTGAAGTGGGTTCCTAAGGCTAATAAGTAATTCGTGTGCAGAGGAGAGGAAGAAGTCAGTGTTGGTACATGGACAATGGATGCTTAAGGCAGACGACTGGAGACACTTTAAACTTCAGCTCTTTGAAAGCACACCAAGGTGGTGGTGGAAAGAAGTGTTGTATTCTTGGTATTGGCATGATAGGTAAATCTGCTGATAATTCGATAAACGATGTACACTATGTGGAGGGCCTCAATACAATCTTTTGAGCATCTCTCAAATTTGTGACAAAGGGAATGAAGTCAAGTTCATGGCTAACAAATATATGGTTACGAATTGTATAACCAAGAGGGTTGTTATGTCTGCTACAAGAGTCAAAAGCATGTAAGTTGCAAATCTTGACTCTATTGAAGGAGATGATCTTTCTTGTCTAAGTGATCAAACTGATGATGCAGATTTGTGGCATCAACGTCTAGGTCATGTAAGTTCCTCTTTGCTGAACAAACTTGTCACAGGGACCTGGTCCATGGACTGCCAAAGTTGAAGTTTTCAAATGAAAAAGTTTGTGATGCTTGTGCAAAAGACAAACAAACTAAGTCATCTTTCAAAGCCAAGAAAGGAGTCAACACAACCAAACCTCTAGAGCTTCTTCACATGGACTTATGCGTACTAGTTAGAATTCAAAGCAGATGAGGTAAGAAATATATTATTTTCATTAATGTTGATTATTTCTCCAGGTTTACATGGGGAGTGTTCCTAAGAACAACGGATGAGACATTTGGAAATCTGATCACATTCGCCAAAGCCATGCAACTAAAGATAAATTGCAAAATTGTCAACATCAGATGTGATCGTGGTATAGAGTTCGAGAACTCTCAAATTGGAGGGTTTTATTTTCCAGAAAATGGAATCAATCACAATTTTCAGCTCCAATAACTCCTCAGAAAAATGTGGTTAGAGAAAGAAAGAACAGAACATTGGTGGAGATTGCTAGAACCATTTTGATTGATTCAGGGATTGCAATTAATTTCTAGGGTGAAATAGTTAATACAACATGCTATGTGACTAACAAGTGTCTTGTCATATTCGGGATCAAGAAAACTCCCTATGAATTATTGAATGACAGAAAACCTCAATTGTTCATCTTAAGCCATTTGGGTGCAAATGCTTTGTACTAAATAATGGTAAGGATGACCTAGGCATGTTTGATGCTAGAAGTGATGATCGATTATTTGTTGGGTACTCTTCTACAAGCAAAGCTTACCGGGTATTTAACAAAACAACTCTATGTGTTGAGGAAAGCATGCACGTCAAGTTTGATGAATCAGAAAAGAGGAATGAAAACAAAGAGGACTACGAAAGTAAATCAAGAAACAAGTTTTGCTTATAATAATTTTGACCATGACAATAATGATATAAATTTCTCCTTGAAAGAGGTATTTACCACACAAACAATGTTATGAAATATGTGGTAGCATCCAATGTTAATTGTGAGCTTCGGTGAGCTAGTCTGCTACTACTTAAATAAAGATATTGCTCATGATATTGAAATCGTAGTAAGTCTCGAAAGAAAATTTTTAAGTTTCAAAGAAATAGTCAAAAAAATAAAAATATTTGAGACTACTAAAAATGAAAAGATTTAAGATCTTCATACTTCTACAATCAAAGTGAGTTATAAATATTTAGGTGAAAAATTACCCATATTTGCATATTATTTGTGGTAACTAATTATGGGCATGGTGATAGAATCACACGTAAAATAAACTATAAGTTTAGAGAAATAAATATCAATTGGCATGGCCGGTGATGACAATCCCGATTCATGATACGAAAATAAACAAAATTCATGTGGTTATACAAATAGAAGAAATAATAATTCTTCAAGAATTCTCTTGTGTTGTTTGTTCTCATGATAAAATTATTATTGCACCAACAAATGTTGGATTGTATCTCTAGAAATTTTTGAGATGTATAAAAAGGTGAATATGATTTCATTCACCTTCCAAGTGGACCATTTACTATTATATAGATGCATCTATGTTATGGTCACATGTGCTTTACTATCAACTTGCAATTTGATTTTTACAAAGGTGATTTGCTCGAATTGATAAATCAAGAGCACATTTCAAATTATAAAACTATATAGAAAATGTTGGTATATATCCAAGTGGTTTAAGCATAAATTATATGCCTCCAATTATAGCTAATCCATTGGTTATAATATCAAAAACTCTCAAAAGAAATTTGGTATGAGATATGTTATTAAAGTGTAGCAACACTTGTACAAATCATGCCAACAAGGCTACCCTATCACAATCGGTTTAGGGTCTGGAACCAAATAATTCTTATCTAGAAATTTAAATGTGTAGTATATTATTTCGTTGCTCCACCATTACGCAATGCACAGAGATGAGTCCCTAAATAAGGTTGGGAAAATGTTAGATTCTCTAATATTACGGGGAGAAATGATAAGTAACTGGAAAATAAGTTATACATAATGAATTATTATTGGTATTGGTATGATACTTGTTAGAAAATAATTTAAATCAATCGTCAAACACATTCACAGACCCTATGTTATAATCCTGTTAAATGCTCCAAAGGAAAACCCTTGAAGGATATACTTTATGAAACGCCTGAAGCGCAATCGATTTGAAAGATGAAATATCTTGAAGAAGAAAAAGAGCAAATGATAAAGATAGTCATAATAATGAGGCAAGTGCTTTAGAAAAATCAGCATGACATAACACTTCATAAAACCTTGGGAAAGGTTCAAGTACCTGAAAATAAAGAAAAATAAAGAGAGTCTGATAAGTTATGTCAATTATAATCGATATCAAATAAATCGTCGATGATATCTTTAACATAATATAAAACTCAAAATTATAAATGGTGATGAGGAACTTGATATTAAATATGTCAAAAGTTGACAGATAAATAATTGGCCAAAGAAAATACAATTCAAGTGTATTTTTATTCACATGGAAAAGTGATGTTTTGGACTTATTTTATTCATATACCAAGATATAATGTCAGTGGGGTACAAATGAATTATTGTGCGATAGTAAAATAATAAAATATAAACCACGACTTGTGCATTTGAAAATAAAGTTACGCAAAAGTCTTGACATTATTTTATGGAAATGTATTCGCCTAAGGTGGATGTAATGAGGTTTCTTTTTGTCTGACAATACATGAAACACTTGAATATGCATGGTGAATGATTATCATGTCTAACTGGACAGTAAATATTATATGAAAATTCCTGAAGGGTTTAAATGGTTATAACGCGATTCCATTGAATAGTATCCCAATGATTGTAAGATTGTATACTATAAGATCAACTTCAATCTCATTAAATGGTTAGAAAGTACCATGTCATAGTAAAATTGATGTGCTTATGTATCCTACTATTATTATTCATGGTATAATAATTTTATTAATTTGCATGTAAAATATAACATTACTCTTATCAGTGGAAATATTAGAGTGAATCAAATACTGATATAAATTTATCTATTCTACCAGTCAAGTGAAGGTTTATTGATTATGAAATTACACGAAATCATTTGATTTATATGGAGTTTCATCTAAAGAAATTTATTTGTTTCATGAGGGAATATACGGTCATGTCATGTTATTCTACAAGACAATTAAATTTATTAACCTAAAAGTCTTTGCCACTTGGCTATTGCTAGAAACAAGTTGAATGAGCAATTTATCTACATCGACAAGGTCACAAATTAAGTGCTTGTCAAGGATGTATTTGGTGGAACTCAACATATTCAACGGACAAGTAAATGATATAGAAGGGAACTCAAGGATGCAAGATCTTCATGAATGTGATTTAGCCACAAAGACACAATCAATATCAACATTCGAAAAGTCAAGTATAAAATTTGGAGATATCATTTACAAGGTCTAAGTGATGTTTTAATTGGGGGGGAATAAATATGTGTTGCACTCTTTTTTCCTTAACCAAGATTTTGTCCCATTTGATTTTCCTTGTAAGGTTTTTAATGAGGGAACTCTCAATGTGTATTACTAGATATGTGTACTCTTTTTCCTTCAGTAGAAATTTTCCCATAGGATTTTTTCTAATAAGATTTTCACGAGGCACATTATCTATCGATGAAATTCAATGAGTAATAAATACATCATACTATAGATGCTCATTGCACAGTCTCCTAAATAAGTTTGGAATCAAGAAGACTATTTACAAGCTGCTCTACAAGCAGGTAGGTACCTGTAAGCAACTTACAAATAACTCTGCAAGAAAGTTCCTCGAAGCAACTTACACAAACAGGTTTTATAGCAACTTATAAGTAGCTCTTCAAGCAGGTTCATACAACCAACTTACAAGTAGCTTCCTTCAACAAAGTTGTATTAAGGCAACAAGCAATGCATATTAAGTATGACATACATATTTATTCCTCACTAATATTTTTTACATGGACATCCAAGAGGGAGTGTTATGAAATAGTGTATGCTCATGTGGCTTATGGGCCCACCTACTGTAGGAAAAATCTATACACAAGTAACGTACCTTTAGATGCTTATAAATAAGTCTTTTACTTGTATTAAATGAGACACAAAAATAATAGTAAAAGAAAGACTTTTACTCTTTTCGTCTTTCTTTATCGTGTTACTCTCTCTATTCTGTTCTCTCTCTCTTCGACTTTTTTTTAATTAATATTTTATGATAATTAGCATATTCTATTTCTAAATTTTATATTTATGAAATTTACTATTTTAATATCTTCAAGGCCGGGACGATAATATTTATCTTTAAACGTAAAAAGGGAAAATGCATAAGTACCGCCCTAGACTATGACCGAAACCCCAGAGACACACCTTAACTAAACTAAGGTCCTATTACACCCCTGAATTTATATTACTTGTAATTTTGTACATCTTTTGTCTTACGTGGCACACTCCATAACTCCATGTGATTGAGGCGCGTGAGAGATATTTTGATGCCATGTAAGTAATAAAGGTGCATAAAATTACAATAAAAATGGTTTGGGGGGGGGTAATAGGACCTTAGTTTAGTTAAATATGTCTATGAGATTTCTGTAACACCCCAGATTTTTTTTCGAACTAAGACTCGAACCATTCTTCGTAGTGGGTTGGGGCCTTGCGCGATGCGCCTGCCAGAGCTCCCCAAACCCACTTCTTAATTTTAGGGACTGGCGCCCCGCGCCACCCATAGCACCAGGGTCTCCTGCCCCTTCCAATTTGCCTCTGGTTTCTCCATTTGAGTTCGTTTAAAGTGCACCTTCACTCCTTTTTGATTCTAACTACTCTAAGCTACTTCTAAACACCTAAAATCAGTCCTAACATAATCATAACCTTGACTTGATAATTCAAATTTAAGGTAGAGTTGAGAGTTAAGTTTTGAGAATTCTTTCAAGCATACTAAGAATGTCCCTTTAGGTCCTTTTGATGACTCTTCTACAACTTCTAGTAATTTGTTTCAAAGCTCGAGTAAGTGAGTAAGAGGAAGAGGAAATGTGTTCATGTGTCTACTGTATAATCACGAGATCTTTCCTATAATGAACCATAAATCTTGAATTCATAATTCACATTCAAGAGAGAGTTAACAGTAGAGTTCAAGAAAGCCTTTGAGTTCAATTGTGAATCCTTTGATATCAACTATTGATTTAAACTAAGTTTTGAGGAAGTAAGTAAGAGAATGAAATGATTTTTATACATGAGTTGCATCTAGTTACTTAGACCTTCGAGTCGAGTTATTCATACCCATAACTTCCACATGAATTTCGTAAATTGAGTATCATTGAGAGGAGTAGTATCTCCAAGTTCTAAGTCTTGAGTATTGAGTTCCTTATTCCTTTTGAGATAATATTCCTAATCATGGGATTATTACATGTTACCCGTGAAGTCCTTGAGATGAGTAGTGCATGCCAATAATTCTGCATGAACCCTATAAGTCGAAAAATCTTGAGATAAGAAGTGTCTTCGAGTCCTTTAAGTTGAGCAGTTCATGCTCATAATTCTGCATGAACCCTCCAAGTTTAACATCATGAAATCATCCATAAATATGATATCACGAACCTTGGATCTATAATTCAATTCAAGGAAAGTTAAGAGCAAACCCAAGAGAAGTTAAGAGTCAAGTCTAAAAGTTAAGAGCAAGTCAAAGTAAAGTTTCTAAAGTTTTCAAAAGTCTTTCACAAACGTTTTTACTTTGTTTTAAAGACTTAAAGTTCAAGTTGAGTAAAAGAGTAAAGATTGATGCTAGTTCTTCAAAGAAGTATATGGGGATTTAAATGTTTACACATTTAAATAAGAACGAAAACTAAGATATCAAAGAGTTTTTAGGCTAGTTTTCAGAAAAGAGTAATCGCTTTCTAAATAAAGGAAGAGAGGAAACTGAGATTTCCAAGATAGCCTTTGAGCTAAATTTTTGAGAACTAATATCAAATCACAAAAGAAGTATGTTTTTAAAATGTAAGAGCTAGTATATTTTGGGAGTAGTATTGAGCACCGATATAGGAGAGAGTTCAGAAAACTCACGTCTCCCATAAACCATGTAGCCATCATGGGTAGAGAAGGGTCATGCATTTTAAATGAACCATTTTCACATAGACTAGTGGACATTAGTAGTATAGGTTATATACCTTTGGCCGAATATAGGATACGCTGGCAGCGTGAGGTAGATCGATGTATCATCACTATAGCTCTTATTTGATGGTTGTCAATTAGACAAACTCCCATAAAAGTTATTGTATTTTTATATACATTAGATAATTTTATTTTCATATACATTTCAAAGTTATGTTGTATCCTTGTTATATACACAGAGTTGACATCACATTTTTAAACAACTTTTCTTTATATTGCACTTGTTTTAAACTGTTTTATATTGAAATGAGTACAGTTAAGTATTAGGAGTTGAGTACCTTAAGTTAAGTATCTTGAGTTGATTTGTGCTTCATTGAGTCGAGTATAATAACTTTGAAGTTGAGTATGTAATCTCTTAGTTGAGTAAGTTGAGTTATTTTGAGTATCCTTGAGTATTCTTTGAGTTAAGTAAGTTGGAAAAAAGGCAACTATGTTTCCATTTCTATAAAGTTCAAGTTTATATTATGCTTTAGAATTCTCCTTACATGCTTGTACATTCCACGTACTGAGCCATTTGTCCTGCATCTTCTCATGATGCAGACACATGTATTAAGGATCATCAACAGACTTTCATTTACTTTTCAGTTTAGTTAAGATGTCGTGGTCTTGCCCCGACGTCCATCTTTATCAATTAGAGGCTTCATAGATAGTTAGTATTGTTGAGAAATCTGTATAATTTATTTTATTAAATGTTTTAAAGACTTAAGTTACCTATTTTATGGCGAATTGAATAATTTATTTTTATTCATAGTTTTCATTTTACTTAAAGCTTTGTATTATAGTTTCATTCATTTTTATTCACTTTATAAGTTTTGTATGCTTAATTAAGTCTTTCGCTTGTAGTCAGCCAAGATGAGAGTTTGCTGGGGACCAGCAATGGTCTTCGAGTGTCGGCCACGTCCAGGGTGTAGTCGTGATAAACTTGGTATCAGAGTTCAAGAGTCCTAGGGTGTCTAAGAAGCCGTGTCAAGTAGAAACTTATTTATGGTTGTGAGGGCCCCACTTTTATTAATGAGGGACTACTGATATTTAAGAAAAGTCTCCCTTATTTTGATACTCTTAATCGTGCAAAAGAGCTAAGTCATAGAGATCTATTTAACTCGTGTATTCTCATTTTCATTTGACTACCCATTATACTGAGGGTAGTTTAAAAGTAAAGTTTAAAGATCTTTATCAATGGGTTTTTCTTAGTAAGAGTCTTGAGAAATTCATGAGACTCCAAAGGGGATTTAGAGAAGCCCAAGAGTAAGTTAAGTATTCAGTTTCAGAGAATGCCCTCATATTCATATGAATCATGCATTTGAGCTAAAAGTGAGTTGTACTTTTTCCTGAATCCTTCTTTCAGCTGAGATCCTTATGAGAAAGTATTTCTAGAGATGGGGTAGTATTTTATCCCAAAAAGATAGTATGAGTTATGAGATCATGAGGAGTAGTAGTGAAAGAGCCCAGAGTTAGAGGAAAGTATGCAGAGGTTTAGTAATCCTAGTAAGGGAGATAGTGTTTTGACAAGCTATGCTTCTAGAGTCACGCACCTAGTAAGTTATTAATGAAGAGTTTCTCTTGTGGTAGACTAAGAAGTGAAGAGTTATAAAGAGTTTGGATAGGAGATAAAGTAATTGTTGCAAGTCAATATGAGTTAGAGTATACCTTAACTAGAAAATGGTCATGATGATGTGTCATTATGTTAGTAATGACCAAGTGTAAGTGGTGAATATATATAGAATAGCCAGAGTATTCATAATGTGATAGATTAATCTAGGCTTATGAAATTTTAAAGGATAATCTCATGGTATTCAGAGGATGATAGAGTTATTTGAGAGATAATACGCACTAAGTGAGCAAGTAATACATAAGTTGTGAAGTGGAAAGTGATGGTAGTTCGAGTATGAAGACTTAGAGGTAAGGATTGACTAATTGTCATGAATTCCTAGTGGACAAGTGTTTCTAAATTGCCATAGTATCATTGAGATATAGTATAATAAGCGAGCAATCATATTGATTACAGGTTTAGTAATAAACAATAAGCTTGAATTTGAGATGAGGGTGATGATGGTAGTATTGAGATTTGATATAAGAGACTTGACATAGATTAGGTGAGGAATTGAGATGGTTGTTGCAATGAATGCGAGTAGTAGAGACCCTAACCTTTAAATAAGGGCAGTGAAGTATGGCTAAGTCACAAGAGTAAAAAGATCATTAAGAGAATGTACACCAGTTAGAGATGTGGAATAGGTCCATAGCTTTCAAGTGTTAGCTTTAGACCTAAGGGGGAGATGGTAAGATGAGAAATAAAGTCATGTTTTGATAATTTCTTAAGGAGGTTAGTAGGAGTCCATGGAGTTGTTATAATACTAAGCTTGAATGCAGTGGTAAAGAGTAATAGTTTGAGATGAGATTCCCTATAGAGATGTATAGAATCGGAACTTAAAGATTTGAGTTAATCTTGAATATAGTAAGAGCATACCATTAGACGTTTAAATAAGAACGAAAACTGAGATTTCCAAAGAGTTGTCGGGCTGGTTTTCAGAAAAGAGTAATCGCTTTCTAAATAAAGCAAGAGAGGAAACTGAGATTTCCAAGATAGACTTTGAGCTAAGTTTTTGAGCATTAATCTCAAATCACATAAAAAACACATTTTTAAAACATAAGAGCTAGTATATTTTGGAAGTAGTATTGAGCACCGATATTGGGGAGAGTTCAGACAACTCAAAGCCCCCATAAACCATGTAGCCATCATGGGTAGAGAAGGGTCATACTTTTTAGATGAACCCTTTTCACATAGACTAGTGGATCCATTAGTAGTTCAGGTTGTATACCTTTGGCCAGATATAGGATGGTCTGGCAGCGTGAGGTAGATCGATGTATCATCACTATAGCTCTTATGTGATGGTTATCAGTTAGAGAAACTCCAACAAAAGTTGTTGCATTTTTTTATACATCAATTAATTATATTTTCATATATATTCCAGAGTTATGTTGTATCCTTGTTATATACATAGAGTTGACATCATGTTTGTAAATAAATTTTCTTTATATTGCACTTGTTTTAAACTTTTTTATGTTGAAATGAGTACAATTAAGTATCATGAGTTGAGTACCTTTAGTTAAGTATTATTTGAGTTGATTTGTGATTCATTGAGTTGAGTATCATATCTTTGAAGTTGAGTATCTAATCTCTGAGTTGAGTAAGTTGAGTAGTTTTGAGTATCCCTGAGTATTCCTTGAGTTAAGTAAGTTTGAAAAGAGGTAAGTATGTTTCCATTTTTATAAAATTCACGCTTATGTTATGCTTTAGAATTACCCTTACATGCTCGTACATTCCACGTACTGAGTCATTTGGCCTGCATCTTCTCATGATGCAGACACAGGTACTCAAGATCATCAATAGGAGTTTCATTGATACATCCGAGAGTTCTAGTTAGCTATGGTGAGCCTCCTTGCTTTTGGAGGATTTCATTTACTTTTCAGTTTATTTAGGATGTTGTGGGTCTTGTCCCGACTTCTATCTTTATCAGTTAGAGGCTTCATATATAGTTAGTATTGTTGAGAAGTGTCATGCCTGGAGCCTACACCCTAAATGTGGCCGGCACTCGAAGACCATTGATGGCCCACAAGCGAACCCTTGGCCTGGCTTACTTAACTCAGCGAAAGACTTACTTATCTCAAATAAAGAATTTAAAACATTCTCATCAAACTACTTTGATAACTGTCTTTGCCAAAAAATGCATTTAAATCTCAACACTTGAACATATTAAATATAAAGTATAGGAGACTCCAAAACTGGACTCTACATCGTCTATGAAGCATCTAAACTGACTGATATGGATGTTGGGACAGACCCCACAACATCCTAATAACTAATGGCTCGGAATTATTGGAAGAATTCTTAACGTCGGAAGAACAAGTTCTTTCTTTGACCTTCCCACGAGTTTCGTCTAGTTTGTGGGGAGTATAGTATATAGAAGTAGGATTTGGTATTTGGATATTTTTTGTATCAATAAGAAAAGCAAATAAAGGGATGTCCTCCTAAATGCAAAGAGGCTCACCAAATGATTGCGGAGTATTCAACTGGATCAACGGTGCGCTGCATGTTAATCTTGGTTACCTGCGTCTGCATCATAAAAAGATGTAGGCCAACTGGCATCAGTACATTAAATGTACGAGTATGGCGAGCTGGAAAGCTAAGCACAACTATAAGCTTGAAATGGAGTAAGGATAAACTTACCTTGGCTCTGCTCAACTCATAAGATAACAACTCAATATAAAGTAATAAGGACATATGCAATATACATATATGTAAAACTGATAAACAGTGTAACTCTCAGTTCATTTAAGATATAACAAAAATAAACTCAACTTTACTTATATATGAAAGTAATATAGTTTTTTGTTGGAGATTCTCTAACCGACAACCTTTACTATGAGCCTAAGTGGTGATACAACGTCTTGCCCACACTGCCAGTACTGACCCATACTTTATCGTCCCATAGGACATCCTCTACCTAGTGGATCCACTGGCTAACCTTACGTGATCATCTAAAAAGTATGACACGTTAATACCCATGATGCCTACATGGTTTACATGGGGACTTGAGTTATCTGAACTCTCATTCCCACATTGGTGCTCAATATTACTCCCAAAACGTACTTTATCTCATAGTTTTAATAAAACTTCCTTCCTTTGGGTTGAGATAATTTACTGAACCCTTTAGATTAAAAAGCTCCATTTTGGAAACAATGTTCCCCTCTTTAGTTCAAAAATCTTTTGAAACTTCTTACTTTCCTTTTAACTTATATGTAAAAACATTTATCAGCCTTTAGGGAATACTTAGTCCCTTTATAACTTTAGAGCAATGAACTCAACTCTTGCTCTTACTTAACTTGAAACTTTAACTCTTAAGGAATACTTAGTTCCTTTATACCTTTTTGAGAAATGAACTCAACCTTTATACTTTTCCTTAACTCGAACTTGAGCCTTAAAACAAATTAAAAACGTTTAAGTAATACTCTAAGAACTTTGAAAACTTTACTTTTATTCACTTCTTAGCTTTAGACTTGGCTTCTTACTTTCTTGACTTTGACCCTAACTTTCCTTGAATTTGGATTATTGATTCAAGGATCATGATCTCATGTTTATAGATGATTTCATGATGTTTAGATGTACTCTAGAGTGTTGGATCAACTAGGAATGAAGGTACATCACTTAGGAACTAGTACGAATAGATAGGGAAAGAATGGAGTCTCCAGGGGTTATTGTCGCTCTGAGAGGCGTGGAGCGCCAGGGCCTGTCGGATAGACCCTGGTCTAGGGCACTCTGGTTGGCGCGGCGCGCTAGGACCCATCAGACAGAGCCTGCCTTGAGGCGCGGCGCCCCAAGGGGTGTCTGACTGGACTTCTAACTTTTCTTCTTTGTTTTTCATCTCTAAACAAGGGCGGACCCAGTAAGTCATACGCGGGTGCTCCAGCACCCATTGACTCCGATTTTTTTTTTTGTATATATATAGAAAATATGATACATACTTTATTAAAATTTAAATGAGAACCCATACAATGAAAGCAGTTGTGGGTGCGCTGGTTTAAACCCTAAATTAAGAGGCGCGCGAAGCCACTGGTGAGGGTTTGAATCCCGCCAGCCGCATTACTTTTTTTTAAATTTTTTTCAGCGAATTTTACACCTTTTTTTAAAAAAAAAAATTCTTTTTCTAATTAAGGGCTTATCTAACTCCGAATTTTGTACTTATTTTTTACTTTTTAAAAAAAGTTTTTCCAACGAATTTTACGCCTTTTTTTTTTAATTTTTCCTTTTCTAATTAAGGGCTTATTTAACTCCGAATTTTGTACTTGTTTTGACTTTTCCTATTCTTAATTAGTTTAGGTAGCATAATTTTTTTATTTTTTTTTTTTACTTTTAACTTTTCCTATGCTTTAAAACCTTTTTCACTGCCCACTTTTATGGGATTATTTCTTTTAGCAAAATACGAAATCATTCATTCTTCTTCTTCTTCTTCTTGTTTCAAAGAGAAAGCCGTCAGTCAACTGCCCAACAACAAAATTCAACCTATTTTCTTTTCAAAATCAAAATAAAAAAATTAGGTAATAAGATTTGATGTTTGATTAAAGTTAGTTAATGAAAAAAAAGGGTTTGGAAAATTAGATTTTGAGATTTTTATTGCTTATGTCTGGTACTCTTAAGTCTTAATTCTTAAAATAGATTCCACATAATATTTTGTTACTTGATAAATAGGTTTAGACTTTAGAATCTCACATATTTAGTGTTTTGTGATTAAAAATATATTTTTTGAATACTTTTGAAATAAATATTTTCTTACCAATTACTTGATTCAAAAATTAAATTTTATAATGTATACATATTTGGTGCTCATTAACTCATATATTGCTAATTATTGTTTGTGGTGTTGAAAAATCAAATATATATATTAATTGTTGATTGTTGTTTGGGTTATTGATAGAAAGTTATAGATTTCAATAAAAATTAATTGAATTATTTGAATTAATTCTGTGATAAAATTATTATTTTTGTAGGAATTTATCTTTTTAAATTGAGATGGATAAGTATGTCACAAGATCGAAAATTGGGCATCCAAGTTCTAGCTCTACTCATCCATCTACTGCTTCAACCGTAGCTCCGAAAATTCAAAAGAAAACATTTATTTCAGATGTTGATTTAGAATCTCTTGAAGCTGATCCGGGAATTAGAAAGTTCATTGCAGAGTATAATCCTAATATACGTGATGATATTAGGAGATATTATATTCTTAAAAAGCCTTGCCAACCTAAGGATCATAAATTTCCTAAAACTATGTTTGGGAAGGAAATGCGGCAATTTTTTCCTAATTGGTTTAATGATCGTAAGTGGTTGGAGTATATCATAACAAAAGAAGTTGCATTTTTTTTGTGTTGCTACTTGTTTAAAAATGAATGTGAAAGTCGTGGAGATGTGATTGATGCTGCTTTTACAAAGACCGACTTTAGAGCTTGGAATAACGCTACTAAAAGATTTAGAGCTCATGTTGGAGATATAAATAGCATCCGCAACAACTGTTTCAATAAGATGCTTGATTTGATGAATCAATCACAGTCAATACACACTTCATTTGATAAAAAGTCCAAGAAAGAAAAAAGTGAGTCTCGACGCCCTTGAGTGCTTCAGTTGATGTGACAAGATTTCTCTTGAAATTCGGATTATCATTTCGTGGACATGATGAGAGTCGATCTTCTTCAAATAGAGGTATTTTTCTTGAACTTTTCAATGGTATGGAGATATTAATAAAGATGTTGGAAGCATTATTTTAGAAAAAGCTCCAAAAAATAAAATGATGTGTTCTCCGAGTATTCAAAAGTATATTGTTGATTCTTGTGCTAAGGAAACAATCAAATCTATTCTTGAAGATTTAGATGGGGATTATTTTGGGATACTAGTCGATGAATCAAAAGATTCATCACACAAGGATCAAATGGCACTTGTTTTGAGATATGTTAACAAAGAAGGAGAAGTGATAGAACGATTTGTTGGTATTGTTCATGTTAGTGATACATCTGCTTGTTCATTAAAGGAAACAATCTACTCTTTTCTTTCAGATCACTCATTAAGTCCATCCCAAATATGTGGGCAAGGTTATGATGGAGCTAGCAATATGCAAGGACATCTAAATGGTCTTAAAACTTTGATTTTGAATGAGACTCCATCGGCATATTGCATTCATTGTTTTGCCCACCAATTGCAGTTAACACTAGTGGCTCTTGCAAAGAAGGATTCGAATGTAGATGAATTTTTTTGCTTAGTTACTAATATGTTAAATATTGTTGGAGCATCTTTTAAGCACAGGTATTTACTTCGGAAGCACCAAGCTGAACAGTTAGAGGAGTTGCTCATATCAGGAGAAGTGTATACCGGGCGAGGATTAAATCAAGAATGTGGACTTCACCGGCCAGGTGATACTCATTGGGGTTCTCATTATAGAACATTAGATAATCTTATTGTTCTATTTCCATCAGTTATTCATGTGCTTGAATTTACTGGATGCGAGTGTCCAAACTATACTAATAGACTTCTTGCTAAAACTCTTGTGGATACGATTTGGAAATTTGATTTTGCCTTTATGCTGAACTTAATGTGGAAAGTTCTTATGATGACAAATGAATTGAGCTCCTCATTACAAAGGATGGATCAAGATATTGTCAATGCTATGGGATTTCTTTCTCTTACAAAGCAAAGATTACAAAATATGAGGGATAATGAATTCGAATCATTAATGGATGATGTCTATTTATTTTTGTGATAAACATGATATAGTCATTACGGAGATGAATGCTAGCTACTTTCCTGGAAAGTCAAAGCGTAAAGCTTTTGATGTTTCATATTCTCATCATTTGCGTGTTGAAATATTTTATGTTGTTATTGATTTGCATCTTCAATAGCTTAATAATCATTTTGATGTTGTGAGTACTGACTTACTTCTCGGTACGGCTAGTTTGAATCCAGTTAATTTATTCGGTAGTTTTGATAAAGGCAAGATAATGAGGTTGTCTGAATATTATATGAATGAGTTTGACAGCAACAAGCTCCGATATCTCAGTTTTCAGCTTGATAGCTATATAGTTTATGCTCGTGGTTCTGACGAGAGGTTCTTCAACTTGAAGGGAATTAGTGATCTTGCTAAAGTATTGATCAAGTCAGATTTACATCACACTTGTCCACTTATTTATTTTCTTATCAAGTTGACTCTCACTCTTCCCGTTGCTACTGCTTCTGTGGAATGAGCTTTCTCATCCATGAAGTACATTAAAAATGAACTTTGTAATAGTATTGGTGATGAATTTTTGAATGGTTGTTTAGTTTGCTATGTAGAGTGTAAGATATTCGCAAATGTAAGTAATGATGCTATTATTTATCATTTTCAACATATGAAAAGTCGTCGAGCACAATTATGACTTGACCAATTAGTAGTAGGTCATTGTGACTTGTAAGTAAAGGTTATTTTTTATGATGAATATATTGATCGTTGTTTTATTTTTTTAACTTTTTTTATTAAAGAGTTTGAGTTAGTATACATTTACTTTTTTATTAAAGAGTTTGAGTTAGTATACATTTACCGTATGTGATTGCTAACAAGTTTATGTTAAAGAAAGTGAGCACCGACAACCTTTAAATCCTGGATCCACCACTGTCTCTAAACCTCTCAAACTCTCATGGATCTCACACCAAACACTTAGGATCCCTAAATAACTCATTACCCAATAGTTTAGACCATTTGTGGCTTAAGGCATGGATGTCGGTCCGATAGAGCCAGTCGCTTCTAATGGACACAGATTCATTTTGGTTGCCATTGATTATTTCACCAAGTGGGTGGAACATGCTTTGTACAAGTCGGTAACCAAGAAAGTTGTAGCTGATTTTGTGCGCAACAGTCTGATATGCAGGTTTGGAATACCAGAATCCATCATTACTGATAATGGTGCAAACCTCAACAGTCACTTGATGAGAGATATATGTGAGCAGTTTAAGATTACTCACCGAAACTCAACCGCTTATCGTCCTCAAATGAATGGAGCTGTAGAGACTGCCACTAAGAATATCAAGAAGATTCTGAGGAAAATGATTGACAATCACCGAGGTTGGCATGAGATGCTGCCATACGCTTTGTTGGGTTATCGAACGACTGTCAGAACGTCGATTGGAGCCACTCCATATTTGCTAGTGTATGGAACATAAACAGTCATACCTGCGGAAGTTGAAATACCGTCTTTGAGAATCATCCAAGAAGCTGAATTGAGTAATGCTGAATGGCTCAGCAAGCGGATTGATCAGTTAACCTTGATTGATGAAAAGAGAATGGTCGTTGTCTGTCATGGTAAGTTGTATCGACAGAGAATGATTCATGCTTTCCACAAGAGACTAAGAGCTAGAATTTTTGAAATTGGTCAGTTGGTCCTTAAGCGCATTTTTCCTCACCAAGGTGAATACAAAGGAAAATTCGCACCAAATTGGCAAGGACCCTACATGGTTCACAATGTATTATCTGGAGGTGATTTGGTCCTGTCGGAGATGGATGGCACCGCATGGACGAAACCGATCAACAAAGATGATGTCAAGAGATACTACGTGTGAAGTCAGTTTGTATTTCAGTCCTTTCTTTGTATTTATTCTATTTGCTTGTAATTGTTTCATTTAAAATTTTATCCCCTTTGTAATGAACTACGTCTGACCTGAATTCTCAAGAATGAGATACGTAGGCGGCCTATGTCGGCCTCGGTCACCCCATTTATCCCTTTTAATATTTCTTTGTATTTGAACTACGTTAGACCTGAATTCTCAAGAATGAGATACGTAGGCGGCCTATGTCGGCCTCGGTCGATTTCTTTGTAATTTTCTTCTTATTGTCAACCTTGAAGGAGGAACTACGTTTGACCTGATTCATGCCTCAACAGGATACGTAGACGCCACGAGGGTTCGGTCATATCTCCCGTAAGATTTCTATTCCTCTTTGCACTAGAAACTGGGAATGAATTTTTGAGAGGAGAAGGATTTTCCTCAGCAAGTCAAGACTGAAGATACTTCAAGATTTGCAACTAGGACAGAATTTTTGAGAGGATCTCAAAAATTCCGTGACTCACTCGGAGATAGTTGAAAAATAAGCCAATACAGTTAATTGGGACAGAAATTTTGAGGATGGCCTCAAAATTTCAACATGGGTTTCATCGACAGTTTAGAGCGACTCCGAATACTCCCCAGTGAATAATCAAATATACCTCCAAGCATCTGACTCAAAGAAGTCCGCTAATCCTGACGTGACATGATACTTGGTAGTAGCCCTTTTCAAAATGCTACTTTTCAAAAATTTATTTTTTCTTAAAATTCTATATTTGCATTTCATTTGTTTCAGCATAAAATATTTTGTCTTATCTATCAAGATTCGGGAAATCAGGAAATCAACTGGATATAGCTGGACAAGGAGCAGACAATCGAAGGAATCGACACAGACCAATTCGTTTTAAAACTAACAATTTTTCTGTGGACGCAGGTTTATAGTTTTGCTCTAAAATCAGCAAATCCCTCCGATCGACGAATATGAAAGGTCAAGGGGGAGAAAGCTCTCCCAAAATTAACAATTTTCCTGTAGATGCAGAAACTATTTTATATTGCCTATATCGGAGACTTGAGAATATGAATGGTTTATTTCACCCAATTTCCAACAGCATGAGGTCTATAAGGACCGTCAAGCTAGATTCAAAGATGAATAAGGCAAAAATCTAAAGAAAGAGTTTACGGTTTTCGTAGAGGACGTCATTTGCATCATATTATCAGATATGATATTATTACTACCTAGAGGGGTTATTTGTTTTATTGTCGATCAAGACAATACACTACCCGGAGGGGTCATTTATTTTATTGTCGATCAAGACAATACACTACCTGGAGGGGTCATTTATTTTATTTTCGATCAAGGCAATACACTACCCAGAGGGGTCATTTATTTTATTGTCAATTGAGACGATATCATTATCCAGAAGGCACCCAGAAGATAACTATGTTGCTCGATTGAAGCACTATTTTCATTTGGTACCATGGATGACATCGCGAGTTAATATTCACGCATCGTGGGAAGATATTCATGCCCCGCAAGAATTCACGCATCGCGGGAAGATATTCATGCCCCGCAGGAATCATGCATCGCGAGTCAATATTCATGCATCATGGAAAATCATGCATCGCGAGTAATATTCATGCATCGCGGAAGATCATGCATCGCGAGTCAATATTCATGCATCGCGGAAGATCATGCATCGCGAGTTAATATTCATGCATTGCGGAAGATCATGCATCGCGAGTCAATATTCATGAATCGCAGAAGATCATGCATCGCGAGTCAATACTCATGCATCGCGAGTTAATATTCATGCATCACGAAAGATCATGCATCGCGAGTTAATATTCATGCATTGCGAGAAGACACGTGCTTCGCAAAAAGTTATGCATCGCGAGAAGATATTCATGCTTCGCAGAAAATTATACATCGCTAGAAGATATTCATGCCTCGCAGAAAATTATGCATAGCGAGAAGATATTCATGCCTCGTAGGAAGATATTCATTCCCCGCAGAAGACCATGCATCGCGAGTTAATATTCATGCATCGCGAGTCAATATTCATGTATCGTGCGAAGATATTCATACCCCGCAAGAAATCACGCATCGCGGGAAGATATTCATGCCCCGCAAGAAATCATGCACTGCCAGAGAAGGAATCGTGCACCTCAAGAGAAATATTTACCCATCGGCATCAACTGCATTCTTTTATTTTGACAAAAGTAAGCATCAAGAAGAGCATTGAAGATGACATCAAGAGAAATATCAGCACACTGCATCAGTTTTTATTTATATCAACATCAAATGAAGAGTACATTGAAGATTATTGTAAACATAATACATAAGCTTTATTTGTTTTACGTCAAACCGATCGAGTTGACGTCAAATATTGAAGGAGAACAACTAAGTGTCAAAATGGTAAAAGACACTGTCTCCCATTTGAATTGCATTTTTATGCTGACGAGTTTTATCTCAGTCTTTGTCGAGAGCGTCCGAAAGGATGAATTCTCCAAAAAAAAAAATAGGTGCAGACGACATCAAAAAGGATGCAGCACAACGTGGAACTATTTCTTAGCAGCGAACTGGGACATAGTCCAAAGAGGAGTGTCAAACTCTTAGGACGCGAGCAGATGAGCGACTTCCACCACAATCAAACCACACCCCTATTAGAAGACATGTGGGTTTTTCTTTGGTTTTTGTCAGTTTCGGTTTTACATCAGGAATTTCGGTCTACCGGAGAAAAGTTTCCAATCTGAGTGACAATGCGCCAAGATTTTTGGAAATTATGTCCGTGTAAGTTCTTAACTATGGGTGTTAAGCGCACCACATTCGTGGCTAAGAGGTTACAAGCCTCCTTTTCATACTCACTTAATTTGTCACTTGTCCGAAATCAAAGGTTATCTAACATAATAGATTTCCTTTTCAACCGATCGAGTCGAACTACAAGCAGCCTGATTCCTAAGGTTTAAGGATATGTAGGCGAGCTCAATGTCGAAAACTCGGCTGCATTCCAACATTCGCTCTTAAATCTTATTCTTAAGCATCTTAGTATCTTCATAATTCGGTATCGAGATGACTTCGAGCTCTTTCAAAATCGTGTGTTAAATTAAGCGTATCGAACAACAAGTGGCCTCAATTCTCATATAGCCTGAGATATGTAGGAAACCTATTTCCGGGGCTCGCCATAATTCCTAAAAGTCCGTACCAAGTCCTTTTGATAAATATGAATGTGTGGTCGGTCAAAATTGGCTTGGTCAATATCATTTTTCTCGAATTTCTTGCATCAATCCAAGTAAAATGAGGGACAGTTGTTGACATCCAATTTTGACCCTCCCCGGAATGATTACTTGACGAGTTTCTTAATTCTAAACGATTTGAGATAATTAGATTTTATAAAGCTTTAACATATATATATATATGAAATAAAATGGTTTTCGAATTATTCCCAAGTTAATATTATTACTTTTATGATTTTTAGATAATAGATGATTTACATAATTATGTATATAATTAATATATTTCTATACTTATTCGAAATCGTCTCAAAAGTTGCTATTTTGTTTAAATATTTTACTAACTAGCTTAGTTATACAGTAGTTTACCGTTTTCTCTTGGATTAATTATTTTATAATTACGTCGGTTATTTTATTTCGTTAAAATTAAAAAACTTATTAAGTAATTTCTTTCATATTATCATTGACCACATATCAAACTCCTTTGGAATAGACCAAATTTTGGGCCTTTTCGATTTGTTCCCAGCAGCCCAATTTTAGCAAGTCTTCCAACCCTTTCCCATTTTCCAGAAGCCCAAATTCCCATCCCCAATTCGACCCAATCTGCCTTTTCCCTCTTTACTTTTGACCCGGCCCATCTTGGTGCTCAACAAGAAGACCCCAACGTGAATAGACGGGAGGATACCCATCAGTGTCGAGCGTTCTTCACGTTTAACAGCAGCAGCAGCGCGTCAATGGCACCAATACGGTCCTTGCGCGCGTCGTCTCCTTTTCATGCGTGAACGTCGCTCCAACGTTCACAAGGAGTACATGGTGTTAATAGACGGAAAGTGAACTCGGCGTTAGTACGATTTTCTCGCCCTGCCAGTACGCCTTTACTGCTACAGCAGGTAAAGAGCCTGCAAATTTTTGCCCTGTGACAGCCGCGATGTCGTCCTTGCAATCGTAGGATTGCGCCACGTCAAGTTTCAAGGACACGATTTGAATCCGATCCATCCAACGCCTCTCCTCGACCCGGATTTTGTGGGATTTGGCCAAGTTTTGGTACAAGAACTGCTTTTTCCTTGTCCTTGGAGACGATTTCAAATTTTGCGAATTGAAGTGAGTGTTCGATTTTGCACCGATTTATTTTCAGAAATTCGTTTTTGCCCTCTCTTTTCCTTCAAGCCAAAAACCCTAATCCCCTCCTATACAATGATCTTTTCCTTTCTGTGTGAGGAGTTTTTTTTTTTTTTGGGGGGGGGGGGGGGAGATTTTTTGGGAAGTTTTTTTTTTAGAGGGTCAAGCAAAAAACAGAGAGGAAAAAGAAAAGGCAAAAAGAGTTTAGAGAAAGGGTAAGGGAAACTTGGGAAATTTTTTAGGGGAGATTCGAAAATCTGAAATCTCCAAAAACAAAGAATATTAAGGCAACATAAGCAAAATTTAGCTAGATACAGTGATACGTTCAAGAAGCAAAAATATTTACAGCAACTTAGGCAAGAATAGATAAATTTTTATATATCAAATACGTTCAAAAACAGAGGAGTGGTTTAGTTTTGGTGTTGAGTCTGATTCTTTTCCTCAATATATTGGTTGTTGCTCGTGTTCGAGTCTTGGTGTGTAGGAAGTCGTCATCCTAACTCGTCGTTGTCTCAGTCGCTGCCGGAAAAGGTACCATTCTCTCCGTTAGTTTCTCTTATCTTTTTTTTCTGCTTATTCGGTGGTGTCGGAGAAATGCTTTTGTATTGATTATTGGCTGATTAGTTATCGTTTGGTGGATGTTTGTTATTACTGGTATTATTTGTTCTTAGTTGTTTCCTTGTATTGGCCATGGTATTGAGTTTGAGACTTATGTATATAGCGGGGTCTGTTTCTTTCTTCTTTTATTTGAGTTGCTTCGCTGCTCTTCTTTCCTATTCACTGTTAGAATGTTATTGATCTCGCGTTATTTCGTTCATACCACATTTAAGTTTTAAAAAAAAATGTTTTTGTTAAGAAAAAAAAATGAATGATGAATAAATCTTGGCTTAGTATGAATCAGTCTTCTAGGCTTTTTTAAAGTATGATTTTGTCCTTCCATGCTCGCGTTTAAATGTCCATTGTTAAAATCTTATTTTTCCATCTGAGTATTAAACCTTTCTTTGTTTTAGTTCCTTTCGTTATTTTTGAATATGATTTTGTTTTGGGTCCCTTAATATCAATCAAATCGACACTTTACCGAAATGAATCATGTCATTCTTCCTATACTTTACTGTAATTTTGACCGCCAACTGTGATTTGGATTAGCAATGTGTTTGTCATTTCTCGATTTTGGTCTAGGCGCGAGAATCCCCTTGAAGTGATCAATATAGCATGTTCATGTCGCATCGTGCAATCGGTTTCCTGTCAGTTCGTTTGAATTTCCTTGTGATATCTCTATAGCTTTGGTTTTACGCATCTTAAAACTAATTTACATGAGTGTCAAATTATGTCTTGGTGTTAAACTCATGTTAGATTTGTATAGGATATGAGAACTCCAACTCATTTGTTATTCATACGAGCTTTCCCTTTTAAGTTAACAAATATTTTGTCCTCCTCTCTGTTAAGTTGGGCGCATGGGTCACTGCTAAAAATGATCCTTATCTGGTTGCTCCATTGTTATGATGTGATATTGGTGTTCTCACACAAAATTGAAGTTTTGTCTTTAGGATTATATTAGTATAATTTCACTTTGCAGTGAGATTAAAATATTCTTGATTGTCGTTCAAAGCAGGTGTTTTGTTTGGCATGTCATTATTTTTATTTTTTCTGAAGATATCGTGTCAAAGTTGTTTTATTGTTCTATTCCCTCCTATGAATTGTATCGAGTTTACTTATGTGTTTTATTTGTTTTGCCACATGTGAATCCGTCCGAGTTTGTCATGAACTCATTTTCTCGCATTCCAAGAGAGCCGTAAAGGCTCAATTCCTCTTATTCGAGTCAAGTAATCCACAAAATCGGCGTACAGATTTAGAGATCGAAGAATTTGAAGTGGCAACAGTTGATGAATTTGTGCCAAAAGCCCAACGTCTGTTTTATTTATTGTTCCATGTTGTATTTTGTTATTTTGGCCCTAAGCCCCTGTCGCTTGTATTTATATATTCGTTATTATTTTGTTTAGTCTAGGACAGGTACCTAAGATGATAGAAGTGGGCCGAAATTCCAAAACAAAAAAATGGGTCCAAATACCGGTCCAGGCGGACAGAAAAACCTGGGTTTGGACCCAAACACTCTCTCTCTCTCTCTCTCTCTCTTATTTTTATTACTTATTTGATTTTATTTATCGGTAGTTTAAAGTTAGAAAACTTCAAATCCTCGTAGAACGTCATAATGTTTTAGCGACTTAAAATTGAATCAAGTTTAAATAGTTTTAAAATAATAAATTTTTCAAGTTAGATGTTTCACTTAGAAAAAAGCTAAGTATTCATTTCCAAACAACTCTAAATAATTTTTATCCCGAATTAATTCAAGTTAACTTTTAGCCAAATAAAGTTAGTTGTCGGATAATCGTATTTAAGCGAATATTTTAGGTGCCTAACACCTTTCTAAAATATAAATTTGAATTTCCGAACCCTTTTAATTATTTTCAATTATTTGTTCTGTTAAGTCTTTTGAAAATAAAGGTTTTCTTAATTTTCTCAAAATTAAGTGGCGACTCTAAAAAAGTCAAAAATCTACAAAACCATTTTTTTTCCAGAATAAAACAGCCCTTACTAAAATTAGACTTTCCTTAGTCCAACAACCCAACTTTCGAAGGGCATTTCTCCCTCATACGAAATAGGATTTTTGAAAACTCGTTGGCGTTGAAAATATATTCTCTAGGGATTTTCAACCATATAAAGAACTCACTCAAACTTTTCCTGAGCTGGAAGTTATGGCCGTTTGAAAATGACAAAACTCACTCTTGAAAGCTAGAAATTTTCAAGATTTCCTTACTTATTTTCAAAAATGATTATTCTTGGACTCTTAGCTTATTCTTAGTTAATTCTAGTTACGAGATGTTACAAGAAGTCTGTATCATTTATTTTATTAAATATTTTAAAGACTTAAGTTGCCTATTTTATGGCGAGTTGAATAATTTATTTTTATTCAAAGTTTTCATTTGACTTCAATCTTTGTATTATAGTTTCATGAACTTTTATTTAGTTTTTAAGGTTTGTAGTCAGTCAGGATGAGGTTTGCTTGAGGACCAGCAATGATCTTCGAGTGTCGGCAATGTCCAGGGTGTAGGCTCGGATCGTGACAATTTCGGTCATAGTCTAGGGGGGAACTTGTATATTTTCCCTACATGAAAATAAGAAAATTCATTAATTTATGTGAACTTAACCATACGATCTTCTATGCAAGCATTTGTATTTTTCAAGTATTCATTGCAAAAGATTCTTAAACTTTTGAGTCTTAAGATAACGGGGGAGTTTACCATTTGTGAATTCACAAAAAAATATTCTCAAGTTATATGCAAGCATTGAAAACAAAGTTTTCCATTATACTTCGTTACAAAAAATTTCCTTGTCAAATTTAAATTAGGGAAAATGCATAAGTACCCTCCAAACCTATGTCCGAAATCTCAGAGACACACTCATACTATACTAAGGTCCTATTACCCCTGAACTTATTTTATAAATAATTTTCTACCCATTTTTGGCCTTTGTGGCACTATCTTATGGGCCCAAAGTGTGCTAACAAATTTTTCAAGTTATCTGGTTGATAGTGTCACATAAGCCAAAAAGAGGTAGAAAATTATTTATAAAATAATTTCAGGGGGGTAATATGACGTTAGTATAGTATAAGTGTGTCTATGGAATTTTGAGCATAAGTTGGGGGGTAATTATGCATTTTCCCTTTAAATTATTGAAAAATACTACAATACAAACACTTATAATATTGTTATGAAATTATAGAATAATAAGAAGAAAGTAGAGAGAAGAGAAGACTTGTTATTTCTCTTGAGGGATGATTATACAATGAAGAGGACCCCTCTATTTATAGGGGAAATCTAACTTGATCCCCAAGTGAGACTCTTAACCATATCCTAAAATGATTCCACATGATAGACATTCACTATAATACAAATACTTTATAATAATCCCCGTGAATGTCTAATTCATAGATGATGTGCCTCGTCAAAAACCTTACTAAAAAAAACCTTAAGAAAAGAAAAACTCTAGTAAAGAAAAAAAGTACATATATATATATATATATATATATATATATATATATATATATATATTAAATAGCATCTAGGATGCCTCATTAAAAATCTTACAAGAATAACCCAGCGGGACAAAACCTCGTAAGGGAAAAAAAGTACAGCGCGTATTAACTCCCCCTAATAAGAACATCAATCCAGAGACTTGAATCTTCACATTCCAAGCTTGTACACCATATTCTTGAAAGTTGCAGTTGATAGAGACTTGGTGAATAGATCAGCCACATTGTCACTTGAATTAATCTGTTACACATTTATATCACCATTTTTTTGAAGTTCATGTGTATAGAAAAGCTTTTGTGAAATGTGTTTGTTCTATCTCCTTTTATGAATCCTCCCTTAAGTTTTGCTATGCATGTTGCATTATCTCTATATAAAGTGGTGGATAATTTATCACACTCCAAACCACATTTATCTCGAATGAGATGTATCATAGACCTTAACCACACACATTCTCTACTTGCTTCATGAATAGCTATTATCTTAACATGATTAGATGAAGTAGCTACGATGGACTTCTTTGTAGATCTCCAATATATGGCAGTCCCCCCACATATAAACACATAGCCTATTTGGGATCGAGCTTTGTGTGGATCAGATAAATATCCTGCATTAACATAAACAACAAATTGGGGTTACAATTATTAAAATAAAATAACCCATATCAGTTGTCCCTTTAAGATATCGCAAAATGTGTTTGATCCCATTCAAATGTCTCCTAGTAGGAGCAGAACTATACCTTGCTAAAATATTAACAGCAAAAGTTATATCATGCCTTGTAGTATTAGCAAGATACATTAGTACACCAATTGAACTAAGATATGGTACTTCAGAACCAAGAATTTCCCCATCCTTTTCTGGAGGTCGGAATGGATCCTTATTCACATCAAGTGAACGAAAAACCATCGAAGTACTTAATGTATGCGCTTCATCTATACAAAATCTTTTCAACACTTTTTTTGTGTAGGCAGATTGATGAACAAAAACACCATTTATCAAATTCTCAATTTGCAGACCAAGACATAATTTTTTCCTTCTCATATGTTTCATCTCAAATTCGTTCTATAAATAATAAATTGTCTTTTGAAGCTCTATTGGAGTTCCAATAACATTTATGTCATCAACATAAATAGCAAGTACAACAAATTCCACTATTGTTTTCTTTATAAAGACACATGGACAAATTGCATCATTCGTATAACCTTCCTTAATTAAATACTAACTAAGACAGTTATACCACATGCGTCTAGATTGCTTCAAACCATATAATTATCTTTGCAATTTAATTGAATACATTTCTCGAGATTTTGAATTACATGATTTAGGCATCGCAAATCCTTCAGGAATTTTCTTATATATCTCATTATCAAGTGATCCAAAAAGGTAGGTTGTAACCACATTCATCAAATGCATTTCAAGTTGCTCATGGACTGTGAAACTAATGAGATTACACAATGTTATTGCATCCATAACGGGTGAGTATGTCCCTTCATAATCGACGCTAGGCCTATGAGAAAATCCTTGTGCCACAAGGCGTGCTTTATACCTTTGTATTTCATTTTTCTCATTTATTTTTCGCACAAAAATCCATTTGCAACCAACAGATTTAATACCATTAGGTGTTTGAACTATAGATCCAAAAATTTCACGCTTGGCAAGTGAATTCAACTCTGATTGAATTGCTTCTTGACATTTTGGTCAATCATTTCTTTGTCGACATTCTATAATAGATTGAGGTTCAAGATCCTTATTATCTTGCATGATATTTGTTGCAACATTATATGCAAAGACATAATCAACCACTATTTCTGATTGATTCAGATTAGTTTCAACTCTCTTAAATTTATGGATAGTTCATTATTTCCTTGAGTTTTAAGTTCATTGATTCTTTCATGAATATCAGAATTATTCAAATTTTGAACTTCCATATGAGATTCTTTCATAGTGTCATCTTGACATTTAATCTTTCTTCTTTCTAGGATTTTAATCCTTAGGACTCAATGGTCTACCACACTTTAGGCGTGATGTTCACTCATTAGCTATGACACTAGTGAATGGTCTTATAGGGACATCAATTCGAATTGCGTCTAGCATTTGATTTGTAATTTTCTGCAGATGAATACTCTTTCGTACTTCTTGCTCACAAATAGAAGAATATGGATCAAGATGAGACAATGATAATTTTTTTCATGAAATTTATCATTTTATTTCACTATTCTCTCCTTCTAATTTTGGGAAAACTGTCTTATCAAATCGACAATCTGCAAATCAAGCAATAAACATGTCTTCAGTCAATGGTACAAGATAGCAAATAATGGAGGGTGATTCAACCCCAACATATATTCCTAACCTTCTTTGGGGGCCCATCTTAGTGCGGTTTGGTGGTGCCACAGGCACATGTACAGCACATCCAAAAAAAATTAGATGGTATATATTAGAATCTTGACCTATAACCAATTGTAATGGAGAAACCTTATGATAATTTGTCGGTCTGAGACTAATAAGTGTTGCAGCATGCAAAATTGCATGTCCTCACACAGAAGTGGGCAACCTAGTTTTCATAAACAATGGTCTTGCTATTAATTGCAGACATTTAATTAATGACTCAGCAAGACCTTTTTGAGTATGAACATGAGCAACAGGGTGTTCAACTCTTATCCCCATTGAAAAACAATAATCATTAAATGATTGGGATAAAAATTCTGCAGCATTATCAAGACAATAGAAATAATGTGATTATCAGGAAAGTGTGCCCTTAACCTTATTATTTGTGCCAATAAATTTGCCAAATGTCAAGTTACGAGATGACAATAGGCACACATGGGACCATCTAAAAGAAGCATCTATTAGAACCATTAAGTATCTAAATGACCTACTAGGTGAGTGAATAGAACTACAAATATCCCCATGTATAGTTCCAAGTGCGGGGGACTCAATCTCAATTTTTTCTTTGGTGATGGTCTCAAAATTAACTTGTCTGGATAAGAAGCAGTACAAGAAAATTCATCATTTAAAAGAAATTTAGGTCCTTTAATGAATGTCCATCCGAATTTTCTATAATTCGTCTCATCATTATAGACCCAGGATGTCCCAGATGATCATGCCAAAGTACAAATGTATTGGAATTAGTAAACTTCTTATTCACTATAAAATGTGCCTCAATTGCACTAATTTTTATCCAATACAAGACAAAAGATAAAGCAGGGAACTTTTCTGTAACACATGTCTGCCCATAGACATTCTTGGTGATACCAAGATATTCAAGATTTATTTCATCCATTGATTGGATATGATAACCATTTTCACGGATATCTTTAAAACTCAACAAGTTTCTCTTAGATTTTGGAGAAAACATAGCATTATTCATAATGAGTTTAGTTCCCTCGGGCAAAATTACAATGACTCTTCCAAAGCACTCAATCATATTAGTACTATCGAAAATTGTAGTAACATTTATTTTGCTCATACTTAAATGAGAAAAATATTTCTTATTTTTGAATATTGTATGTGTTGTGCCAGAATCAATCAAGCAAATGTCTTCATATTTTGACGATATATTTTTAGAATTATCCATATCTTCACATGGAATGACATACACAAAATAAACATATATTAAATATTAGTGTTGTCAAAAGGGTACAATATATTCAATGTAATAAATTAATAATAATATTAGAAGTTAAGCCTTAATTTATTGCTTCCTCTAAGTCAATAACGAGTCGTTAGGAAAAAATAAAATAAAAATCATTATTTAATCCTAGTTAATAACAGATTGCATGTTTTTAACACTAGATCAAGTTAAAGACCTAATATAATACAAACGCATGATAAATCCTAGTTAATAATAGACTGCATATTTTTAACATTAGATCAAGTTAAAAATCTAATATAATACAAACACATGATAAATCCTAATTAATAACAGACAATATATTTTTAACGTTAGATCAAGTTAAAGACCTAATATAATACAAACACATGATAAAGTTTAGTATTTGACTAACACTATCATATTAGAATCATATAAATAAATCAATGAAAAATATATATTATCTAATTGAGATGGAACAAACTAATGAACTACAAGAATATGACTAAACTAATTTAAAATACTAATACTCATGTAAACAACCATCATTACATGATAATTATTAATAACTACTACCATAAAAAAATCACTCTTCCATGTTCACAGAACCATCACCAATTAAGTGATCTATCTTTCCTTCAGGATGTGTGCGAAGAAATCTGTTACATCCAAGTGTGTGATGACAATTTGATTTTCAGAGACAAAATTTGCCTCAGGATATTTCTCTTTCTTCTTAGCGATTCTTAATAAAGCTCAACCAAGTGTTTAGGAGTATGACAATCACGTACATAATGACCTCTTCCACCACATTGAAAACAACATTCCCTAGTTGCTTCACATTTCTCATCCTTTCTGTTTTCCTTTTGATTGTGACTTTTATTTGATGAATAATTAACACCAGAAAAAGAATTACATTTTTTACTATAATTACGACCACGTCCACGTCCACGATCACGATTAGGGCCGCGGCCTTTTCCACGCCTAGCATGATGGGCGTACGCCTCTTTCACTTCAGGAAGTGGTTCAGATCTAGTAAGCCGATTCTCACGATTTTTCATTAATTGTTTTGCTCAGCCATAAGAAGATGAGAAATTAGTTCATAATACTTTTTGAAACCTTTCTATCGATATTGTTGCTACAAGAGCACATTCGAAGCATGAAAAGTGACGAATGTCTTTTTCATCATATCAATCTCACTAACTGTTTCTCCACATAATTTCAACTGAGAAGTGATTCTGAACATGGCAGAATTATACTCATGTATAAAGTTAAAGTCTTGTAGCCTTAGATGCATCCAATCATATCGTGCCTTTGGATGTATGACCATCTTCAAGTGGTCATATCTTTCTTTTAGGCTTTTCCACTGAACAAGTGGATCCTTAACTGTGAGATATTCAATTTTCAGAATCTCGTCAAGATGATGACGCAAGAATATCATTGCTCGTGCACAGTTTTGCTTTGATGACTTATTTTCTTATTTTATGATGTCTCCAAGACCCATTGCATCAAGGTGGATTTCAGCATCCAACACCCATGAGAGACAGTTCTTACCCGAACTATGAAGGGCAATGAACTCTAGTTTCGTAAGATTGACCATTAAAATTAAAAACAAAATAATAAATAATACCTTATTATTTCTTCAAACCTAACCTTCACTTTTTGAGAAAGTAGAGTCTCGTGTTGATAACATGTTATGAAACTATAGAATAAGAAGAAGAAAGTAGAGAGAAGAGAAGACTTATTATTTCTCTTAAGGGATGATTTTACAATGAAGAGGACCCATCTATTTATAGGGGAATATAACTTGGTCTCCAAGTAGGACTCTTAACCATATCCTAAAAGGACTCCACATGATAGACATTCACTATAATACAAATACTTTATAACAAATATTGATTTATATTGCTAAGATTATTTTAATTTGAATATCAAATTGATAAAATATATATCAATTGCATATATGAAAAATGTCTCTAAGTATTCTCTCTCTCTAAACCATTTCATTATAAATGTTAATAAGAGTTTTTGCATTACTAATTATTGAGGTGAAGATTTCATAGATTTCTTTTCAAAGATTGTCAAACAACAGTTCATAAAATATATATCAAACAATAGGCTATCCTCTAGACGTAACATTGGACCTAGGATCCTAAGCTAATCGTGAGTCTGGAAAACCACAAACATATTGAAATATAACTAAAAAAGCAGAAGCATTACTATAAAGTGAGTCACAACTAAAAGAAACTCAAGTGAGAATATAACTGAATGTCAAGGGGTAAACAACTCAAAACAACTTAACATTAACTCTATGTGTGAAGGTCTCTACAACTGATGAGTTGTTGGAAAAGTCCCCAACTAACTCTAATAATACTAAAAAGAATGAAAGTAAATAAAATAATCCAAGCATTATGAAATGTCCTCAAACTATGAGGACTCACCACTGAAGTTGCTGAATGTAAGCTGAGAGTCGAACTAAGTGTGGCCTAGATGCTGAGGCATAAAACAATGTAGCACAAATTATATGTCGGTCTTGGAATGTACTGAGCATGCATGATATAGATACTAAGTTGATTAATGATCTAGCTAAGCAATATAATATTGAATTTGAAAATAGATTGTATGGAAGTGTAACTGACATTTGAGCTAAAGGCAATGATCAAGTACTAATCATGTAACTAATATGTTGAACTGAATACTGATAACATGGTCAATGCAATAAGAGTATCACTATGGGAGCTACTATTAACTGACACAAACCACATGAGCTAAACGTGGAGTTTGATGTATACGCCCGATCAAGAAGACCCAGTATACCTTGCCATGGTATAAAGGCATGACTGTGATGTGATCACTAAAATTGATGCCCACTTCTGAACCTATATTGGCACATAGTTTTAGAATTGTAAGGGTACGCTGAACCCTAGTCCATCTCGGTGCTAAGTATACTCCCAACTGAATGAAAAACTAAAATGCACTAAAATACAGAGTAGCTCAAAATGTTGACATGTTATGTGGAAATGCACATAATTATACCGAAAGTTATGACATTCAATTTCAAAAGCATGATTTTCTGACTGATCGGACTAGAAAGTATAATTCATGAGTTGATAGTTAATACAAGTCAGGGTTTTGAATTTTGTACATGAAAATTACACTAAATCACCAAGAATCATGTTATTTAGATTATGAGGACTATAACAACTAAAATCACAATAAATCTTCAAAATCTATAAACCTTAGGTGTGAATAGTTTATGAGAAATTGAAGAACTGACTGAATTCTAGGAGCCTAATGGGTGAAAGGAACCCACTAGTGAAATCTCACATACCTGGTGACAAAATATATGGAGCAATTCTTTGAATTTTGGAGCTAAACTTCGTAGAACACTCCTGCTTGTTCTTTGGAGAAACAGTCAACTTTTCATCTTATTTTCACTCATGAGTGATTTTTGGAGAATGAGGGTTCTGGATATTATCTGACTAGATTATTAGACTCAGAGTGAATAAAACGACGTAGTTTAGGCGTCAAACGACGTAGTTTAAGTGCTCAGTGCATTGGGAAAAAAACCAATGTGACCCTGACTTAACTGTTGTTGAAGTGGCTTCAAGACGGACTTCACAGGCCGTCATGATGACCAAGGCCTTTCTAGCAGCTCGTGAAGATTCTCTACCCGATATGGCTTCACTAAAATGGGCATAACTTTTTACTTCGGATTCGAAATCAGGCACACTTGGTGGCGTTAGAAAGATGACTCAAAGACCTTTAATTTGATAGGTTGTGAGGCACCTAAATAGTTGTGTTCTGAAAGATATGATCGTTTGAACTTGACCAAAACCTCAAAGTCGGTCAAGCCTCTTTCACATGCCACTTCACAGCTCGTGTGAAGCTCCAAGGACAGTCTAGTGGTCCGTGGTCCTTCATAGTAGCCATGGTGGTTCTATGTCCCCCTTACAGGCCATTTGACGAACCGTGTGGAGATCCACGAACCGTTTAGTGGTCTATGGTCTTTCACCTTTTTCTGGGTGCATAACCACGATTAAGGTGACGGGTCGTGGTCCTTTTCACAGCCCGTGGACCTCCTCCGTGGTTTGTCGTTCTCTCTAGTTCAATCTTAATTTTGATTATTGAGGTGTTGCAAATATACTTTTAAAAATATCTATAAAAATTGAGAAGACTCTTTTCACTCATTGTTAATGTACATATGTATCCTACAATGCTTTGATAAGGGTATAATCAACAACGGAAGTTTAATAAATGAAATAATGTGGCAAAAGATATTTTTAATCATGTGTTAGACATTAAGATTGCGTATTAATAATTTTATTCATTGTTATCAATAATATCAAAGCCGAAATGTATCTCTATATTATATACCACATCAAGCTAATTATTGTTATCCAAATGAATGCAAATATATTAGCATTCTTCTTATTTTTCCTATTACAATTAATGAGAGCAAATAAATAAATAAATAAATAAATATATATATATATATATATATATATATATATAAAGCTGAATGTAAGCAATCCTATGTGGTATCTCTCTATGGCCCGTATCTCTAAAAAAATCTCATTAAAAAAATTATTGAATAAGATAAAAAAATAAATATGTTAAATATATTCATGGCAGTTATGTCGTTTTTAATATTCATAACTGTAGCACATAAATATTAGAAATTAAAAGAGAAATAAATAGTTATTGATAACCTATATGAGAGAATGTCAAGAGTTTTCTGTAATATTTAAAATAGAGTAGATAAATCACAAATCATTTCGAAAATACGGTAAAAGTTATCCACCAACTAATATTAATGTGTTCATTATTGACGTAGTAGTAGAAAAATTCATTGTTTGATTAGCTCCTTTCTCAATATTACATTCTTTTTTATGATTGTGTTTCAAATATTCTTTTTTTAATTATATTTCTTTCTTTCTTTACTTTTTAACTTTTCAGGAACATCAAACAAGTTTCGTTGAACATGCTTCCATTGAACATGCACACATCAAAGAGGAAAAAATCAACGTACCAAATAAATTTTTGAAAAAAAAAAAAGTAATGAAGGGAAGAAGTATTATAACAAAAGATCAAAAAAGAAAAACAGAAACAAAAAGGCTCTTCGAAAGGAAATTTAGAGCTGAAGAGAAGATATCTCAGAATGAACAATATTTCGTCAGCTTTAGAGTAAAATAGTCAGATCATTGACGGTAAGCGTTAGATATACGAAAATTGGAATTAATTTTATGCAAGAGTTAATCTGATATCCTATTTAGTATGATATTCTATATGATCGACCAACTACAAATTGCGCCATATTATTTTTTTTTAAAAAAAATCAAATATATTACTAATAACTAAACATATAATTATGTGTGTAAAGCTTCAGGACAAAAAAATTAAAATTACAAATTAAAACCAAAAAACGC
Source organism: Solanum sitiens (assembly GCA_016801875.1). Lineage (NCBI taxonomy): Eukaryota > Viridiplantae > Streptophyta > Magnoliopsida > Solanales > Solanaceae > Solanum > Solanum sitiens. The sequence continues at coordinate 3,242,001 of JABWTJ010000034.1, forward strand.
AAAAAAAAAAAAATTAAGTATATATTTAAAGTTATTAGAATCTAAAATAGGTTAAGAATCTTACGTTTCAAATTCATTGTACAATTATATATATATATATATATATATATATATATATATATATATATATATATATATATATATATATATATATATATAAATTCTCAAAATTATTTATATTTAGCCTAGAAAATAAAAAAATTTAAGTATTAAAATCAATAAAATGACACCTTAACTTTGTCACTTCTTCTGATGATGTTTTCTTCAAAAAGAATTTTTAAAAAAAGGATGTTGCACTAATAATGTTTTCTACAAGAAAATTTGTATTGAGAAAAAAATTTAAATCATACTGATTGAAAAACGTATAGAAAAACTAATGAGTTATAGAAGAATTATTTAAAGAAAGAAATCAATTTAATTATTAAATTAGGAAAAATATAAGGAAAAAATATATGTTGTGAATTATCATTTGAAAAGATCCTAAATTAGCTCTCACATTATTAATTTCCATTTTTATTCTTCTTCCGTTCTTCTTTTAATTTTTTTTTTTCTTTGATATTTTTGTTTCATTTTTCTTTATGTATCTTTAATGAATGTTTGTTTAATTTTTTATGTGATTTGAAAGGATCCTAAATTAGTGCTCACATGATCTCTTTCAATATTTTATTCCTATAATTTCTTTTTCTGTATATTTTATTATTTATTTTTTTCCTTTTTTCCTTATTTACCACCGCTCATTAATGTTTTTTTATCATACTTTATATTCTTAAAAATAATAAATATATACGATTCTTCCGTTCTTTTTTTTAAAAAAAAATCTTTAATGTTTCTTATCTCATTTTTCCTCGTGTATCTTTAATTTATGTTTTTTTAATTGTGATTTAAAAGAATCCTAAATTAATGCTCTCATTATTTCTTTCAATTTTTTATTCTCCTAATTCCCTTTTTTGGTAAATTTTATTATTGAATTTTCCATTTTTCATTAGGTACCACCTTTAATTAATGTTTTTTTAATCTTTAATTATACTTTATATTCTTATAAATAGATCTTGTTTTCAGGAATAGATCTTGTTTTCAGGTGAATTGTTTTCCATTTCAATAAAAGAATTCACCTGAAAACAAGATCTATTTTTTTTTCTCTTTTTAGATTACATTAGGTTAAGAATTTTAGTTTTTTTTTTAAAAAAAATGAAATTTAAAATTTAAAATTATTAAAAGTAGGATTTTCAATAAATAATGCATTCACAATTTTCTTATTTGCGTGAAATTGGTTAAAATTCGTGAATACTAATATATTGCCTATTTGATTCTTTGATTGATTTTTAAATAATAGTTAATTACTTCATGAATGATATCGTGTTTGAATTAAAGTTAACTGGAAATGGGCATGATATTGGTATTCAAATCTTAATTAGGTAATTTGATTTTAAAAAAATGTTATAACATTATTGTATCATTTTTTGGGGAAAAAAAATTGATCAATTTCTTTTATGTCAACTTCATGTGAAGATATTATTTCTTTTCTTAATTATTTTATTTAAGAGGAGACAAATTTTGGCTCTAATCAAAATAGAATTTTCCTTTTCTTTTCTACTTAATTTATAAAAAAAATCATTAAAATTATAATTATACCGTGAAGCGCGAATAAATTTCCTAATGTAACATATATTTGAACCATTTTGAAGAGACAAGTACTGAAGTAGCGTATATATATATATATATATTATCTGATAGACATCATGTCATACTAGCTAATTGTTTTGAGTTGTCGAATTAGCAGGTGCTATTTGTTTACTATAACTATTATATAATGTATTTGAAAGGAAACTATTGCGTAGCATTTAAACTTGTCAGTATGGACTGGCTCACTCTATCTGGACTAATTTATATATACATTGAAATTAGACAGGTCGGGTCGGGCTAAGGGCATCTAAAATAGAGTTCTCTATTTTTTCAGACAACTAATTTTAACTCAATTCTCTATTTTACTTTCTAAAAAAAAAATATTTTTTCTCTCACCTCAATATTATATTATTATTTCTATTTCATTCTTATTTTCTTATTTCATAATATAAATCATTTCTTATTTTTGAAACTAATCACTTATAATCTTTATGTAATACAAAAATTTTTTTTTATCAATTCTTCATTTAATACAAAACTATATTGTATTCTAAATAACATATATTGCGATAAATATTATATATAATACATATTAACAAACAATTCAAATAAAAGTGAAATCATTGATGAAATATAATTGCATCATAAATATTGTATTATCATAAAATTTATTTTAAATCTTACATAAATTCTCAACTTTCAAGACTATTACGTTACTCTCATGGATGTTCTATTAATGTAGTACAGAGTTCAAAATGAGCATTTTTTTTCCTTATTTTTTATGTGTAGCTAAAAATTATTTGAAATTAACAATTTCATCTTGTATTTAATTATTCCGTGTACTAATTTACTTTCCATATTCCATTTTGAACTATTGAATCAAATATTTTCATGCTATTTAAAAAGTTTAGTTTAATAATTTATCACTATAACATAAAAAGTTGGTTGTTTGAATTATCATGTAAATTTTGTGCATACTTCATAATGAAAAATAATTATAATCTAAATTACATATTTAAAATGACAAAAAAAATTAAAAATCAATAATATGTTTTAGATGTTATATTTCATAGAAAATAATTACAAATATTAGAGACTTAATTAATAATCTTATATAATATAAATAATATTAAAATAACTTTAAGTTACGTACTTAAAGTGACAATTTCTTTTAAAAAATAAAATAAAAAATGATTAATTTGACGGAAGTAGTATTAATTTGGCAGAAGTAATAAATTGTTAAATATTATATTGCATTAGAAAAAAATTATAGATGATAAAGATTAAATTAGTAATATAATAGTAGAAACAATATTATAATAATCAATAAGTAAAATAGATTGGTGAATAGTAGTTGAAGAATAGATAGTTAAATAGAGAGTGGTCGGAGAATCCATTCTCTATTTTCTCTCCAAATATAGAGAATGGAGAGTAAAATAGAGATGGATTGGAGATGGTGTAACCCATTTTTGGTGCAAGCACGTGGATTATGGGTTGCCGGGCCAGCCCTCTTTTCATAAAATATATTTTTTTTATATAATTTTTTAAGTTAAATTATAATTTAAAAATATTATCATAAATAATATTACATGGTGATACTGTTACTATCTGTTAATCAAATCCACATATAAAAATGTTATTATAATATTTATGAAATTTGATTTCAAGTAAAAGCATAAGTAGCTAAATAAAAATATAAACTTAATTCGTTTCCAATTATCATAATAAAACACAAAAACTATGACAATATTCCATAGGCTACAGACTATGTAGTGTTCCTTGAAATTTTAGGGAATTTTTATTTTACGTAAACGTATTGATAAACATAAATTTGTATTTAAAATTATAATGTTTCAAACTTTAAATTGATTTTGAGTTTAGACTCTTGTTATTTTTAATATTTTTATTTTATTTTTTATTTTTAATCAACTTTTATTTGGCCCACGGGCCGACCCTATCCATATTTCTCAAGAGTCAAGCATCACAAATCGACAGACTTATTCAAGCCGGGCTAAAAAGCTCTTTTCTTAAATGAGCTTTAAAAATCGTTGTTCAACCTAATCAAATCCCAGGTTAAGCCAAACCGACCCAACGGGTCTAACCCATATTGACGGCTCTAATAGCATTTAAAAGTAATCGACTTTAAAAATCTCTAAGGGCGACAACAACAAATTACTAAAGAAAAAAATATTTAGTAGACAAATGCAATTAATTAGAAAGATATTGAGAAAGCCCACAATTGATTGATGACAATGTCGCTTGAAAAATAAATCATACACATGAATAATGATAGGAGATGAAGAATGTTTACAATAAATAACTATGAGTCATTTATTGTCTTGCCGAAATTTGCATGAGGATAACTAATTATTTCAATGGTAAGAATGATATTCACATACATGGTACGACAATTGATAAAAATGAAATCATGTAAAGTTTAATTTTCAAATGATCATATTTCTTAGAATATAATGAATAGGTGGATCATGACCAGGGGCAGAACTACAGTAGTCGAAGGGGGTTCGGCCGAATCTATCGACTTTTTTGTAGACTCTATATTTGTATTAAATTATGAAATAAAATGTATATATTTATTTTCTGCGAAAACATGAAAATACTGAAGTGTTTGGCTCAGTTTCTTAAACGTTTTATATATAAAAAAACTACAATATAAAATAATAATAACTCTAAATGCCTTATATATATAAAATAAAATAGTACGCATGTTTATATTTTAAAATAATTTTTAAGTGTTTTATATATAAAAAAGTTGTTTTGCTGTGAAGAAACAGAGACAAACAACAACTTGCAGATGGAAAGAGGAGAAAAGAGCATGTACCTTTGTGTTCTGTATGGAAGTGTTGTTCGTTGCAATTATTTTAGGGAAGAAATACCTTAATTTTGTTTAATTAATATGAACATTGAAACAGCAAAGCAAAGGCGGAGAAGATCCAGCGCAGAACACGTGGATTCATTCACGTGGGGTCGAAACACGCGGAAAGCAATTACTGATGTTGGGAATATATATATATATATATATATATATATATATATATATATATATATATATAAAGTATATAAAAGGAGGATAAAAGGATAAGTATCCCAATTCCCAGCTAAAAGAACATAAGTATCCCAATTCCCAGCTAAAAGAACAGAAAGGAAAATGAAGGATAAGCATCCCAATTGTGAGAAAGCAAAATGACGGATACACCCTGACAAACAAATTGGCTGGACGTAATTTTTTTTAATTGAAGAACCAACACTTTTTTTTAATTGGCTGAACGTAATGATTTTTAATATGCTTGTGTACACTCAAACTTAAGAATATAAATATCAATTATAATCAAATTAAAAAATATATTTATATATTATGTCTTTGATACAAGCCTAGGATAATGTCTAGATGACACATGACTAACATTAAATGTGAATGGACATGAGTCCCTTCACATGGTACAATGGACGAACACAGCTTCAAAAGGTGATATCAAAAGCATTTTAAATTGTACTATAAGCCTTATAATGCCCTTTCTGGCCCAATTTGATTGGCTCTTTTACACGTGGAAGGATAATAAATCCATGTATTGTAAAACACAAATACATATGCTCAAGAAGCTCATTTGAAACAAGCTCTTTCAATTATTTCAATTGTCATCTTCAATTCAGATTGAATTTTGTGATTCTTTCGTTTCATTTTGGAATTTTATTTCATCTAATATTCATTACAAGACCGATTAGTTAATTTATCCAATTAAATAAAATGTATACTTTTTTATTTATAACAAATATATATACACTAGATATGTTAGCCCGTGCTGGCACGGGCCCAACATGTCATTTATTTTGTCCTAATCAGTCAACTTTTTAGATAGTTTTTTTAATTGAAGAACCAACACTTTTTTTTAATTGGCTGAACGTAATGATTTTTGATTGGTTTGGACTTGGTATGTATGAACATGGCAATAACATGTTGTACAATTAGCTATGTGAAGTGTACTACAAAACTTGGCTTTATTTTATTGGACATCATTTTTTTGTTATTTTCCTGTTGACACGCGTATTTGCACTCAAACAACTCACCAGCTAACATGGAGTTCACTTTCTTCTTCATCGACTCTTTCAAATTGAAGTTTCTTAATTGTATTTTCTGGTAAGTGTTTCTCACTTTTTTCTTCCTTAATTTTTTTTACTTCAATTTTTATCTTGTGCAATTTGTTATATTTTAAGAGAATATAATGACGTGAAGTTTACAGATGTAATCATTTTTATTTCCCCTGATCCATTTGTAGAAAGGAAAATTGGATGAAAATGACAATAAACAAAATAATACTTAGCAACCATCCAAACAAGTTGTTGATGAAGATGGAGATACTCTTGCTCAAATTTTGACATACATTCATCATCTGAATCAAAATTTGGCATTTATTCTTTTACATTATTGTTCTCTATTGTATTTTCTCGATAAAATATATGAATGTCAATATTATTTTCTGATTTGTTTATGCATATTCACGAATAAATACTCAAATTATCTTAGTACACCAAGGGTGTTTGATAATATGCCTACATCGAGATGGATCTTTAATTGAGATCTAAATGTGGTAAAACTGTCAACTAATAATTATTTTTCCCTTCCTGGCTTCTTAATGAACTTTTTTTTACTGTTGAAGGGAGAGAGGTAGAAAAGAGATGTGTGAATTGCGATACAGAAATACCAAGTCAAATAAATAAAAATGTCTTTTTTTTTGTTTTCTTAGGTGAAGGAGAAAAGGAAAAAGCGGAAAAAATATATGATTGTTATTTGTGGAATTTGAACCTTTCGATTCCAGGTAAAGTCTAAGTTATTCATAAATTAATTGACCCTCAACTCCCTCTAATTCTATATAGAAGCAACATTACGTGCCTCATTATGAAAAATCATTTTTTTTTTCATTTTATCACAGCTAAACTGGAAGGACCAAACTCATTTTCTTGCTTCCTGGATAAGAATACAAGATGGTACTTGAATGTTTCTCATTTTATCAAATAATTTAGAATAATTGAAGGATCTTCTCTAGATTTGGTAACAACATTTGATGTTGAACCTAATTTTTCTTTTTCCATTTGTTTCTCTTTTTGTGTAGTTTCATATAATAATTTGAGCTTAGCTAATTCTTTTTCTAATTCACTTATTTTTGTATTTTTTAATTCTTCTATATTTGTACTTCCTGTTTTGCTTTTATTTTTATTTTTTCAATTTCTTTTGATTTATCTATTTCTTCGTTTTCCTTTGTTATTCTTATCATAGCTGTTAAGCTATCTTCTAATTTTGCTGTTTCTTTTTCTAACATCAAATACAAGTTATTTCCTATTTTTTATATCGTCTTCCTAAATTTGAAAATATTATTTTTGTTATTAATCCGTCTTGATTTTCATATGTTTTTTCGTCTACTGCAAATTCTTCTTTATTCATTATGATTTATGTTATAATTTATATCATGTTGTAATTTATATTCTAGGCAATTTATTTGTATTTCTAACATAAATATAACTTTTCTTTGTGCTAATATTGCTTTAGTACTTACTCCTGCAAATATATTTTCTTCTAGTCTTTCTTTTTTATATTTTAATTCTTGTCTTTTTTTAATTATTTTCTCTATCAATTGTTGCTTATATATTTCTCTGTTCATACTGTTTTTTCAGATAATAAACATATTTATATTCTGTTTTAGAAATTATATCTATTAAAAATTTGTTTTTCTAGTATCTTTTTTAGTAAGTTGTAATAGTTCATATTCCATATATAAGTTTTTTAACTTTTTCTGTGTCTTTCGGACTTTTCTTTCTATCTTAGTTTTTGTTATAGTAGCCACTTTATTTTGAATTATGAAGGCATTCCTAATAACATATCTTTTGTTGTAAATTCAAAATTATACATTTCTTCTATTGTTAATATTTTATCTCATATTTGTATTTTTATATTTTTTGCTTTATATATAATCATACTGCCTTCATTATTAAATCCTGTCACTACCATAGGTGTTTTTAGTTTTTCCCATTTATCTTCTGATAAACAATTATATTTACATATATTTGCTTCTGCTCCTGTATCTATTATAGGGGTATAATATCTGTTGTGATATCCTTCTACAATAATTTTTGCAAGTATATATATTTTCATTATTCATTTTGTTCTTTTAATAATTATTTTCTTATTTTGGTAAGTTATTATTAATTGTTCATTCTCTATACTATATGGTTTAACTTTTTCTAACCATTTTATTCCTAGGGTAATATTATGGCTTCCTTGATATATTTTAAATGATATTACTATTGGTATTCCTCCTATAATTATTTCTTTTTCTGTTATTTCTTCATTTGTGTTTACTATCTCACTAGGTAATCCAGGGCATAAGTGTCCTGTTTTATTTATCTATGTTTCTATCTGTTAATGCTACTGAGTAGTTGGCACTTATTATAAATTTAAATTTTTGGTATATTAAATTTCCTCTTACTGCATTTATTACACTTTTTTCTATAGGATGTATAATTCTATCATCTGCTAAATATATTTCTATAGGTGTATCTATTCCTTCTCTAAAACAAGCTTTTATCAATATTTCTGTTCCTCCTAAGTGTACGTACTTTATGGGTGTTTTTGCTTTTATATCTTGTATTTCTTTATTTATTGTAAAATAAAGTCCCTTTGGTTATTCTTTTATATTGTAAAAATGCCTTGTATAGCTCCGGTATTTTAGCTATTTCTTCTCCATTTATTGTATATACTGTACTGATTAACCCGTAATTGTAGCAAGTTGCTACTAAGTTTGGGTTTGTTCCTGGTTGTGCTATTAATTTATTATAACCTTGCAGGTGTTGGGTTATATAGTTTTCATTTGGGTATTAATAATAATTTAATAATCATCTCGTCTAGTCACTACTACGGTTTTCTTCTTTGATTAGTTACCCTAACAGCGCCTCAACTCTGTTTACTCCCCTAATTGGCCTTCTTGCCTAACGGTTTCAACCTTAGGATGGCATAGTCTGGGCATACTGACTCTCAGAATATTTTCGTAGCAAACCTTCTAAAGATGGTTATTATAACATTATTAAAACATAATAAACAATTATAATCAACAAGAGATTATCAGGAATAAAGCAGTTTAGCTATTCATGAATAAAAATGAGTATACCTGTTTCTGTATATTTTTTATTTCTGCTTAGTTTTCCATAGCTTTTTCTTAACTTAGCTCTGATACCAATATGAGGGGGGAAGTGGAATTTAGAAAAGAGA